>CM046886.1:20975765-21363907 GCA_025688845.1 Cucumis hystrix | reverse complement strand
AAGACGTACCAATGACCGTGAAGCGTGGAAGCAGAAGATCGAAGGATTCCAGCTTTGACAGTCGACGGGGACGTCAACTCTTTAAGTGGGGGAGTGTGTCACTGACATATTTTTCCAAAGTGTGTTTACCTTTGGTTATATGCTCCGATTAGCTCCCATTTATCTTATCGTTAAGCACCATATTTAGTTTAGGTATTTGCATTTCATTTTAAGTCATAAAGCTTGGGTGTGACGTTTCGGCATTTTCCTATGCAATTCTACCAGAGCTGAAAATGTTCAAAAGGTACTATAGGGGAGGCATACCAGTTGAATCCCCGCCCAAGCATTAGTTGTACTCTTTGCAAGCAACCCTTTTTCCTTGCAATTGACAGTCTTTAATGCTTATTGTAACGTCTATTTCAATGTATTTCTTTCTTTCCCGCGTTTTATAAATAAAATTTCCCAAGAACGCGAAGGAAGGTTACGACATACGTCGACGTTACCCGCAACTTTCGGATTTTGATCGGCTGACTTGTTCATCGAGTTAGAACAAGTGCCGCACAATCGTCCGTCTCAAGGTTGAAACGCTACGATTGTGACACTTGGCGCACTACCCCTTCCCAAAAGGCTTACTTGGCTATGTGGGCGTTATAATTAGCCAAGTGCCACACGTATGGTTAGCTTCAGACCCTAACCACGTGACACTATGCTTGCATTGAGAATTGTATTTTGGATCTTTGTAGTTTTTATTGAATTCCATCTTTTGAAAAAGAAAGCACTTTTGTTTTAGGGGGAAAAATAAGGTTTTAAGAAACGATTTTATTTTAATTCTTTCAAGTCACAATAAATTTTTAGTTGTTTCTAAAATAAAAAGAAATTAGACAATTAGATTGGAACTCAGATATCAAAAGTAATTGTTTTTTTAATACTAAAAATCAATTGATTATCAAGTAATTTCAAAATAATTAAATTTTGATTCATTTTGTATGTTTTTCAAGATAACAATGAACCTTTTCATTTACAAATTGTGAAAATTTTAATTTATTTTATTTAATTTTTGTTCTTTTTAGTTAGGATACATTTTATTTGAACTCTTCTATTTTTAATAACAAAGTATTTTCAAGTTCAAGCTATATACTTTAAATTTTAATTTAAAAGATTTTTTAAAAATTATAAAAAATTGACAAATTATTTACATTGCATAGAACAAAATTATTAAAAAATAAAATTTATTAAACTTGATTTTTCTTATAAAATTATAAATATTTTGTTAAATATGCCTTTTTTTTTACAATACCCCTTTAGTTTAATTTTATGTGTATATGGTTCTTTTTTTTGTAAGTTCATGAAAATTTTATATTGTTATTATTATCATTATAATATACCTTGTCACGCCACCGTTAAATTATGATAATGTTATCAACGATTTAGCTCAATTGATAATATCTAAAGACCAAAATATCTCGAATTCAAATCACTACCCTTGTTTGTACTCAAAATACCTATCAAGTTTTAAGTTTGAACTCAAGTTAATCGGTATGCAATAGACTTTTATTTAAACTTGATTGAATGAGTTGACATTATTTGATTTGCCAACTTTCTAATTTTTAATTTCAATTTAAGAATACGTGTAAACTCATGACTTGACAACTAGTAATTAGCCGAAATTTCTACGTCAACATAACTATGGTAGAGTATATTTTGTAAACCATATGAACGGTTATTAATGTGGTTTTTCAAACATATAAATAATTGAATATATAATGCATTTACTCTCCACTTTCTCTTCTCATGTTCATGTATTTTTTCCCAACAAAATCTTCATGTGTATTTCTTTATTATTTTGATTTGGATCAAGTTTTTTTATTTTCGAATTAATTATCATTTTGCTAATCAAAATCGTAAAACTATCTGAATACCATATTGTTAGTCAGGAGTTAAAGGGAAAAACTGAAGACATGGATAGGGATGTGGTTATAAAAAAGGACATTTCCAAAATGTATAATCAATTTTATGTTTCAATTCATTTTAATGGATACGTATATTAGGAAGTTTTATTCAAATATTGGTGAATGTAAAAAGTAAATAAGTATTCATATTAATTAAAATTAGGCAAAAGAAAATAATACATTTTCATTGAAAGGTTATTCTTTCTGCTGTTAATTAACACATCACTATTTTAATCAAGCTGTTTTGTTTTCAAATAAATTAATTCAACTTTTAGCCAACAACAAAAAAGTTTAATAAAATTAAGAAAAGACCGTAATATATATATATATATATATATCAAACATACGTATTGATGTAGTCCTCTCAAAACACAATTGAATTTATTAATATAGGTTTGGGGCTCAAACCTATCTCCATTTTTACTCTAATGTTGAAATAATATCAATACTAAGAGTTGATTTTAATGGTAAAATTGTCATTTAAATTCTCTAGACACAATTTCACTCCTTACTCCTTACTCCTTATATTTTTAAAAACTATTTGCTCATTTATCAATTTTTTTTAGAGTGTATTATAATTATTTTCTTATATTTTTAAAATAATTTCAATTTTACCAGTAAGGTAAAAAGAAAAAAAGAAGTTACCTCAAAATCACGATTTTTTTTTTAATAAATGGTGGTTAACAATTTATTAAAATAAATAATTACGATGAAGACGTTATTTAACAATTCCCTTTATTTAATCAATAAAAACCAAACCATGTGTATTTCATAGAAAAAACCACTGAAATATAAAAGTAAAATATAAATTATTACACTCAATTTTTGGAAATTGCAAACCCACACAATTTTAGTTTTACATTTCAAAAGTAGCACGTTTTTAGAAAACTCGTAGTTTTGTTTTTCTCTGTCAATCTCGATCGACTTCGTTCTCAAGTTTCTTCACAAATTTTGAAAAACTCATTCAATGTAGTTTCTCAATCTCTCTTGGCCAAGTTCAACACCGAGATTGTTTTTTTTTTTTTAATAATTGGATTTATCTGATGACCAAAATACACTTGGTACCTATGAACATGCTCATTTCGATCGAGAACTATACGAGTTTGCTCTCAAATGAATAAACATCACTTAATTTAATTGTCCCAATCTCACTAATTATGTATCGTCTTTTCAACTTTCCTTCTAATCCAAATATTTTATCTTATGCACATCCTACAACTTGTGATTTGAAAAGTATCTACCAACTTCCTCAGTCTCACATTGTCTTGATGATTCTTTAACATATATTAATAACTTTATGCTGGTTAAGTTGAATTTATAACAAAATTTGAGAATATAAGTTGAGGTGACTATTGATTGATTAATTTGTTTGATAGATATCTATCTATATTCTATAGTTTATATAAAAGCTTGGAGGATATTAGATTTTTTATGACATTTTTGCCCGTCTTTTGTATTATTTTCTATTATTGCATTGGTAATAATTTTGTCTTTTCACTTTTATATTTTAATAGTAATCGAAGAATAAGTGAGATTATTTTATAAATATCCTATGAATTTATTAGGTTAGTTGTAAATTATGAACCACTCATAGCTCAATAAAACCAAAAGTTCATCAAACTTCTAAAATAAAAATAATCAATAATTCATTTTTCTCTGTTATCTTGTTTTATTTGAAATTATGCTAATTGAAAAATAAAATAGATGATTTATAAATACCTTATTAGATAATTATGCTAATAGTAAATTTGTAACTTAATGATACCAAAAAGTTAATCCAACATTTAAATATGCAAATAATTAATAACTAAATCGGTTAACTAAGATAATTAACAACCCTTTAGAAATTATTAAATAACATCAATTAGTTGAGTTTTGGATTGCTATAAAACCCATTTTTCTGCATCCCAAGTTTGCAAACAAATTGGATAGCATTTAATAAAGAAAATATATTTGTTTGATTGCATGATTCTAATCTTATAGTTTTAAGGTAAGCTTTTTCTTTTCTTTATCTCTTTTTTTATTTTTATTTATTTATTTATTTTAATTGTAAGCTTTCCTAGATGTATTTGTTTTAAAATTATATCTTTCGAAAATCTTTTACATTTCATAAATGTTTCAATTTGATATATAAAAATTACACTTTAGAACATATTTATTAACTGTTGAGTGTCTAATCGATCTATCCATCGAAGGCTAGACGAATCAAATCGAGAGGTTTATAGATTTGGTCTAATATGTAAATCCATAAGTATTAGTAAAAGTGAATGCATATTTAAAAGTTCATACAAACAACAATAGAACAAGACACACTAATAGAAAAATACATTCTTAAATGATAGCTATTTGATAGTGACTTATGAAATAATTGTTAAAAAAATCTCATCAATTGTCGTGTGTTTAAAAATATATATATGTACAT
Source organism: Cucumis hystrix (assembly GCA_025688845.1). Lineage (NCBI taxonomy): Eukaryota > Viridiplantae > Streptophyta > Magnoliopsida > Cucurbitales > Cucurbitaceae > Cucumis > Cucumis hystrix. The sequence continues at coordinate 21,359,557 of CM046886.1, read as the reverse complement.
GTATAAGAGAAAAACTCTGTGTTTGCCACTTCTCTTGATTTGTATTTTTATTTCATTGTCAACTATCTTTTATAAAAGTTTATAAAATTTAGTATAGAAAACTAATGTAATATAATTAATTCATTTTTTTAATGGTGGCAAAGTAGAATTGTCTAGCAATCAATGTAGCATTCCATTTTCAATAATTATTTATTTAATTAATTTTAAACAACGATTGGGAGAAAAATTAATCCAAAAAAAAATGTTGTTATCATAAAAAATAATATAGCTAATGAAATGAAAACAAAACACAAATATCACGTGTAACACGTGTTAAGGACTAGTTCTATTAAATAGTCACAAAGCACAATCGGTATTCAATGTTAAAACTCAAGGCAATAATTTTGAGGCAATTTGGATGGAACTAAATGAGATTGCTCCTAAAATCGTACAAACTTTTCTAATTTTGCTATGCCAAATTTGAAGAAGCCATTCTCGAACTCAAATCGTGCAAGGTGAATTACTTTGAATGATTCCATATTTTAGAGTTTAGTTTTTAGTTTAAAATATGAGGACATGAACTAAAAACTAAACCATAAACTATGAGATCGTTAAAACTACTCCACCTTGGAGATTTTAGTCTGTTGATGAGTTATTCAAGTTTTGCTGAGGACAAATAAGCGAAGATCGTTTGAACTTGGGAGCGAAATAGTTTATTTATCGATCAAAATGAGCACACTGTTTTGACGTTTAGTGTTTTTGTGATAATATGTAAAGTTCGAGCTTTCAATGGTATTTTGGTCATTTGATAAATCCCTTTACTTTCAAAATAAAAAAGAACACACAATCTCGGTGTCCAACTCAATAGGGAGGGAACACGAAATTACATTGAAAATATTTTTTTAAAAATTGTAAAGAAGTTCGGTGTCTAGCTCGACAAATATTGACAAATAATTTTTTTTTAAAGTGTGCTATTTTTGAAATGTAAAACAAGAAATATGTTATTTTTCAAAATTTTCCTATATGTTTAGGAAATATTTTGTTACTTTATTTTTTTTTTGACAAATTTTCAAAAATAAATGGTCTAATAATTTTTTAGCACATAAATGTTTTAATCTCAATTAATCAAATGACTTCTTAAAAAAAGAGGAATTTTTAAAAATAACAAATTTTACAAAATATTTACAATCTATAGCAAATTCTATAGTCATTGATATGCTATAGTGATAGAGTACTATCATTGATAGAAGACTATCATTCATAAAATTCAAAATTTTGCTATAACATGTAAATATTTTAATTTATTTTGGTATTTTTAAAAATGCCCCTAAATTCAACTATTTAAAATAATAAAAATTATAAATTCGAACTAATCTAAAATCCAAATTAAATAGAACATAATATTTGAAAATTCTCATATAATAATTTTTCTCTTAAAAAAAGAGGGAATTTTGTATAATTTGCCGCAACAATACGTCTTGTATGGAAATATGTTACTAAGAAAGGGAACCGGAAACCGGGATGTTCAGTATCCAAATAGGCTGCCGAATGGCATTATCAGGAAAGGCAACCGGTTGCTTTGAGAGTTGGGGTACTTTAACTGCTTCAGCTATCCACGTGTCAATTAAATATCGCGAGTAGGGAGCCTCATACTCTCACATCACGTTCCCCGTCAGGTATCTAAATTCAAAAGAAAAAGAGGAAAAGAAAGAAAAGGATTTATTAATTAAGAAAAAAAGGAAAAAGAAAAAAAGAAAAAAAGAAAAAAGACGGTCTCTTCGATACGGTCCGGTCCTGTTTCGGTCCCAGTTTCTTCCCTTCCCCACATCTGTCTCTTCATTCTCTCCATTTCCCTCAAAATCAAAACCAAAAACGGAACCACCAAAAACCTCAAATCTCCGCCGTCGATCCTTCTCACATTCTCCGATTCCCCACCGGAATCGCTCAACTGAGCAATGGTACCTTCCTTTATCCTCTTCTTTACTCATTTCACCTCCGAACCCCTTCTCGGATGATGGAACTCGCCGATTCCAGCGACGAACACCCACAACTCAACCACCTTCCCAACCCCACTGACTCCACTACCCGTTCCGCCACCGGTACCGGCATAGGTATCGATCTCAACGAGATCCCTTCTCCTTCTTCTTTCTCCGAAACCCTATCCGATTCATTCGACGTCGTCCGCACTTTCCACGACAACCCTCCGCCCTCCGATGGCGACCTAGCCCACGTTCCTCGCGGGGTTCGGGGTTCCGTCTGTGGTTTGTGTGGCCAGCCCGAAGTGCGCGGCCATGTGGTGGTGTGTGACGGATGTGAGCGGGGGTTTCACCTTGCCTGCACCGGAATGCGGGGCGGTCACGCGTTGAATTTCGAGGATTGGGTCTGTGGGGAGTGTTTCACCACCGGAGTGAAGAGTAAGCGCTGGCCGCTTGGGGTTAAGTCGAAGCAGCTGTTGGATATTAACGCCTCGCCGCCGAGTGATGGTGATGCTTATGGCGAGGATGGGGAGGAATTGCCGGGTATCAGGTATGGGGTTTTGTGGATGAAATGGGGATTAGTAGGCGTAGTTACTTTTGAGTCTCTTTTGGTTCTAGCTACTGCTCTCATTTTTTTGGAGTACATCTTTTGAGTTGCCTCTCTCCACGAGAACTTTGAGTTAGGAAGTTTACATTTTTAGGGAAATTTAGTTGGAATTATTCTCATTTTGAGTGTTAAATGTTTGAAGGTTTGTGCTTCACGTATAATACGAAGAACATGCCAATGTCTATAGATTGCAGGCTTAATAATTTTGTTGAAGTAGCGGAATGAAACATTCTCATGTATTGTGTCTCTAGCTTTTATGCTTTGAGTTTGATGTCCCACTCAGCTTTCAAACGGATCGTTAAGGGAAAATACCAATTTATGCCCGCTAAACTTAACTTTGGGTTGTATCCTTAGAACCTTGAACTAATAAAACTTTTATAAGCGTATCAATTTATACTTATAATCTATTCCAAAAAAAAATTGTACTTATATTCAACTTTCGCTTGAAAATTATTATATGAACTTCTAAAATTTTTCATAAGACAATCAATTTAGTACTCTTTTTTAAGATTAACTCATCAATTCTTTCACTTCTTCAAATGGCATATAAACAAATTGGATGATTAGAATTGATGCATGGACGTTTTTCAAAGCAAATTCTACCTGAGAGGCCAAAATGGTTTGCTTATAAAAATTTTAGGAGTTCAGTTGATAAAATTATAAATTTCTTATGATGTTTATCCAAATGTAACATAATGGAAGGTATCAACTGATACACTTACTAAAGTTCACGGTTAAATTGATGTGATTATTAGTTAGGATTTTAATAACTGGTAGTCAGTGTGTCCCTTAGTCGGAAATACGCCCTTCCATCTGCATGTGTTCTGGTAGTGTATGTGTGTGTGTTTCTTTTTTTTTATTTTTGTTTTTTGTTTAAGATACCTGTTGTGAAGATGAGCTATATTATGTCTATTTATTGTGACTCGCGAACTTTCTAATTTTGTGAAGGACAAACCTTAAATAGCAAAGGCGTGTGAAATTGAGCCATTTAATCTTAAACATCTTGACTGCGGGGACATTAGTTGGGTATTTTCTTGTTAGTCTCCCACTTCCAAGAGAAGTTGTTGGCCAGTTAACTGTGCTTTCTTCTCCTATGGTCTTTACTGAAGGGGATAATATGGGTTGCAGGAGAAGAATGCATGGGTTCAGCTCCTACTTCTTATTTTCATGGATTGTTGGCTTGACTTACCATGTCATATCTTTATGTTAGTATTATAACTTGAAGATTGGAGGATGCCTTACTGTTATCAGAGATCAGTACTGTTGTGTCAAGTGTTTCTCGTCTACGTATTTATGAAGATATGCATGCTTGGGAATTAAGATTGACTCTATTTCTTGAGATCAAACTAGTATGCCATATTGTGCTGTTTTATTTTGTTTATTAGATTAGTTTACTTCAACTTTATTCTTTTCTTTTTCTAGAAAGCACACTGCAGTAGACAATTCTCTTCGTGGTACTCCCTTTTGCTCATCTGCAAAATATAGAACCCTGTTACATTCGGGGAATGGATATGGCCATCAAAGAGCTCCAGATACTGTGAAAAACAAAGTTAAAATGGGTTTAGAAGACGTATTGCAGCAGACACAGGTTACGGGAAGAAGCTTGGATGTAGATTTGGGTTGTCCTTTAGGAAGTTGTAGAAGTAGTAGGGGCACATCAGTTAAATTGTCATCTCAAAATACTAGTGAAGTCTTTTTGCAGGCGCTTAGAGAGTTTATTTCTGAGAGGCATGGTGTGTTGGAGGAAGGATGGTGTGTAGAGATTAAACAGTCAGTTGACAGTAGTGAACTTTATGCTATTTACCGTGCACCTGACGGCAAGACTTTTGGTTCAGTTTATGAAGTTGCTTGCCATCTTGGGTTGATGTCTTCTATGCAGCCCAAACCAAGAAGACAGGGGTCTTCTCATTTATCTGGAAAGTCTTATATACCAAAAAGAAGGAAGCCAACCAAATTCTCGGTTGCCAATGGCTTTGTCGATAACAACGAAACTTTGATTAATGATCGATGTAAGGGGGTCTTGTGTGACCGTCATAGCCCGTCTGTTGTTACAGTTGTAAATCTTGAAAATTCTGAGGAAGCTGTGGCAGAAGAGAATGGAGGTTCCATTTCGTCACAATGTTATGTAAGTGTAATAGTGATTTATGTTTATTCTATTCATGTAGCTCTAATATTTCCCACAAAGGATATGTACTGACTCTGTTATTAAATTAAAGTTATAATTTATTGCCGTTTCCTTACTGATTCTTTTGTTTGTTTTACTGCATAGGAAGGATTTCCACTTCAATTTGAAGACTTCTTTGTTCTTTCCTTGGGGGAAATTGATGCACGACCTTCATATCATGAAGTTACCCGGGTTTATCCAGTAGGTTTTAGATCTTGTTGGCATGACAAGGTTACTGGTTCTATTTTTATAAATGAAGTGCTAGATGGTGGTGATTCTGGACCCCTCTTTAAGGTTAGGAGGTGTCCATGCTCTGCTTTTCCGATTCCAGTAGGTTCAACTGTCCTCTCTAAGGGAAAAAGTGAGAACTTTTCTGTTGAACAACAGAAAGAAGATGGTTTGATCAATAATAGTAGTGACGATACCTTACAGACAATTTTCTCAGACGTTTGTCCACCAAACGAAGATGATATCTTGTCTTGTCTTGGTGTTTGTTCTGACGGAGATTTTAATGTTCATATGCAAAATGGATTGCATCATGAAGCAGGTTCCGTTGGAATGCCTGGAGACCTCTCAGATTATCAATATTTGAAAGATGAAATTGGCGAGATTTCAGTTGAAGATACTTCATCATCAATCGCTTGGAAAAGGATGTCCTATGATTTGATCAAAGCATGTTCTGAACTATGCAAGCAGAAAAACACTTTTAGATTATGCTGTAATCATGTGGGTAATGAACAGAGTCTTCTAGGGCATTGTAGAACTAGAGACAATAGGGAACTGAACTCTAGACTAGCAAAATTTTGTGGTTTTCCAAATTCTGCATTCGTCCAATCTGTGGTTGAAGTTGAGAACAACCCATCCAGTTTGCCTGATGAACTTGAAAAGTGGTTGGATCAGGATAGATTTGGGTTAGACATGGAATTTGTACAAGAAATACTTGAAAAGATTCCACGGATTCAATCCTGTTCAAGTTATCAGTTTGTAAATAAGAGAATAGACAGTACGACTTTACCGGCAGTTGAAAATGGAGTCCTAGAGGTTCAGAAATTTGATGGAGAAGATTGTAAGGAAGACGAGCCATTGAATTTTTTATTTAGAAGATTCAAGAAAACCAAGTTAGCTGGTGATGGCAATGCCAATTACAAGAATCCTCCTCCTGGAAAGCTTTTATGCTCGCGTGTTCCTCCAGAACTTACTGGTGACGTTTACCAGGTACATGCTGGCAATTTGTTTAGTTGAGATAATGTAAATTGTGCTTATAATTTGGACGTATAATCTTATTTCTCTAGTATAAAACCTTTAGACGTTACACGCTATCTTAATGACACAGGTTTGGGATTTTTTATCTCGTTTCCATGAAAACTTGGGCCTTAAAGAGGCCTTATCTCTTGAGGAACTTGAGGAAGACCTTTTCAACCTGCGGGGTGGTGGGGTTGATATTCTGCAAAATTCAGAGAATGAATTTAAGAAAGACCCACTGTTAAATTCTCTTAACACTGAGTTCTCAAATGACCGAGTATCCTCAAAATTTAATGCTAACGGAGATCCACATGCTTTTATACAAATGGAAACAAGGGTGATGAAGGAGGTATCTGAAGTTAATCTAGCTTCCTCAACAGACAGCAGATGCGTGGGTGCAGCTTTAACTAAAGCTCACACTTCTCTGTTAAGAGTGCTAATCACTGAGCTTCAATCCAAGGTAGCTGCTCTTGTGGATCCAAATTTTGATTCTGGAGAGTCAAAACCGAAGCGGGGAAGGAAAAAAGATGCGGACAGTGCATCTTCTATTAGGAAAATGAAGCTGAATTTGCTCCCTCTCAATGAACTGACATGGCCAGAATTAGCTCACCGATTCATCTTGGCTGTCTTATCCATGAATGGTAATCTTGAGTCAGCTGAAGTAACTGCTCGTGAAAGTGGAAGAGTCTTTCGATGCCTACAAGGTGATGGTGGTGTGCTTTGTGGTTCTCTGACTGGAGTGGCTGGGATGGAGGCAGATGCATTTGTAAGATGGCTTTTAGTTAATTTACATTATTTTTTGAGTGTGACATCTTAAATTTGTGCCATTGTTATTCATTTCTTACCTGTTCTTATACATGTTAAACTTCTGTTGCCAATGCTGATATTTTCTTCTAACCTTCAACACTACAGTAATTTTTATGGAAAGATAATACATGTAGTCTCACCATGATAGCACTATGGTTTCTATTTGATGATCAAGGATTTATTATTTATTATAATTTTAGCTTGAAAGAAAAGCCTGAAGTCATCTGATTGACATATTGGGTGCTATGGGTGTGAACCTAGTTGAGATGCTTAGGTACACCTACTGATCCCTAGGTCTCTGAATTTATATGCTCATTTTTGTATCTTTGCATTTTGAACTTTGTATCTTGAGCAAGTCTCTTTTCACTATATCAATGAAAAGTTTCTTTTCATTTTCCAGAAAAAAAAAGCTTCGATATGGATAAGGTTTTCTAGGAAGCTAGTATGAGAAAGGAGATACTTAATCCGATATTTGAAAGTCTTGGTTTCCTTATGTAGTAATACTACAAACTTACTTTGAATTGGATACTAAAAACTTATTTGTGAGGTTACTGTTGTGTCTTGAGGATTTTTGTGTGGCAGGGAAAAAGTATTTCATTTTTGTTACTATGTACTGGATACATCTTTTTATGAGTTCAGTTTTGATGAAAGGACTTTTTTCATGTGAGTTTGCCAATGGTTAATTGCTTTGAAGTGTATATTTAGGAGTAGGACAACAGCAATATGAATTATATCTTCCTTGAGTTCCGCTGCACCAATTTGGTCTGATAAATTGGTTTGAGGTTACATTTAAGTAGGCTCGTAATTAGGATTTGAACAAAAATACATCTTTTCCTTCTAAGAAAGTTTGTCTATTCCCTCTATCTGTCAACTTATGGAGAACATTATTTACTTTGGGTGAGCTACTTTACAGTGATTGTGTTAATTTCGAGAATATGTTTTCTGGAACCATGACATGTATATTTTCTCTTGTTTAGTTTTTGGGGTTCTGTTTTTACATGTTAAATTAATTGTTACTCTTACAATGTCTTCTCTTTTGGGCTCACGGTAATATTTGTTATTTTCAGCTGCTTGCAGAGGCTACAAAGCAAATATTTGGAACATTGAACAGAGAGAAGCACATTATCACAATAGAAGAGGAAACCCCTGATACTACTGGGGGTGGTTGTGAGAAGGTGCTGGTTACTGATGGTAATATGCCAGAGTGGGCACAAGTGCTAGAACCTGTTAGAAAGTTACCTACTAATGTGGGAACTAGAATTAGAAGGTGTGTTTATGATGCTTTGGAGAGGAATCCACCGGACTGGGCGAAAAAGATTTTGGAACATTCAATTAGTAAGGAAGTTTACAAGGGCAATGCTTCAGGACCTACAAAGGTGCCATTTATTATACTCTGCATTTCTTCTGAATATATTTCAAACTTCAATTGCATAATAATATATTTTTTTCTGTCAAGAAGAAGCTTTTTGTTGATTCAATTATTTATGAAAAGAACCAAAAGTTTCTCAGGAAATAAACTAGAGAGACCCCATCCCTCCAAAGAAAGAAAAAGAAAAAGAAAAAGAAAAAATTGCATAACTGCCTAAGACATTCATAGACTTTTTAATAGTTTTGAATGAGGCTGCAATGTAATCATGATTATCGGGAATTGGATAGGTGTTGGAATGAGTGGGTAATTGAAGGTGAAACGGGAATGAGATCGTGAAGGGTTAGAACAATGGGAAAGAGAGTTAAGTTGAAAATTGTGAGAAAGAAGGTTGGGTTGAAACTGTGAGAAGGGAATGAGATTGATATTTGATATTACAAACCGGGTCCAAATTCCTCAATCCGAACTTGGGCTTGGAATTAAAACTCATTACAAACCCATCCACCTTGCTTAGTCGTGTAAGTCCTTGTTCAATTTGTTGTTGGATCCTGTTAGGAACAAAGGTAATATGGGATGCCTTTGTCCCACATTGGTTAGAATGGGATGGCCAATGTGGTACTTAGGTGGTTTGACTCTCTCATCCCAATAGCTAGCTTTTGGGGTGTTCTCTAAGGTGCTTAAGTGCCTAACCAAAACACATCCCAACCTTGGTTCCTAACAATACCTCATTCTCAGAAAGTCAACGTCCTGGCTACTACTCTGGCGGTACTTCACTCGACCACCTGGTCAAAACACCCCACTAGTTCCACTTTGAAACGTTGATAGTCGGCTTTGATACCATTGTTAAGTACCTAAGCACATTAGAGAACCCCACCCCAATAGCTAGCTTATGGGGTGTGGTTCTCTAAGGTGCTTAAGTACCTAATAGATCCCTCCTCCATTGGGAAGATTTTTTTCTTTTTTTTCTTCTAATGTTGTCCGGAGGATTAAGGTCCCGAAGAAAGTTAGGTCTTTATTTGGCAAGTCTTGCTTGGTTGTGTGAACAGTGTCGATAGGCTTGTTAGTAGGAGGACATCGCTTGCTATGCCTTTTTGTTGTATTCTTTGTCGGAAGGTGAAGGAAGACCTTGATCATCTCTTTTGAGAATGTCAGTATGCACAGAATGTGTGGTGCTCCTTCCTGCAGGAGTTTAATGTTAGTTTTGCTGGCCAAAGAAATTTTCGTTTGACCATTGAGGAGTTCCTCTTCCATCTACCTTTCAGAGAGAAAGGCGGTTTTTTGTGGCTTGCTGGAGTATGTGTTGTGATTTGGGATATTTTGGGGTAGAGGAATGATCAGGTGTTTAGAGGTAGGGAAAGGGACCCTTGTGAGGTATTGTCCTTAACTAAATTTTATGTGTCCTATTGGGCTTTGGTTTCAAAGGCCTTTTGTAACTATTCCCTTGATAACATTTTACTCAGATTGGAACCCCTTCTTTTAGGTGAGGTGTTTTGGTGGGCTTGTGTTTTGTATGCCGTAGTATTATTTCATGTTTTCTCAATGAAAGTCGTTGCATTAAAAAAAAAAAATCATTCCATACCCATTCCATTCCATCCTTGATCCTCTAAAAAATGTCCTAATTACTTTATGGTGTTCTTTACTCTTTATGTTTTAAAATTACCATGTTGCTCGTTTGGTGAAGTTCATGTTTCAAGTGCAATTCTATTACATTTTTTTATTTGTTTGTTGTTGGAATAAGAAACAATTATACTGCAATAAGGTTTGTAAAAGGAAGTGAGGGCCAAAATTAGAGGTCTTTGGAGTGGGTTATTTTTTACTATTTCTTTTTCATAAGAAACAGTTTTATTGATGTATGAAATAATCCAATGGATCAACAAAGGATCCATATCCAAGGGAGTACAAAAGACCATGATTTAGATTTTCTTGTTGCTAATTGGCCTGGGGACGTGTAAAAAGGAAAAAAAAAGGCCTTGGGAGGTTTAAAATCTTGGCAAATTTTGGCATTAGAATAATTTGTCGTTTCACCACTCTACTCCTATCTTCTGAATCTTCTTAATTTGTTTCTAACTCCCCAAATCAAATTTTAGGTGCGAGATGATATTTTCTTTTCTTTTGATAAGAAACCCAACATTCATTGGCAAAAAATGGAAGAACACAAGGACAGAGAGCAAGTTAAAGAACCTCATCTTATTTTTTACTGTCAGGGGAGCCATTATTGATTGATTAGAGGTCTCTCCAGGCTCAGGGATTCAAAAGAATTGTAGTTTTTCTTCTGCCTAACTTTTCCATATAGCAAAGTGTACTGGAGTTCAGTTTCATCTTAGAGTTGCTATGTTATTATTTCTAAATTTGTTGGACGATCGATTTTCCTAGGGACTAGTGCCAATCAAAAGCAGAATCTTTGCTAGAGTTTCAATATCCATTGAATATCTGTCATATTTTGGAAGGAACAATAATGGTTACTTTATTTCAGATTTGATCTGAAAGCCAATGTGTGTGTGTGTTTATTATTTACTATTTAGTTTCCATTGAGGTAATGTGTGACAATACAAAAAAAGGACCTTCCAGAAACTGTGGGGGAGTTAGAATGGGAGTGGAGAGATATCATTGAGGAGTTCCTATTCTTTTCTCAAGTCTATCATTGATTGTTTGATGGGTGAGGGGAAGGACAATAATCTTTGGGGGGATAGGTGGTTGGAGATAGGCCTGTTTGCTCTCATTTTCCACTCTCATATTATCTATCTTCTGTTTTTCTCTAAGGAATTGTTTGGTGGCTTCGTTTATATTTTCATTTTGTGACTTCTTCCTACCTTGTTTAGGTTTTGTCATCCTTTGTCCGACAGGAAAAATGGATATTCTAGCCCTTGTTATCTTTGATTGGGGAGTTTTTTTTTTGGAGAAATGTTATTTATTTATTTTTGGAATCAGAGTCTGTTTAAAAGGTTTTTTTCCCTCTCTCTCCTTCTCTTTTCTTTTAGATCCTATTTTTATTGCCTGGTCAATCCTTCTCCCCTTGGTGGTTCAGTCTTTGCCACATTTGTTGTGTGGTAGGTTATCCACGAAAGAACTAACACCTAAAATCAGGTATCCTGGAAAGAAACCCAGCTTGATTTGGTTGTTATCTTGCAGTATTTGTATGAGGGTAGCTGAGTTTCGAGGAGTTTGGCTTATGCGTTGCTAGGCTTAGGGGTTACTGAGAGTTGATAATTGATCAAGGAGTTCTTTCTTTAGTTCTTTATCTGCATTTTCATGAGAAGGGAAGGACTTTGTGTTTGACCAAAGTGTGTTGTTTTGTTGGGTCTTTGGGGAGAGGGGAACAATTGAGTCTTTAGAGGGTTCAAGAGGACTTTGAACGATGTTTGGTTCCTCATAATGTTTTCTGTTTCTCTATGGGCTTTGGGGGTGAAGTCTTTTTGTAATTATCCTTTAGGTCTTGAGTTACTTAACTGGAGCCCCCTTTTTACAGTTTGCCTTCCCTTTTCTGTAGGCTTTGTGTATTCCTTATGTTCTTTCATTTTTCTCAATGGAAAACATCGGTTATTTTATAGGAAAAGTTTGAATATAGATATTATGTGCTGTTTTTGTGTTTATATCTTAGTTTCTTATAGAAAAAAATGAAATGGTAACCTATACAAGGGTAGCTACACACCTTAGCTGGCCTTGAAAAAGGAAGGACAGGCTGGACAGCTGAAGTTGTCAGAACAGTTTGTTTTGGCTCTTGTTTTTTGTTTTAGGACTTCGTATTTCTTAGTAGAATATAGTTTAGTTTTTTCCAACTTCATTGTGCTTATTTCATCATTTTGTTTTTTTTATATAACTTGCTTATTTCTGATTATCAAACACAGAAAGCTGTTCTTTCGATACTAGCCGATATATGTGGTGACAGCTTGCCCCAGAAAGTTGAAAAACGAAGAAAGAGGATAACTACTATTTCTATATCAGATATTGTCATGAAGCAATGTCGCACTGTATTACGTCGCGCTGCTGCTGCAGATGATGCCAAAGTCTTCTGCAACTTGCTTGGCCGGAAATTGATGGCTTCAAGTGATAATGACGATGAAGGGCTTCTCGGTCCACCAGGCATGGTTTCTCGGCCGTTGGACTTCCGGACTATTGATTTGAGACTAGCTTCCGGGTCTTATGATGGATCACATGAAGCATTTCTTGAGGATGTTCAGGAGGTTTGTTTTTGTTCTTCAATCAAAATCTGTTATAATTGTGTTTTGATGTATGTCTTTGCTTACATTTCAAGTTACCTCACAGAATGTATTGATGATGATGTATGCGTGAGAGTACTAGTAGGGGATATATTTGGGGTAGTAAGAAAAATTAAGGCCATAATGGTAATTAGCTAGGGGTTGGTTGGGCAGGGAGAGTTAGGGATTTTAGAGGGGAATTATTTTGGTTGTATTGAGGGCTATGTCTCACCCAAGTCCCAAACTTGACATTCTCAAAATAATTTTCTTCCAAGATCCCTAATTCACCCAATATTTATAACCAGAACACCCCTAACTAATTACTACTATGGGGCTGTTTGGCAAAGTTGGATAACTGGGTAGAGTTGGGTTGGGTGGGTGGACCCACCGTTTGGTTCACCCATAACTAAAGAGGTTTATTACCTTGTTATTCGCATCAGCTTACATTGCTCACCAAAAATCTCACATTTCACATCTCGTCATTCACATTAACTCTCCAATTAATTCCCCTATAATAATTATAATTACCAACTCAACTCAACTATGTGCTTTTATCGCCAACCAAAACACCCCCTTTGTTACCAATATCCTACTACTATGCTCAATATATCCCCCCCTAGTTCTCTCACATATTGCTAAAGAAAATCCCTCATCCAGCATGGGATTTGTATCGGGTTGACAAGAAATTATTTCTATATGTGCACTTATTTAGAAGAAAAATCCTTGATAATAATAGCCGTCAAGTCCACCTTTAAGAGATGAAATTCCAAGTGAACTTGAAGGCTATTGCTGGAAACAATAGCCATGTGAGGCATCCCAGTGGCAAATTACTTTCTTGAGTGTACCGAGACATAATAGTTGGAGCTTAAAACTGTAGGGAGAATGTAAGGCAAAGGGCGTATAGAATTATGTCATAATGGAGGGGGGGGGGGGGGGGGGGGGCTTAGACAAGGATTAATATGGGAATGAATTTTCCAAAAGGAAAAAAAACCCAAGGATAGCCCTCATACTCATAGTCATGGCACATCTTCGAAGAGTTTTAGCCTTTTCTTTCAAGCCGCTTCCTGCAATAGATTTTTATCTGGAATGGTCAATGCAACTCAAGACTGACAAAATGGAGGACCATAGTGGCTAGGCAAAAGAACAAGAAGTGTAAATATGACCATGAAATTCAGCCTCTCTTAAATTGAAGCAACAAACAGAAGGACCATCTTCGGAACTTCCTTTGCAACTTGTTTTCCCATGTTCAAGCAGCTTCTATAAAGCAAGGACTAATTGAAGAATCTTACTTTCAGGGAGACTTTTCAAATAAGATCCGTTAGGATCCACCAAAGGAGTTCTTGCTCTTGCCATTAGCTTGGCAAGATGGACGAAAGCTGATTTTGTCGAGAAAGGTCCACTAGGATTTATCTTCCACTAAAGTCTGTCTTGGCCTAAGCTCAAATGAAGAGCATGGAGTTCAGTGTACTTTGGCCATCTATCGTATATTGAGGCCCTAAGTTTGGGAGACATCCTCCAACCGCCAGCAATATCAGTTCTCCCTTTAGAAGATTATAATTCAGGAAAAGCCATGAACAAGGAGAACAAGAAACCTTTGAAATCCAAGGATCCTCACAAAACCGAACATGACATTTTAAAAGCGTTTTTCCTCGAAAGCTTGTTGGAGGGTAGCATAGGTAACGTTAGATGGAGAAAAAAGATCCTACTGACTGAATGGCTTTGGCAATTCCATCATGAGTCACGACTCTGACACCTTGTCAGCTTGTGGCACAAGGTTTTTGTTTGCAAATACAATAACTAACTTGTGCAAAGAAGTTTTGCTTGTGCTTCCTTTTATTGTTCAAAATGTTGTGGGAAATGGAAGGGGTACTCCGCTCCTTCCCCCTTTTTTGGTAATCATTGGGTCTTATATATATATATATATTTTTTTCATTTTTTCTTAATGGAAGTTTGGCTTCTCATAAGAAAACTTCAGCCATTGCCATTCAACAGTGCTAGGTATTTAGGAGTCTAATGTCTTCTCAGCTGATGTTTGTGTCCGACCTTTCAGTATCAGGAAAAAACATTTATATGTGGACTAATTTAGAAGCTTTCTTATATTTGGTATTCTGTCTTGACCCATTGGAGTTCTTGTCATAACTCCTCTTTTGGATGCAGACCAACTAGAGGGGGCCTTTTCCTATCCTTTATTTTTTCATTTTTTTATTTTCATTAGTAAAAGTGTTCTTATCTCAAACTAAGTTGGTGGCTCATGAGTCATGACTCACAGTTCTTGAACGTTACTGTAATCCAATCATGGTTGACTTCCATTAATCCCATTCCCTTCCTTTTATTATTGCCTTACCAATAAATTGTGTTTTGTTATATTTGTTTTTTACTCTGGCTCATTTCATTATATCAATGAAAGGTCTTGTTTCCGTTAAAAATAAAAACTCCTCTGGCTTGTGGCTTGTGGCTTTGGCTCTCCTATCCAAAAAACTTTTGGTTTGACGGTTGATATTCCCTTGCAGCTCTGGAATAACTTGCGTTATGCTTATGGTGATCAGCCTGATTTGGTCGAATTAGTTGAGACATTATCTGAGAATTTTGAGAGGCTGTATGAAAATGAGGTACGCACCATTTTGTTCTCACTTCCCTTCTGTTTCTCTTTACAGTTTTGGCGTGTTCATGTTTTTGCAGTGGTGTACTGGTTGTTGTGATGCATAAAATATATGCTTACTGTTTCATCATCGGAAGCACATGCTGCTAGATGTTTTAACACTTTTGTTTTATACATTGAATTAAAAACCTTTCATTTTCCTATATTTATATTGAAGATCATATTTTAGTTAAATAATGTAGGAATAAAGGGCGTTTAAGGAAAACTTGGATACTCATTTGCCATTGTATAAGCCAAAGAGATTACCAAAATTCTTCTGTTGGCATGCATAAAAAAGGAGCAGTTACAAGACTTTTCAGGCAGAGAAGTCCAAGCCTAGCTCTGTCACAACCACCACGTCCTTATGTTTTTTCATTTACTTTAAATAAAAGTCGTTTCATAAAAAAATCATTTGATACAAGAGGAATTTTGGTAGGTAGAGGGTTTTAGTAATGCATTTCATTATCGCATATGTAATCTGAAGCTTATGCTGTTCTTCTCATTTTTGCATGTCTTTTACTAGTATGCAATTATTCTCATTCTTGTCCCTATTCATGCTCTCTCTCCCCCTGTGAAGATAAGATCATAACTTTTCTTGCAGGTTCTATCTCTTATTGAAAAACTTAAGGAGTTCTCCAAGCTAGAATCTCTTAGTGCAGAGACGAAAGTAGAAGTAGATGGCTTTCTTGTTTCCTTAAATGAGATTCCAAAAGCTCCTTGGGATGAAGGAGTCTGTAAAGTGTGTGGCATTGATAAAGATGATGATAGCGTCCTTCTATGTGATACATGTGATGCTGAATATCATACATATTGTTTGAATCCTCCTCTTGCCAGGATTCCTGAAGGGAACTGGTACTGTCCCTCTTGTGTAATGGGAACACGTATGGTTGAAGATCCATCTGAACATACTAAGAACCACATTATTAACCTGCATAAAGGCAAGAAATTCCGTGGAGAAGTTACTCGTGATTTTCTGAATAAACTTGCCAATCTAGCAGCTGCATTGGAAGAGAAGGAGTATTGGGAGTTCAGTGTCGACGAGGTTTGTTAATTGTCATTCTTGGATTATTTCTCATCACACGTGTGGACACAATCTTATAGTTTTTCTCCTACTCAATTATCTCTCTTGATTCTTCTTAATTCTGAACATTATTTTCCTTTTGCTCTTTTATTTTTTTGGAATAGAGACAAGCCCCTTTATTAATAATAATAAATGAGACTAATACTCAAAGTACAAGAGAATTATACTAAGAGCAAAAAAAGAGAAGGACAAAATCATCCAAACAAACTAAGACAAAGATGAACTTGGGCAATACTAAAGGGAAAAACGACAAAAAAGAAAAAAAAACACAAAGAACAAGCTAAAAAAGTGAAATCCAAACAGAAAAATTTAAGCTAAACAGAACGAAAACGAGAGTTCTGAATATAAAGCATAACGAAATATCTCTCTCATAAGGAAAATATTCGAATCTAGAGACTAGCAAGAAGATGCAAAGGGCAGCCTCTTTTATCTATATATTTCAAAGGTTCTATGGTATGCAGCCATTTTTATTATGCCTCAATTCAATTACCACACAAGTTTATGGAATAATTTGTGAGAGTACTAATATAGAATATATTGGGAGAATTAATGGGAATATTAGTAGGATTATAGTAAGGGCATAGTGGTAATTACAAATTAGTTAGGAGGATTTGATTATAATTTACAAATATGAGGAGTTACCTTAAGGATATATTTCTTCTGGATGCAGAGATTATTCTTACTCAAATATCTATGTGATGAGTTGCTCAGCTCTGCCTTGATTCGGCAACATCTTGAGCAGTGTGTGGAGGCATTGGCAGAGTTGCAGCAGAAATTACGCTCGTGTTTCATTGAGTGGAAAAACCTGAAGTGTAGGGAAGAAGTTGTTGCTGCAAGAGCTGCAAAACTTGATACAACTATGCTTAGTGCAGTTCGAGAAGGTGGGGTCAAGGATGGGTCTGCTGACTTGCATGCTAATGACATTAAATGTCTTCACTCCCAAATTTTTTTCTTTTTCTTTTATTGGTTTAACTATTTCATTTTGTTCTCTGATGCTGTTTCAGGACAGGGTAGTTGTGATGGAGCTAGGCTTGGTGCTTCTGATCAATACTCATCTTTAACGAGTTTAGAGAATAAGTGTCACAACCATGCAAGTTTTCAAGAACAAATGAGCAGCGCCCACGATGTTACTGATAACAATGATGCTGGTGGCAATGTCCTATCCAGTTCAGGGTCTCAAAACAGTGCCAAACCTGTAAAATTAAACGAGCCATCTTTGTCTGGTTTGCCACAAGAAGTTGATGGTTTTGACCAAAGTAATATGGAGACTGAAATTTCTATTCTACCATCTGGAAAGCAATATTGTACACCTTGTGATGCTAATGGAGTGCCTGTAGCTCCCCACGTTCCTCCTCCAAATGAATCACAAGCCTATCACAGTGAGTTGGATAGTATTAAGAAGGACATATTGCAGGTGCAGGATTCTATAGCAAGTACAGAGTTGGAACTTCTGAAGATATCTGTACGAAGGGAGTTTTTGGGCAGTGATGCTGCTGGTCGGCTGTATTGGGCTAGTGTTATGTCAAATGGACTGCCACAAATCATCAGTAGTGGGAGTTCGGTACATATTGGAAGTGAATCTAGAGACCGAGTTGTTAAGGGTCGTTTTTTCAAGAATTATACTTCAACAAGGAACGCGAATTCTTCAACTTTAAATTCAAATATGTATTCCTCATTGCTTCATCTGCCAAAGGATTTTATTGGAAATTCTCCATGTATTTCTTATCAAACAGAGGCGGATATATTAGAGCTCATTGATTGGCTGAAAGATAGTGACCCCAAAGAAAGGGAGTTAAAGGAGTCTATTTTGCAATGGCTTAAACCTAAACTTCAGACATCTTCACGATCCAATAATCAAAGTCCTGAGGAGCAACTTAAGGATTCATCATCAAGCTCGGATGTTGAAAAACTTGAATGTTCTGGTTTTCTTGTTAATAGGGCATCTGCTTTATTAGAAAGTAAGTATGGTCCCTTTCTTGAATTCGTAACGCCTGACGACTTAAATAGATGGCTAGACAAGGCCAGGCTAGCTGAAGATGAGAAAATGTTCAGGTGTGTATGCTTGGAACCTGTCTGGCCATCTAGGTACCATTGTCTCTCTTGCCATAAGAGTTTTTCGACTGATGTTGAACTTGAGGAGCATGATAATGGAAAGTGTGGTTCACTCCCAGCCTCATGTGATGGCATTAAGGAAGTTAGCAAGCAGGAAGAGAGCTCGAGCATGGCCATAGCAGAAACTTCTAGAGGGTATTTTAACCATAGTATGGGGTTAATTAAATATCAGAATGATGGTATGATGTGCCCATATGACTTTGAACTCATCTGTTCCAAGTTTTTAACGAAAGATTCAAACAAGGATCTTATTAAGGAGATTGGACTTATTAGTTCTAATGGGTTTCCATCATTTTTATCATCTGTATCACCATATATTATGGAATCAACATTGAATGTAATTGATCTCAAGAAAGATTCTAGTACTCCGGAGGATGGGACCTTGCTTTCTGAATGGCCTTCACTAGAAAATATTATTCTGGAAAATGGTTGCCATCAAAATTCGTCTATAGATAGTTCAATCCAGAAACCCGCTGGAAATGAAATTACTGCACTGAAAACAAAAAGACTCGCAGCAGGATGCCCAGAACCAAAAAGTAAAAAAATCTGCTTGGATAACCGTTTTTCAGAGTTTGGGATTGGTAGATGCTTTGTCATCCCACAATCATCGCAAAGGCCATTAGTTGGCAGAATCTTGCAAGTTGTAAGAGGACTGAAAATGAATCTGCTTGACATGGATGCTGCACTTCCTGATGAAGCTCTAAAACCATCAAAACTACATATTGAACGAAGATGGGCCTGGCGTGCATTTGTGAAATCTGCAGGAACAATTTACGAGGTTAGCATTCCTGAACTCAGTACTGAGTCTAAGTACTTCAATTCTCATTTTTATGATTTGAGAACTGGTTTCCTTCGTGATTTTTGATGCTGGCGCATCATTTCTTGCTAGCTTGTATTGTTAGTTGTGGTAGCCATCTAGATATACTTTGTTTACAAAATTGTGTGGTGCTTATTAATATGCATAAAGTGTTTGCCATATTTGAAGCAAATGAGTAAATGTCTTGTTCTTGAATTATTTCATGTGCTGGAATTGATTCTTCATTCATTTCTCCAGATGGTTCAGGCAACCATTGCATTAGAGGACATGATAAGAACGGAATACTTAAAGAATGAATGGTGGTATTGGTCATCTCTCTCTGCTGCCGCCAAAATATCTACCGTATCGTCTCTTGCACTTCGTATATTCTCTCTTGATGCTGCTATTATATATGAGAAGATATCGCCTAATCAAGATTCAAATGACTATTTGGACACGACGAGCAGTATACCAGAACAGAAGCTGGGTGGTGTGGATTTAACAGAAAAGCCGAGGACAAGCAGCAGGAAATCTGGCAAGAAAAGAAAGGAGCCTGAAGGTTAAGTTGGGAGCTCATAGTATTATTACTTCTGACAAAAATCTTTCCAGAGGGTTCATTCCAGTGGTTATGGTGGTGGTAGAGGTCTTGTGTTTAGAAGACAAGCACCTTCAATTCATTTTGTTGTTTATACCATGTCATTGCTCCTTCACAAATTTGGAGTTATTTGCGACGTCACTGCTACAACCATTGCACCCCCCTGCTGCTGACAGATCGTCTGTACATAGAGGTAACTCTACTAACTGGGATACGCAGTTCAGAATCTATAACTGAGCGCTTTGTTCATAAAGACTGCTTGAGGCTCCAACTCTAAATCGATAATATGGTCCCTTGGCCCAATTTTGGACTGAACTGCTGGAGTATTTTTTTCTTCTCTTTCTTTTTTCTTTGTTTCATTAAAATGCTTGGAGCGGGTAGGATCCAATGATGTCTATTATTCAAGAGAAACTCATTTAGGAAGGATGGGAGCAAGGTCCATACACATAGAAAAGCATTATGTATAAATAGAAAAGGGAGAAGGGAAGTCCAGAAAAAAGAACTGAAGCTCAGTTGTAATCATATTTAATTCTTTACATTTCTTTCCCCCTCCCCTTGACCCATATTTTTTTGCTCTGCCATTTATTTTCATCCCAACTGGGTACTTATAGTTGTAGATGTCTGGATCATCATTCACTGGAGAGAGGAAAACTAGTTCTCTTTTCTCCTTAACTTCTCCCGTGTTGCGAATAACCTACGTGATGGATTTTTTACTCGATACGACTTTCATCCTGCAAGTTTCTCATCGGTTGCCATTACAGGCATTAGTATTAACAATCTTATATTCGACTTTTCTTCTTTTTAGTTCGTCTGTGTTCCTAGGTGCTTGACGAGTGACTTGTTTGGGACCTTCCTCAATCGTTGTAACAGTTAGATAGAACGTGCTATGCTGTGATTTAGATAATCTTGAATATTTTTTATTATAACAATCAAAGGGAGTTAATTGCACAAGCCTCCTTTTTTATTATTGTTCTCGATGACCCAATTCCCTTGAAATTTCGAAATTTTTGTCAATATGGTTCTTGTACATTTTCTGTATCATTCTAAGTCATTGATGGTTACTAAAACTCTCCAGTTGGGAACTCAGTATTGGTGTCACTAAATTGCAAACAGGAATATGGTTTTTCACTGATCGGATTGTGAGAATTTCCCCATGAGAGTTTCGCCCCAAAGTATGTCAGGGTAGTTTTAATTACATCTTCAATTGTATAATTGTTGCAAACATGTTAGTTCTAGAAAAGGTTTAATTTTTACCAAAGAAAGTTTGAGTTCCAGAGTATAATTACAATGGTCATATTTTATTTTATTTTATTTTATTTTTCTTGGGATGAAAACATACTGTAATAGAAAATCAAATGCCCAAGACCGTGAATGAGCTGCCAAATTTGGAGGCCTAAGGATAAATTTATAGCCAATAATGTTAGTCTTAATAATCCAATCATCAATTTCTTCTAAAATGACACTAAAAAAGAACTAAGTATGGTGTTAGAATGGATGACATTAACCCAACACTTGGAAATCAGATTCCGCCGAAAACTACGAGAAACCCCTCGAAAATGCTAATTTTAGACCAAAAAGAAGAGCCAAGCCTTCAGTCCAATAAACATCCCTTCATTCATTTGCAATCTAAAACTTTCAAAGAAGCCATAGCCATATTTTAGGGATGGATTTCACAATCCTTTTTCTTTTTATAGAAAAAAGAAAAACCAAGCATAGCATGACATGACATGGTCCTTGTAATGTTTCTTTTAGGAGCTTACAGTGAGAAATATTCATTCAAAGATTTTGGCCTTCATTTTAGCACAGCCAAGAACGGAAAAGATAAAAAGCTTTAAGCTGAGTGATCTAAGGCTTTAGGTATATTGGAGTGAAAACGAACTTCTTTCCACTTCTGTAGTGGTTAACTGTGAACAGAGGCTTCAAACTGTCAAGTACATTACAATATACTTCAAATAATGACACCATAATATCTAAACTTTATTGAATACAAACAAGTAGAAAACTTTAATAACATTTTGTATAAACAACAGGGTGTTACAAGTTGAATAACAACCACCCTCCTAAGGCCACGCCCACCAAGCTGGAGGCCTCCCCTCTTGATTCTGTTGGTTTGTTGCTGCAAACATATCCGAGAACAAGTAGTTGCTACTGTCGTTTGTATCATTGTCTTCCATTTGCAACCCGTTAGGCAGATTTGCACATTGCGGATACTCGATGTTGGGGAAGTACGAATCACCACTGTCGATGAGCTGTGGACAATTATCGTCGATCACTGCACTGCTATCACTCCCTGAACTAAGACGATCTTCAGCCTTTCTGCCGGAGTGTGGGACGGAGATATTGGTGATGTTTGCCAGAAGAAGCTCTGATGTTATAGATGGAATTGTTGCTTCTCCTCCACCTAGCTCTTTAGCTAGACATTTCTCAGTTAACGAGGCCACCTGAAAGTATTATAGATTATTTTGCATATGATGAAACTCGGCAAGTCTAAAACCAAAGTAAAGTCACAAGGTTTTATGTTCAAAGTCGACAATATCAATGTCCAAGTTTAGAAATAAAAACAATGTTTGAATCAATTTGATATGCATTGGGTTTTAGCAAGTGGGATTTGGTTAAATATTAACTCTTTTATTATGATGTAAGAGTATTTATTAGAACTCACCTCAGATTTAAGAACTGCATTCTCCTTGACTATTGAGTCATAGTTGGACACAAGCAAATCATAAGAAGCTTTAAGAACATCGTAGTCCCTTTCAAGTTGCTTTGTCTTCCACCGAGCTCGACGATTCTGGAACCACACAGCCACCTGCCTCGGTTGCAGCCCTAGCTTCTTGGCCAGTTGGGATTTTCTCTCTGGCTCCAGTTTGTTCTCTTCCTCAAAGTTCTTCTCCAGCATTTGAACCTTCAGCATTTTTCCACAACTTCAATTTTGTTCCACACAGATAGAGAGAGAGATAGCAGCAGGTAACATGGCGTTGTAAAGGCAAATATAACGAACCTGGTCGTGGGTGAGACGTCGCTTCTTCTCAGGGTAAAACTCATCATAATATTCATCATCGTAAAGATCATCGGGGGATCTAAAAAATGGCCTCCCTTTTGGACTTTCATTCATGGTCATGCTCATCATTGTTCTTCCTCCTAATACAACAAAATTGGTAAAAAAAATTATGGAGTTGGGGGATTGAAAATCTTTGACCTCTTAAGAGAAATACAATGTCAATTACCATCAGCATCTTCTGGTTTTTTTGTTGAATTACTTTCTTTAAAAACCAATTATTTAGGTTTGTAAGTAAATATTCCATTTTTAGTTTTTGATCTTTTAAAAATTAATCTTATTTTTTTCTGATCTTTTACAATGAATAGTTGAATTCTTACACAAATTTTAAAAATAAAAACATCTTTTTTAAAAAACTACTATTACTAGTAATACAAAATGAGGCTCGATTTTTGAAAAAGTAAAAACTAAATAACAAAGATAAATTTAGACGTAAAGGAAGAATTCATAGACATCCCTTAAATGGTTAAGAAGTGCGACATGAAAATGAAAATAAAATTTCAAATATTATTATTATTATTATTATTATAACAAAAAAGTTTCCATTAACATGTATGTTCATTAAACTAGGAAAGATACATGAAAAAGAAAAAAACCACTAGAGCACTAAATGAAAAGGCATTTGTTGAAGAACTAAAGAAAGGAAAAACCCACTTAATGACGTGTGACTATTAAATAAGATGAAAACACAGATTTATATGGATTATTCTAAAACTCAGGCAATGTGTTAGTTTCTTAACTAACCACTATTAACAATTTTAAATTAATTCTAGACCACTACTTAATTATAAAATATAAACATTATAATGGGGTTTTAAATTATAAATTTCTCTTTTATATATTGAAAAACAATTCATATGATCCTGAATACCTTAGGTCAACTCTCTCCCTCTCTTGGAAAGTTCATCCTTACTAACACAAAAGAAAAAAAAACATGAATTTTGTTTTAAATTCTTTCAATTTTGGATGAAATATTGATTGATGTATATTAAAATTTGAGATAAGAGAATTGCATCTTGAGAATCAAATTAAATCTCAATACAATCAAGAGAATAAAATAGTAATTTTATCCATTTTTGTTAATGTCAAATCATTTTGAAAGGTTGCCAAAATGAAAATAAACATTATCTCAATTGCTCAGTACATTGACAAATTCATGTTGATGTATGGTTTTATTTTATTTTATTTTCGAGTTCTAAAATGGAGATTGTAAATTCAAACTTCTAATTTCTTTAGCTAGGGTGTATTTTCCTGAACGATTTTGAATGTAAATTGTTTTAAAGTGGATAGTTTGTTTTTTAATTATTAAACTTACTTTTGAGTTATAAAATGTTTGAACTTTTTAAAGTGTCCAATTTCTAATATTAATGGCCAATGAGTTCCTAAAGTAAAAAAAAAAAAAAAGTGTATTAAATTGTTGAATTTCCAACTTTATAGTTTATAGTTCCCTCCCATATTTAAAATTGGTTTTAATAATTTCTTTTAGTTCCACAAATGAAATATTTATTCGCAATAACCAAAAACACAAATAAAAGTTGCAATAATTTTGTTGGATAACTATTACTTTTCATTCTTGGGTTTTTCAAAAGTAAGTTTTTTCTTTTATAAAAAAAGAGTTCAATTTTATTTAAATGTTCTAAAAACAAAAACAAGTTTTTAAAACTTTTTATTTAACTTTTGTATTTTTTTTATATAATTTATTATTAAATAACAACAATTTGTATTTACTTTAACTTATAAAAACAAAAAATAAAACAGAGCTTTGAGAATATGTCCAAGTGATTTTCTATTATTATCTTAAAGCTTTACAAGCCATTTTAAATTAAAAATAAATTTAGAAAATGATTCAAATGATTTTGAAGAAAATTCATAACTATAAATCAGAATTTAATTTACTGTAATTGGGAAATTAAAAAGAGAGAATTGGAAGAGAAATTGACCTCGCAGACAAGGATCGCCGCCGGCTCCGCCAAGGTAAAGCATGTTCCCGCCGTAAGGTGGCGGATTAAACAAGAACCGACCAGATTCCATTCAAATCTCCTACTCCTTTCTTCAATCCCAGCGCCTCAGAGGTTATTTGTAAGGAATTTCAAATTTATGCAAGGCGAAGATTTAGTACTAACCTAAAACAAGAACAGTAATCTCGAGAAGGAAAAAGAAATTAGGTAAAAGAAAAAAGAAGATCAAGATCGCTTATGGCGGAAGAAGCTGGTAGTCCACAGTAACCTAGCTGAAATTTCCAGCGGAATCGCGAAAAATCCCACCATGCCTTCTAATTTTTGGTTCTCAGCTAATTTCCGATGATGATCGCTTGGTATTTCCGGCGATAGATTGCCAGAATAAGAAGAGCGGTTCGATCGGAAAGAGGAAACAGCGGCGGCCGGAGATTCGATTTCCGGCGAGGGGGACACGACTCTGTTTCTTTTTGGTTTTTTCCAATCGATGGATTTCTTCAGGTGGCTTTGGCTTTCTAAAGGTTTAATTGAATGACTTCTTGCGTATTTATCGTACGGAGAATATAATAAATGACCAATCTACCCCTCCGTTCTAAGGAGTAATGACTACCCCATTCCACGTTTCCTGCACGTGTTTTAAATTAATTTATGTATTATTAAATTTTAGCCTAAATTACAAAAAAAAAAAAAAAAAAAAAAAAAAAAAAAAAAACTGCCTCTCCACTCTGATAATCACGAAAATATTTTTAAACTTTTAAAAGTAAAAAAAAAAAAAGTACATTTAAACTTTCCAACTTTAATTTTTATGTAACGTCAAAAATACTTTAGAATTAATGAAAAATCTTAAAAATACTCTTTACTTTTAAAAAAGAATTAAGATATGTTATATTGATCCAAATTTTACACAAATTTTCTCAACAATTAAAATTAAAATTAAAATTAAAATTTTAAGTTAAAACTATAGTTTTAAATTTATTTGACTATTAACACATAATGATAAATCTCAATAGTTTTGTGAAATTTTATATTTTAACCAAAGTTTGAAATATTTGATATCGAAGTTTTAATTTTATAGAAAATTTGATTTTGATTGATATTTCTCAAAAATTATAAAAACAACAAATTTTAAATTAATAAATAAATATTGTATTGTTTTTAAATAAGTAAACATGTTTATTATTTATATTATATTTAATTAGGGTCATTTTTATGTATATTTTTTGTGATTCGTAAATTTTTTTACAATGTAATGGAAATATCAATTCAATCATTCTATCGATATCGAACTCAAGAAAGTGTGAAAACATTGATAGAAATATACATATATTGATGAAAATTTAAAATTGTAGTTTTAACTTAAATTTTTTATTTTGATTTCGAGGACAAAGATATTTAGTGTAAAAATTGGATAAATAAAAATATTTTATTTATTTATTTTATGAGTTTTAAGGTATTTATGAAATTGTTAAATAGTTTAGGAGTATTTTTGAAATAAAATTTTAATGGTTTCCATCCAAAACTAACCATAAAAGTATTATTGAATATTTTTCAAAAGTTTTAAGAACATTTTTTAAACATTTAAATATTTAGGGGTACTTTTGGGTCATTTTCTTTTATAATATAGCCTTGACTTATGATAAAATTAAGTTCATAAACTTCGTCTCATTTAATTTTCTTTTAGAAAAATAAGAATACCTCTAATTTCTTTTATTTCTCAACTACCTTTTGCCAATATTTTCTAAAACTAAGTCAAAATATTGAATAAAATTTTGTACTTTTAATTTTTTTTAAAAAAATTTAACTAAGAGTTTAGCTCTTCTACCTAAGAAATATGTAAATAGTGGTAAGAAATTATAAAAATAAACTTATTACATATTGGTTATCGAATGAGCTATTCATTGTTGGTTTTGAGTTTTCGTAAACAAGAGATTCAATAAAAGTTATATTTCAAGCTTTTAGATATTTATTATGAATTATACAAATGAAATTATTGTAAATAACAAAATTTTAGAATGTATCAATGATTAGATTCTATCATCAATATTGATATACCTTGTAGATATTTTAACTCATTTTAGTATATTTGAAAATGTCTATTTAATTAGTTGTTTTAAATGTGTGTAATTATATTATTAACTTACTTATAAACATTCTTATGTTTGTATTTTTTGAGTAATTATTATTTTATAATATTATATAATTTATAACAATCACATGATAAATAATTTTATTGAAAAAAAAAAGATTGTGTTTATAACAGGCCATGCTATACTTTAAATAATTTCAATTTTTTATTTCTAAATTATACATTAATTGATTTCTTAGATATAAAATTAATTTTTATATCAAATCCGAAACATTTTTTTTCTTGCATTAGATCATCAATTTTTAAAAGATTAGAAAGTTTAGAAGAATGAACTTGAAAGGGTCTAAAATTCAAATTAATATCTTGAAAGTTTATTTAATATGGATGAATCTAAGTTTAACAATTTCTAAGATATACAATTGTATCTAATCAAATCAATTTGTTTTGTGAAATTTGTCAATATATTATTTTTCTTAAAAGAAAGAAAAATTATAGTTATAGTTTGATATCATAAGCTTAATTTTCAAGCACGAAAAGTATGAACAAAATTGTAACAAAAGGAGATATAATTAAACTTTTCAAATATTACTATCTTTGATTTGTTATTTACTTTTAACAAATGATTTAAATAGAAAAAGTATTTTTAAAGCACTTATTTTTTTGGTGTCAAAATTTATAGAAGATTTCAAATGACGTTTTATTAAGAAATATAAAAAGGTCATTATACCAAATTGTAAAGAAAACACTCTATATAATTAACCACATTGTTTTTTAATTTGAAAGTTAGAGTTATAAACACGGTTTCTGTCCATTCACTTATTTGTTTAATTAATCTTCTTTCCTCAAATATTGACTTAAAAACTCAAGTATTAAACTACCCAACAAAATTAAGTGAAAACATTATCAAAGTTTTAAAATAAAAACTAAGAACAAAATCGTTATCAAATAAACACAGCTATAAAGTCTTTTAAATATAAAAACAAAATTATCCAACATATCTAAGCTATATAGATTGTACAAAGATGGACGTTTAGTTTTTTTAATATTTTGGACACGGTTGACTTTGGACTAAAGATTGGATCTCGGCCGTTGGATCAAAAGGGAAAGCAATTGATAATGCTACACGTGGCAAGTTGATATTAAGGTTCCATACCTTAGTGTTGGATCTGAAGAAGTCAAAATATAAAGTACTTAAGATGTACGGTTCAGATTGCCCTCCTTGCTCCCTACGTGGCACAGAAAGATTCTCTTTAAAATTTTATATCAAGGAAATTTCAATAACCATAATGGTGCATAGTATTTTTTAATTTAATAACCCCTTTGAAAATCAATTTAATAGTCCACTTTAGGTTATACTTGGGGAAGGTACAAATGGATATGGCTAGGTCATCAAGATATATATATATATATATAAAGAAGTCATATTCCAAATGCATTTGAAATATTATATAAATCCCAAATCTTATAATAAATATATATTGTTTTGTATTAACAACTAGCCTAGTTGAAAAAAGCTATTTGAAAAGCTCTTTTACCATCCATTTTTTCTTTCCAATTTTTTTTAAAAATCACTTGCAAATGTTTATGTGTTGGCACTTTATTTTTTCTTTTAGACTAAATTAATCGAGCAATATAGGACTAATTATTGGAGTAGGATATGATCTAGTTAAAATCATTCATACATATATCTATTCAAAATTAGTTTGATATGTTTGAAGTGATTTTTATATAATCAAAATTGAGTTTCAGTTTTTACAATATGTCAGATAATTCTTAATCAGTATAATTATGATTGTCAAATAATAGATATTAATTGTTCAATTCAATACTAAAAATGAAAAATTGAAATTTATTTAACTAATAATATCGATTTTGAAAAGTGATTATTTGAAATATACATAATAGGTATAAAAAGGAAGTGTTTTGTTCCCCTTTTGGAAGTAAGTAGTAGTACTTAATATGCTAATCAAGCATTTATTTACCATATTTCTTGTTGGGGGGAACCAAAAGAATAATTAACTTTATGAACTATGAGTAGAACAATTTCAATATATTATATTTCATCACATGGGGCTTCCAAAATGCATTATTGAACATTGATTAGCTTCAAAAGTGCCATTTCTTATGCTATATAATCATGTGAGACCATAATGTTAATTATATCTTAGGTTTCAAACCATCTTATACCAAATTTTGATATTGCATTTTGCGATGGATAATTATCGTTTTGGACATATAATAGTCATATATTTTTCCTATAGAGAAAAAGTTGGTTTTTTTAGTACAATAAATTTAGATTAGAATTTGAATTTCAAACTCTAGAAAAAAAAAAGTATAGAAACTATATTATGTGTTTCAACTATATAAAACAACTCGTTTTAACTCGTAAATATAAATTATTTAAAATAAAATATGTTGTGGTGTATCTTTTTTCACGATATGAAATTACTCGCAAGAAAGTAATATAAAAATTGTCTTTTGTACCATGTGACTTTGACTAAGCCATATGGGGTGTGTGTTGAGTTGGGATAAAAAAAATTTATATTAATTTTTTTTATCAATATTAAAAAAATAGTATAAGAAACTAATATTCTTTTTTTTTTTTTGAAATTAAAAAGAACATATATTATTTATTAATGAATAGTATTAGACTGGCAGTACCAAATTTTATTTTAAAAAAAATTAGGGTTTCGTTGCAACTTGGCACCAACTAATTTTGGAAATGGAACTTTGAATTTGTCAAATAATATTAAATAATAATTTCCCTACATTAAATATAATTTTTAAGTTTTTCACACAATTATTTTATCATCCACTTCAATCAATATTTAATTTATGGCTACAATTATTGAAACGAGTTTAACCTCGATCATAAAAAGGTTAGCATGCTTTGATCTATTATACTTTTATTTAGAGATGTTTAGTTGAAAATTAGAACAATGACATCGCTAAAATTGCATTTATGGAATTTGACTTTAAGAAGTTCATAATGTCATTCGAATTGACTAAACTTTAGTAAATTTTATGATATACGAATTTTGAAGGGCCAATTATGAAATATTGATGACATCGAGATATATATATATATATATGTTCATGGACATGGACATAAACAAATGATGGAATGCTCTTTTAGGTTAGAATATTGTTTTTATTTTTATGTATTTTAAAATTTACTTTATTTTAATTTTAATTTATACTTTTAATCACTCAATTTTAGTACTTTCAACAAATACTAAATTTGGTCTATCAAAATTAATTAAATAATACTCTTCATGCAATGATGAAAATGTTCTCTTAGTTCAAATTGAGAAAATTTGAACCATACATTTCTTGGTTATTCTCCAAGTTCAAGGATATTCATTGATCTAAGACTCTTGTTGGCATTGCAAAGAAATTATTAATAAATAACAAAATATTAAAACTTTAAATTAGTAACACATCTAAACTTAAGATTTATTGAGTAACATAATTAAAAGTAAGAGGGACTAAAATTAAACCATCTAATTTAAAGTATAAGAGTCAAATTGATATTAAAGAGTGTCAAATGAATTTTGACCTCAAAATGCTTATAATATATTAAAGAAAAAGAATAAAGGATATAGAATTATTTTTTTTCTTAAAAGTAGTTAGTAAATCATTGGTTTTCAATATTTATTTTGATCATATTTTTTAAAAAAATTGATCAACTCAAGTCATAAGCTTTCTTTAAACTTATAAATTATCTTAAATATTCTCGTTAACTTCTGAAATTTCCTTAATTTTTTAAACAACCTTTTAATTTTTTTAAAAAAATTCTAACCCTGTTTTAACAAAAATGCTAGCACTTTATTATAAAAAGTAATAAAAAAATGTTATTTTATTATAGTTGGTAAATAGTTTTAATTTACTCGTTATATTTGAAAATGTCTACCGTATAAATTAGTTATACTCCAAAAATATTAAAATCCTTTTGAATACTCATAATATTTATTTTTAAAAAAACCAAATAAATTACAAAATGGTATTAAAAAAATAAATATGATCTCTACTTTAAGGATGGAAAGAAAGGCACACACACACGGATTTTCAAATTCAAGTTGAGGTTTTCTTCTTTTGGATGCAAAAGCACAGCATGGGGGGATAATGGACAAAAGCCTCTTTCTTTTTGTTAGTGGAAGAAGAAAATAATAAAGCAAAAACATCAGAAAATGGGATTCAAATTTATAGTGCCATTATAAACTTTTATATATATATATATGTTCTGCAAATTGTTCAATTCAATAGATCTCTTCCAAAGTGAAAAAAGAAATGGACAATTTGATAATAATAGACAAGGGATGGGCTTCACCTTCCTTCATGATTTGATCGATGATATGAATGAATGTGTGAACAAATAGTTACTGTGATTTTCATAATCCTTCTATATTAGTCCACTAATAATCGATTAGAGTATCTAATTAATTAGTAGATTTTTTCTGTTCTCTTTTATTTAACGTATATAATTCAAAAATATAAAAAAGGTTATAATTTCCTTCAATATATTTAATGCATTCATACAATATAACAGATATTAATTTTACCTTTCTAAATTTATTTTTCTTTCAACTTGTTGTGTTGTGTTAATAACATTGACTTGATAGGGATAATTTATAAGTTTTAGTAATCCAAAATTTACCAATTTTCATTTATTAACTTATTGAGTTATTGCATTAAAAACTGGAAGCTAAATTTTTATGCATAGTAGAACAAATTATATTAATTGATGTATCTCCATCAATCATATGATGTCTAATATCATAGAAACCGAACTTTGAAAAATTGTTCATAATTACAAATAAATTAATAGTATGACATTTTACAGCCTATTTAATTTTATTTAGCAATTGCTACTTTCAACAAACAATTTTCCTATGATCGAACCATAGACTATGTCTTTCTCGAACTAGAGAAAAAACAAATCTTCATTGTTCTTCAAGTCTTGAAATTAATGTTGTAAAATTAAACCGACGACTTATTCAATTGTCATTAAATAAAGAGTAAGTTTATGTTTTTTAGTGACAAATTTAAGACAAGTACAATTAAATAGTTTGAATATGTAACATAGCACATATAACACCTTTTACTTGTAACAAGATTTTTACAATTCATAATAATAATTTACAAGGGTTTTAGAACCCATTACTTTCTTTCCACGTTTTTTTGTGCCAACCTTTTAAAGTTTCCGACGTTTTTTTCTCCCGTTTTTGTAATATATGATAAATTTTGATTATGAGTATATAGCTTTCAGCGAGTACAAACTAAATACAATTAACTAGCAGGTTAGAGATTCAAATATCTTCAATCCCATATTATTGAACTTGAAAAATAAAAATTTGATTATAGATCTTGAGCTAACACATATACTAATAGTTGCGTAACAATAATACTTACCTTTTGTCATACGGATTACATATAAGTGTTTTTAAAGCATATTGTTGTTTGAGTGGTGCATGACTTTATACGATGTTGTCATCATGAGGCCAATATATATAGGACACTCAAATATATGAAAATTACTATTACTTGAGACGATATGTCAATTCTTCTCCCTCGTTTAGAATAATGAAAATATAAATGACGATAGCTGTTATACTTATCCCTTCATTAGTTGCACAATCTTAACTTTACAAAAGATCGATCGATAAAGTTTTCATGTGATATCATCATGAACAAAATCTATATAACGATTTATATAAATTGGGTACTTTCCTTTTGCTTGGAGTTGTGCGGACAATGAACAAGCTTAAGTTCAAGTAAATTAATTGAGAGGTAACATGAACAAACGATCTCGACTCTTCGAGTTGGTGGATATATAACAAATAAAAAAAATTAAATAATCGAGTGAGTGCTCAATTTGACACCTTACAACCTTGAGCACTGCAATTGTGCTGACACATTAACAAAGTTATACTATACTATAGAACTACAAATGCACATTAGAGAAAAGAATATTATAAACAACCATCATTCATTCAACGATTCTAAAGAGAATAAGTAAATATCCAAAGGAGAATGTTGACTTTTACTTTTGTTAATTGGTATATACATTTTTGTGTACTAAATAATACATCAAACTGTGGTAGACTCGAAACTGCAGAGAAGTCAATTTGACAAAAATTATGCGTGGTTAATTAACAACGTATAATTAAAATTACTCTAATAATAAAAAGAATTATTCCCCCTTTACACGTATTTCCCTCCCTCAAAAAACCCTCCCGATTTTTCTCAAACCCTCACAATTTAATCGCCAAAAAACACGTGTTTGAACGCTTGTAAATTAGATTGGAATGTGAAGATGTAATCACCATCTCGTTCAACAAATCACCATGAGAAATACTAAATTCATAATATTGAAAATCACCTCCACGTCTAGAGAATTTGACAGAGGTAATATAAACTTTTCTAGTTGATATTCAAATTGAAGGAATCATCATTTCTGCAGAAAAATTGGTGGCTTGGGAAACCCTATTTAATCCCATCGCTCTCAAATGCTGCCTTGTAATTTTTTTTTTTATTTTTCTCTCTACACAGATTCCCCACATGGAGAACAGTATTTACACAATCCTCACTATTGGTCGCTGGGAGTCACTGAATCACATGAACTATAAGTTCGCTTCACTAAGACCAATTCATGGAGTTTTAGCGCTGAAATTCCTCAAGTGGGTCATCAAACAGCCTGGTTTGGAACCCAATCACCTCACTCATATACTCGGTATTACTACTCATGTACTTGTTAGAGCTAGATTGTACGATTATGCCAAATCAATTCTGAAGCATCTAGCACAGAAAAATTCTGGGTCCAACTTTCTTTTTGGTGTTCTTATGGATACATACCCTCTTTGCAGCTCAAACCCTGCAGTTTTTGACCTTTTAATTAGAGTTTATTTGCGGCAAGGAATGGTTGGACACGCTGTAAATACTTTTTCTTCCATGCTCATTCGTGGGTTTAAGCCATCTGTTTATACTTGTAACATGATCATGGCTTCCATGGTTAAGAACTGTAGAGCTCACTTGGTTTGGTCTTTTTTTAAGCAAATGCTTACCAGTAGCGTTTGTCCAAACGTTTCCAGTTTTAATATACTGATAAGTGTTCTATGTGTGCAAGGGAAGCTTAAGAAAGCTGTTAATATCTTAACAATGATGGAGAGGAATGGCTATGTTCCTACTATAGTTAGTTATAATACGTTGCTTAGTTGGTGCTGTAAGAAGGGAAGATTTAAATTTGCACTTGTGCTGATTCATCATATGGAGTGCAAGGGAATTCATGCAGATGTCTGTACATACAATATGTTTATTGATAGTTTGTGCAGAAACAGTAGAAGCGCACAGGGGTATTTAGTTTTGAAGAAAATGAGGAAGAAGATGATAACTCCTAATGAAGTTTCTTACAACACCTTGATTAATGGCTTTGTAAAGGAGGGAAAGATTGGGGTTGCTACTCGGGTTTTCAATGAGATGATAGAGCTTTATCTTTCACCAAACCTCATAACTTACAATATTCTAATTAATGGACACTGCATTAATGGTAATTTTGAAGAAGCATTGAGAGTTTTGGATGTGATGGAAGCAAATGACGTGAGGCCTAATGAGGTTACGATTGGAACTCTTTTAAATGGTTTATACAAGAGTGCCAAATTTGACGTAGCTAGAAATATTCTGGAGAGATATTGTATCAATAGAACATCTCTTAATTATATCTCACATACTGTGATGATTGATGGGCTATGCAGAAATGGGTTGCTTGATGAAGCCTTTCAATTACTAATTAAGATGTGCAAGGATGGTGTTCATCCCGATATCATAACATTTTCAGTGCTTATAAATGGATTCTGCAAAGTTGGGAATATTAACAAGGCAAAGGAGGTTATGTCGAAAATATATAGAGAAGGATTTGTTCCAAACAATGTTATTTTCTCTACATTAATATATAACTCTTGTAAGGTTGGAAATGTTTATGAAGCGATAAAGTTCTATGCTGCTATGAATTTGAATGGGCAAAATGCAGACAATTTCACATGTAATTCGTTGGTAGCTTCTCTTTGTGAAAATGGAAAACTAGTAGAAGCAGAGGAATTCTTGCATCACATTAGTAGGATTGGTCTTGTTCCTAACTCTGTTACATTTGATTGTATCATAAATGGATATGCAAATGTAGGAGATGGGTCAGGGGCATTTTCAGTGTTTGATAAAATGATTAGTTCTGGTCATCACCCTAGTCCTTTCACCTATGGCAGTCTATTGAAAGTGTTATGCAGGGGACAGAATTTTTGGGAAGCAAGAAAACTATTGAAAAAGCTCCACTGCATTCCATTGGCTGTTGATACTATATCGTACAACACATTGATTGTTGAGATAAGTAAGGCCGGAAATTTACTGGAAGCAGTTCGCCTATTTGAGGAGATGATTCAGAATAATATTCTACCGGATAGTTATACATACACTTGTATTCTGTCCGGATTAATTAGAGAAGGGAGATTGGTTTGTGCCTTCATATTCTTGGGCAGACTCATGCAAAAAGGAATTCTAAAATTGAATTCAATTGTGTACACTTGTTTGATTGATGGCCTTTTCAAGGCTGGCCAGTCAAAGGCTGCATTATATCTTTTTAAGGAAATGGAGGAAAAAGGCCTCTCCTTAGATTCAATTGCTCTTAATACAATTATAGATGGATATTCAAGGATGGGAAAAGTGTTTAGTGCCAGTTCTCTCATTTCAAAAACGGGAAACAAAAATGTAATTCCTAACTTGACTACATTTAATATATTGTTACATGGTTACTCCAGAGGACAGGATATAATGAGTTGCTTTAAGTTGTATAAACTTATGAGGAGATCGGGCTTTTTTCCTAACAAATTAACATACCATTCTCTTATTCTTGGACTTTGCAACCATGGTATGCTGGAACTTGGAATTAAGATGTTGAAAATGTTTATTGCTGAAAGTTCTACTATTGATGACTTGACATTTAATATGCTCATTAGGAAGTGTTGTGAAATCAATGACCTGGATAAAGTCATTGATTTGACTCATAACATGGAAGTCTTTAGGGTTTCGCTTGATAAAGACACACAAAAAGCCGTTACTGATGTGCTTGTTAGAAGGATGGTTTCCCAAAATTATTTCGTTTTTATGCATGAAATGCTCAAAAAGGGTTTTATCCCTACATCTAGACAATATTGCACTATGATGAAACGAATGTGTCGAGTGGGGGACATACAGGGGGCATTTAAATTAAAAGATCAGATGGTGGCACTTGGCGTAAGTTTGGACGATGCCGCAGAATGTGCTATGGTTCGAGGGCTTGCACTTTGTGGGAAGATTGAAGAGGCAATGTGGATTCTTCAAAGGATGCTTAGGATGAAGAAAATTCCTACTACCAGCACATTTACAACTTTGATGCACGTCTTCTGTAAAAAAGACAATTTTAAAGAGGCACATAATTTGAAGATCCTTATGGAGCATTATCGTGTGAAGCTTGATATAGTCACTTACAATGTTCTCATTTCTGCGTGTTGCGCTAATGGTGATGTTAGAACTGCACTTGACTTTTACGAAGAGATAAAACAGAAAGGTCTCTTGCCAAACATGACCACCTACAGAGTTCTAGTTTCTGCTATTAGTACTAAGCATTATGTTTCTAGGGGTGAAATACTTCTCAAGGACTTGAATGATAGAGGATTAGTGTCTGGGTATTTAGATGGGAAGTTGCAAAAATCTTGCAGGAATTTTCTAGTTGCCATGAATAAACTGAACTCCTTAAGGCCCAATCAAGGAAATTAAGTCAACAACAAACTGAAATAACACTGAATTTGATTCTGAGCACAAGGAAAAATCTAGTTCTTGATGGGAGTGATTAGTATATCTTTCCAAGTTGATACATCTAAGGTTTGGCTTGCCTAAGCTTGTTTCTTTTAAGAATATTTGCAACCTTTTTGTAATTTTTTGCTTGAGAATTTTGTTTATCCATGAACTGATGTGCCCTTTCAATTGCTGCAGGTGTGTTACAATCATGTATCACATACTTGCTTGGCCAACAGACTTTGACAATTCAACTTTTAGTGGGAATATGCATAGGAAGGAGCAAATGGTTTAAAGAGACAAATAAGGCAGCATCAGGTGACATTAGTTGCCAAAGCCCCTTTCAATTTTACTCTTGCTGTACTATTCCTCTTTGGAAATACTTTATGTTTCCTTTTTTTCTTTTTTTATTTAAACTACATTTGCTGCCTTCTACCCTATCTTTTACACATTTTTATACCTCCTTCTTATCGTCAATTATTCAGAAAGAAGGATCAGAGGGCTATGATGGTTGGTAGACTCATCTTGTCATGGTTCACTTTGGGATGGTTAATGGCTTACTTCACACCCTAATTCTTCTTAGTTCAGTTACAACGGAGCTTATGAGAACTTCTAGTACGTACTTCTTGATGTAAAAAGTATGCCGAGAGAAGAGTTACCTGTCTGCGTCCCCGCGTAGTGCTTTCTTTATTTCTTGATTCCAGGACAAATTCCTATTCCCTTTCTCCTTTTCCCTGATTCCAGGACAGATTTCTATTCTCCTTCCTTTCTCTTGGGCAGCTACTTTCTTTGTTCCTATCCGACTCACTCGGTAAAGCTGATAATAACCTTCCACTCGGGACACCCGTGCCTAAACCCTATGATTCTGCAACAGAGACTGATTCCCTATCGGATCAGATGAATTAGCCTGATTTCTGTCTCTTTCCCACTATTCTCATCAGATATTGATTGTCGGATTTGAGCTCTTTGAACTCAAGTCTCTAAAAGACGGGAAAATGAAATAACTTTTTCTCTCTTTCATTATCATCTTTTGATGCTTCACACATGCATGAAAGAATAATAGATCGTTGTAGGGAGTAGTTGGATCATAGTCTCTTACCGTAAAAAGGGCTGCATGCGCAGCAGCACCTACTATGAGAAATCCACCAATCCACATGTGATGTGTGAACAATGAAAGTTGTGTACCATAGTCAGTAGGTAGATATGGATGAAGGGGCATTGCATACATATGGTGAGCTACAATAATGGTTAAAGAGCCTAACATATCTAGGTTAATAGATAATTGAGCATGCCATGACGTTGTTAGGATCTCATATAGTCTTTTATGGCCCTGGCCTGTAAATGGACCTTTATGAGCCTCTAAAATATCTTTTATACCATGACCAATGCCCCAATTTTTTCTGTTTATTTTAAATTATTGCTATCATCATCATCATCATTTTGCAGCTGATCCTTCTCAACAACGAATGTTGAATACGAAAAAGCACGGTGGTATATATCTACATTATAGGATTACGTGGCATGGTGAGTCTTCTCTTTGAAAGATCACTTGTTTGTGTTTCTAAGAAGATATCTTGCTGTTAGGTTACAACCTCTAAAATATCTTTTATACCATGACCAATGCCCCAGTTTTTTCTGTTTATTTTATATTATTGTTATCATCATCATCATTATTTTGTGGCAGATCCTTCTCAACAACGAATGTTGAATACGAAAAAGCACGGTGGTATATATCTACATTATAGGATTACATGGCATGGTGAGTCTTCTCTTTGAAAGATCACTTGTTTGTGTTTCTAAGAAGATATCTTGCTGTTAGGTTACAATATTTTAAAGAAACCCATGTATTCTAATTTTAGGAAATTAAACGGTCAACTATTTAAACCAAACATATTTGATTGGCATAGAGTCTACGAAATCTCTAAAACTATAGAAAACTCTCAATGCAAACGCAAAACCAGTGATCACTAGACAGGCTTGCATCTCCATTTTTCCCCATCTGATATCTAGCATTAGACAGACTTATAGCTTTTTGCATTTTCCATCACTGGAGTTATAGCCTTCCAGATTTTCCTCTTTAGTTTAGTTATTTTCATGTTCATGTTCTAGTAGCGAGAAACAACTGTTTGTTTAATAGCTTTTGCCTTCAACATTTTGCACACAATGCTATTAGTTCTTTTAAAAACCAGCGGGTGTCAAGTGTTCAGTTAATGCCTTCTTTTTGTTTTCATTCATAATCAATTTGACTACCCCACCACCTCCTTTC
This sequence comes from Cucumis hystrix, assembly GCA_025688845.1. Taxonomy (NCBI): domain Eukaryota; kingdom Viridiplantae; phylum Streptophyta; class Magnoliopsida; order Cucurbitales; family Cucurbitaceae; genus Cucumis; species Cucumis hystrix. The sequence goes on along the minus strand of CM046886.1, from coordinate 21,320,817 downwards.
CTTAAACTTGCCAGCCCCTTTTCACTTGAAGAAATCTTATCGTGTTTCCCTGCTTTCAATTCAAATTGTTTCAAAACTTAGGTGCCATTGGAATTGATTTACTCCAAGTATCTTCATCCTCAGTCATCCAAGCCATGAAATAAGATACAATCACCAACATGGCGTCAATGTAAAGCAGTTTTTCTTTTGGGTTTGAAAAGCACGTCTTGTTCCTAGTTTAAACCTGGCTACAAATAGTGTCTAAAGGTCAAATTTTAGATATTGGTGCAACCAAAATGAAACTCTCACATTTCCCCATCAAAAGTATTTTTTTCCTTTTATAGGAAACTAAAACTATTTTATCACGAGGGTCCCTAGACTAATTACAAGAGGACATAGTTTACAAGATGTCATTTTCTTCTGTGTTTGTTGTATAATTGGTACTCACAAGAGCAGACTACCACCTGAAGCTGATGGTGTTTAGCTATTTATCTGCCTCCACTTACTTAGTGGAAAAGAACCAGGTCTCATAACATTCGGGACCATAGTTGACATCTGCAGACCAATTTCTTGGCTAAAGATTAGGTACGAAGCCCTCTTTGTGAACCGTGGAAAATAACAAGTTATTGTTTGACTAGCTACAAAGGAGAATATTTGCTCCCCCACCCCAAAGCTTGTAGCCTCAAAGCCACTCGACTAGGTCCCTGACATGTTGGGGTTAAGTCCATAAAGTTTGCATTGGTGCCATGTGTGTAGAATATCTATGCTCAAACTCCTCACAAACCAATACATTGAGTAGCTCCAACACGTCAGACATAATACAAAAGAGGTTAGTGTTCCTTCATTATGGGCTAAAAACAAGATGAATGCATGTCTCCAAATCAATTGTTTGTTATTATCGACTTTCAAATCATTATATCCATTTTTTTCTTGATTTTCTTTCTACTAGAACGCTTAAGAATTTTTATTAAGTTTTGATGAGTTTTCCTGGTAAATTAATCAACCTTGAAAATATCCTTCAATTTCTTCCAATGATACTTATGTCTCCTAGAGAAAGAGAACCTCAAGGAAAGAAATGGGTTGCAACAGAATGATAGTCACCCATACTGGGATACGCCCCCTTGTGCACTCAGACATTCTGTGCAAGAAATTGATTTTAGAGAAGTATTGTAGCCTCTCTTCTTATATAATGTAATGTATTAATTTAAAAGGTGGAGAAAGTTAGCCATATTTGATTAGGGTTATTTTATCGTTTAGTTTCACTTTCTGTTTGATGTTTCCTTTCGATAAGGACAGATCACAGAAATTAAGGAATTCAGCCTATGAACACAAAAATGTGGTTCTTGCTTATTTGTACTCTGATTTGTAAAATTAATATTTCTTTGTAGGGAAGTATAGACTTTGATTGAAATTTTCAGCCATCTATCAAAGTTCATTATCTCTCACAATATGTTTGCTATTTTTTAAACTTATTTTTTGCTGATGAGCACTAACACAAATGCCACTTGTCGTATCTTCTTTTACTTCATAATGTAATAGGCCTAATAGGTACATTTTTGCTATGTATTTACTTATGGTGGTTGCCATTTTGGAGAAGAAACCTATGTTGGTTCAATATATTTGATAAACTGTTTAGAAGATTCTACCATAAGACAATTAATGTTTACAACAGTTCCCTTGGCCTTTAATTGAAATGAGATCGAACTGTAGCCAATTGAAAATGAAAAATTGAGGCAGTTTTTGTAAAGTAAAAAGAACTGCTACTGTGATGACTACTGAAGTTTGCTTCCTGATGTTGAAGGAATGGAATCACTCTTATGTGATAATTTTGACTTTTGTTTCTTTTTCTACTATTCCTTTAGCTTCTTGATGGATGACCTTTGAAGAAAATTGCCATTTTTTGACAAAACTCTCTCCTGTTGATACTATCTCATGCCGAACTCGACTGTCTTTCCAGTCTTCTTCAAGCTTGTTTTTATTGTTGACATCTAAACTTAACACTGTTTTATGAAATTCAGATTCATTAAGATTGCAAACAATATCTAAGCTAAGACACTGAAAAAGCTATATATGAATTTGGAGCCGAGGTTTTTCTAATTACTGATATATTTTCAGGGAGCTTTATTATTTAATGAGGTGCGAGCTACAAATACGGAGAGTAAAACACATGGGTAGAGTTAAATGGAGTTTTGAGGTGAGCTGTATTCTTATCAAATGTACTTTCTTTTGACAGATATCTAGTTAAGGCATATTTGGAAAGTGTAAAACTTCTTGTCAAATGTACTCTTTCGACAAACATCTAATAAAGGCATATTTGGAAATTGACACTTCTCAACACTTAAAGATCTTTTTTTAAGCAGTTGCAAAGTCATTCCAAACTGACCTTATGCTTATATGAGTAAGTATAACATAGAAGATCCTTTTGTTGGCACGGCCTCTATGGAGTTGTTTGAGATTGAAGTATTGGTTTGAGGGAAATAGCAGAATTTTTAAAGAGATTGTGAAAGATCACATAGGAGGTTTGAAAGGTAGTTGGGGTTTTATGCTTCTATATGAGATTCTATTTACTATGCTTTAGCTATCTTATTGAAGTTGATCAGAAAAATGAAGTTTAGGTTTAATGTCTCTCATTTTTCAGAATTATTTAGCTTCTAAAATTAAGATTTTGATATTAGTGTATTTAGTAGGGTGTTTGCATTGTAAAATCAAGCTTAAATTAGCAAATAATTGATAGATTTTATATCTTAATTGTGTAACAAAAGTTTAAAATTGGCAAGAAGCTTATTAATTTTTGTGTACTCATGCAGAAAATTTAATGAACCCAAATTGTTGTGGGATTAAAACAGATTGGTGACGGTAGCAGAAATTAAATTTCAGATTCGATTTTACGGAAAGATTTCAAGAGCTTCATCAATATTGATTATTGACAAGTTAGAGTAGCGCATGACGTCCATCTTCAGCAACAATTTCCACCTCATAAGATCCACATAAAGGGTCTCAAAGCTCTCCATTCCTTATCCATTCTATCATTAAATTTTAAAAAAAAAACAATGGACCTTCTATTTTTCTTCTTTGTATCTTGAATTCAAAGAAGCATGTTTCTCGATCTAATCCTCTTGAAAAACAGTGTTATAGTTTGGTTTCTCTTGAAAAATAATAAATTGAATTCGATTGAGATAAGGATTGGGTGTTGAGTCTTAGATTGATTTTTGTTTTCTTTCTTAGCTTACTGTTTTTGCAATTTTTTCTTTTTGTACTTTAATTCTACAATTTCTTTGTCATTCCTCTTTTATTATTATTGTTTTTGTTTTCCTTGTGAGCAAGCTGTTCTCTAAATTAGTTACTTCTTCATCTTCAAGTTGACTACCGTTTTGATTTTATTTACCTCAATGAAGTTTCTACTATGACAGTTCTCTCTGGTACACTTTTGTTACTTATCTCTTTCGGTATGACTTGACCCTCTCCTTAGGACTCAATCATGTGAATCCTCCAAGGATGTAGAGCAATCCTAACTCTTACATTTTAATATCTCGGCACAATCTCAATACATGGTTTGTTTTTATCGATTCAAGTTCATATTATTTGTTTAGATTGACTCCTTAAATTAAATTAATATACTAAACTTGAATCTAATAAGGGCTAGATAAGATTTGGATTTTATAAAAACAATCATGGAAGGACTTTAGACATAAGACTTTGCTTTTAACCCTAGACATAGCACAAAACCTTTAGAATCAATAGATTGCAAATTTAATCATCCAAGTCTTTTGTAGTGTAAGCGACGTGTGTGGGCACAAAGAAGCTACCTATTTGCATGTAATGGTGGGTTCTCTCTCCACTGTCTTTAGCTTTCCCTTTCCTTTCACTTTGTGAATTTGGATTACAGAAGATTAAGAAGAGTTCTCTAAGATTTCTTCTTCTTTCTTTCTTTACTGTATTTTTCTGGGTTTTGTTCTTTGGGTTTCTTTTAGGAGATGGTGAGATGAAGAGAAGATGAAGAGAGTAAGAGGTAGAAGATGATCACACGGTGTTTTAGACTGGTTCGACAAATGCCTACGTCCACTATGCTTGGGAGCAAGGTATTATTTCAGTTTAGTTTTTGTCATCTTCAAATATCAAAGTGATACAAGGTATTTATAGATTTTTCTGTGACTCTTAGTTAAAACTCTAGTTAAATCAGAAGTTAAAACTAACAAATTTAGCTATATTTCTTTTACAACAAAGAATAAACTATTTTAGTAAAATGTTTTCCACAAATCTCAACCTTAAAAGATATAATGTGAGAAATTTGTGCATGTCTTGACTCCCAAAGCTTTGATGCAGTCACTCCTCGGGTTCCAGGAACCCGATTGTTTGAAGACATTTGAGGAACTTCGTTCGAGTGACTACCTTCGTCAACATATCAGCTACGTTTTCACTGGTATGAACTTTGAGCACTTCCACTTTTTGTTTTTCAATTTGTTCTCTGATGAAGTGAAATTTAATATCTATGTGCTTTGTTCTACTGTGATACTGTTGGTTCTTAGACAGATGAATGATACTTTGGTTATCATAGTAGATCTTTACCAATTTTTGTGATAAACCAAAGTCCTTCAGTATTCCCTTTAGCCAAATAGCTTCTTTAACAGCTTCTGAAAGAGCTATATATTCAGCTTCAGTAGATGATAGGGCCACCACAGGTTGTAGTGAAGCTTTCTAGGTTAGTAGGTTCCCTCCAATTAGGAAACAATATTCTCTTAGTGACCTTCTCTTGTCCAAATACCTTGCATAGTTAGAATCTACAAAACCATAAAGTTCAAACAGTTCTTTAGGACATGTTTTATAGATTAATTGAGCATTCATAGATCCCTTTAGGTATCTAAGGATCCATTTGGCTGCTTCCCAATGCCTTTTGCCTGGGTTAGCCATGTACCTGCTAATTAAGCTAGAAGGGTAAGATAAATCAGGCCTATTTGAAATCATTAGGTACATTATACTCCCTATCACTTGTATGTAGAGGAATTACAACTTGCTTAGCATCTAACATATTAAACCTTTTAAGTACCTTATAACAATAGTTACTTTGGTCAATTGTTAGAAATCTCTTTGTTCTTTCTCTTGTGATGTCAATGCCTAGAATTCTCTTAGATTCTCCAAGTTCCTTCATATTAAATTCTTCCTTCAAGGCTGTCTTTACTCTTTTAATATCAATTTTAGATTTACCTACAAGTAGCATATCATCTACATACAAGAGTAAGTAAACCTTAGAAGAATAAGAAGTTGAATTTATAAATGCACAACTGTCATAGGAACTTTTATTAAAACCAAGTTTAGAGATGAAATCATCAAACCTTTTGTACCAACACCTTGGTGATTGTTTAAGACCATAGATGGATTTTTTAAGATAACATACCTGATCTTCTTTACCTTTTTCAATGTATCCTTGTGGTTGGTTCATGTATATGTCTTCTGCCAAATCACCATGTAGGAATGCTATTTTAACATCAAGTTGTTCAAGTTCTAAGTCTTCTTGAACAACTAATGAAAAAAACATTCTTATGGAGGCTTGTTTTACAATCGGTAAGAATATTTCATTGTAGTCAATTCCCTCCCTTTGTGTAAAGCCTTTGGCTACAAGCCTAGCTTTATATCTAGGAGGTTGAAGACCGGGAACTCCTTCTTTAAGTTTATAAATTCATTTGCAAGATATGGTCTTACAATTTCTAGGTAGTGTTACCAAGGTCCATGTATTATTGATAGTGAGTGATTCCATTTCATCATTCATGGCATTTATCCAATGTCTAGCATTAGGACAACTCACTGTCTCATCAAATGTTTTTGGTTCATCATCATTTAGATGATTCATATCATTCAGGGCAAAGTTTACACAATCTGCTTCACTATATCTAGAAGGAGGAACAATAGTCCTTCTTTGTCTATCTCTAGCCAAAGAATAGTTTGATAAATCTTCTTCTTCTTGAGTAGCTTCTTCTAGAGTAGGTGGCAGATTGATACTTGAGTCTGTTTCTTCCTCAATGATACTAGGAAGTTTATTTGATTTATGGTTTGGTGGGTGCTCCACCTCAATCTCATTTGGTTGAACCAAGTGTTTCATTAGGTTTATCAAGCATAAACATAGTATCTTCCTTAAAAACCACATCTCTACTAGTTATACACCTTTTTTCTATAGGATGCCACATTCTGAACCCTTTAACTCCCTCCGTAAAACCTAAGAACATACATTTTATAGCTCTAGGTTTTAATTTCCCTTGACTTTGATGGACAAATCCTATACAACAAAAAAATTCTAAGGTTTTGTAAATTAGGAGGATGTTTAGAGCATTTTTCTTCAGGTGTTAGAAAGTTTGTAGAGTGATGAGGGCACCTATTGAGGGTGTAAACAGTATAAGAAACAACTTCTACCCAAAATTTTTCTGGAATTAAACCATTAGACATTTGACATCTAACCTATCCATTATGGTTCTATTTAACCTTTCAGCAACACCATTTTGTTGAGGGGTATATCTAACAGTCCTATGCCTCATTATTCCATGTTATTTACAAAAGTTATTGAATTTCCCACTACAAAATTCTAAACCATTATCATATCTTAAACATTTAACTTGTTTTGAAGTTTGTTTTTCTACCATGATTTTTCATTCTTTAAATTTTCCTAGAATTTGGTCTTTAGACTTTAAGAAATAAATCCAACTCTTTCTAGAGTAATCATCAGTAAAGGTTAGAAAATACCTGGAATTATTTAAAGATGGTATTTGTGAGGGACCCCATAGGTCGGAATGAATGTAGTCTAGGATATCTTTGGTGTTGTGATCAGCCTTTTGAAAACTTTGTCGTGTAGACTTGCCAACTACACAATGCTCACATAAAGAAAGCTTTTCAACCACTCCTTTAGGAAGGATCCCCGTTCTGACAACATTTTTAATCTCTTTCCATTTATATGGGAAAGTTTTCTATGCCACAAATCTCCTTCAGTCAGCATTTCATCAGAAACAGTTAGGGCAGCTTGGTTCATCAGAATAGTCTTGGAGTCTTTTAATATTTCAAACCTTCCAGCAGAGCCCTTGTATTCACAGCCTATAGAGTCTAGCATACCAAGAAAAATTAGGTTTCTTTTTTCAAGGATGGAACATGCATCACATTCCTTAGTAGTGTTGCTGTCCCATCTTTGAATGTAAGCATAATAGATCCAATGCCTACAATCTTGCAAGCATTGTCATTTTTCATGTAGACTAGGCCTCCATCCCACACTTTGTATGTTGTAAACCATCCCTTTAATGGTGTCATATGGAATGAACACCTTGAATCAAGTACCCAATCATGAGTATCTTTATTACCTTTTGTTTGAATTGAATTTTCTGGGATAGTTAAGGCATCTGAGTACACAAACGAGGCTTGTTCTACTACTGATGTTTCTGCCTTAGGTTCTCCTTGCTGTTTTTCTTTTTGTTTCTTTTGATTTTTCTTTTTCTTTAGAAAGAAACAATCTTGTCTGAGATGTCCCTTCTTGTGGAAAAATGTGCATTCAAGCTTTGATTTATTTTTTTGATTCTTGTATTCTTTTGAGTTGCTTTTGTTCGTCCCTTTTGAGAACAAACCTTCACTCTCTTTTCTGTGAGTTAAGTTCCAATTCTTTGGTTTTTATTGCTGAAATAACATCATCTGTGGTGATTTTTTGCCTTCCATATTTGAGAGATATCGTTACCTCTTTGTATGCTTCTGGAAGTGAGTTGAGTAGAATGAACGATTCATTTTCATCACCAATCTTGTCTCCCAATTCTTTGAAATCTGAAGACAACTTCTTGAATTCTCCAAGATTTTCTGTCAAAGATTTGTTGCCATCCATCTTGAAGGTAAAGAACCTCTCCCTTACGTATGCATGGTTAGGTAGAGCTTTGGACTTGTAGATTTCATCTAATTTGTCCACATTCCATAAGATGTTTCTTCACCAATGACTTTCATAAGAACATTGTCACTTAGGTTTAAAACTATGGCACCATAGGCTGCATTCTCCATAGTTTCTTTGTCTTTTTGAGTCATTGTTTTAGGTAGCTTTTCTGGTTTCGTGAGGGCTTTCAATGCCTTTTGTTGGCTGATTAATGCTTTGATCTTAGCTTTCCATAAGGTAAAATCTCCCTTACCATCAAACTTCTCAATATCATACATCGCTACTGCCATCTTTGAGTTTCTTGAAATCAAGAATGTAATTCTTGGAGCTTTCTTGAATCTTTCTGCAGGCTTTGATACCAATTTGTAGTGGAAGCCACGTGTGTGGGCATAAAGAAGCCACTTATTTGCATGTAATGGTGGGTTCTCTCTCCACTGTCTTTAGCTTTCCCTTTCCTTTCACTTTGGAAATTTGGATTAAAGAAGATTAAGAAGAGTTCTCCAAGATTTCTTCTTCTTTCTTTCTTTACTGTATTTTTCTGGGTTCTGTTCTTTGGGTTTCTTTTAGGAGATGGTGAGATGAGGAAAAGATGAAGATAGTAAGAGGTAGAAGATGAACACACAGTGTTTTAGAGTGGTTCGACAAATGCCTACGTCCACTATATGCTTGGGAGCAAGGTATTATTTCAGTTTAGTTTTTGTCTCTTCAAATATCAAAGTGATACAAAGTATTTATAGACTTTCCTACTACTCTTAGTTAAAACTCTAGTTAAATAAGAAGTTAAAACTAACAAATTTAGTTATATTTCTCTTACGACAAATGATAAACTATTTTAGTAAAATGTTTTCCACATCTTCTTTAGCCATAAAAAATCTGTTTAATGTTAAACTGTTGAAGATATAAGTGTGAGAAAGAAAAAACCTCCTACTTTTGCAAGAAAAAGTAGAAAACAATTGAAAATCTAAAATATAAGCAATAAAACTAGAAACAAACTCAGAAAAAATGCAACCTAATAGAAAGAATTCACTATGTAAAAATTGTTGCAATCATATAAACCAATTCTCTCTTCCGATCTCAATTACATCAACTCTCTCAAATCTCTTATACTACAACTCCCTTTTCCCACTCTCAAACTAGAGAATACATAAAGGAAATTTAACTAGAGTTAGCACACTTAAGTTTAAAGTGTTTCTAACTTAAACTACTTGAAACTAGAGACATAAGCTCCTTTTATAGGCTTGGAACACATTTCCATTTTTTTAGTTCAATTGATTCAGAACAAGCGGCAAGCGGCACTTCTAATATTTTGCTTCTAATATTTTGACAAAAACCAATAGATTCCACCCTGACAAAATATTTGAAGAATCTACCACTTCTACAACATTTTTGTTTTCACATCTTTGTTTTCACGGACAATCATAATTCTCAACTCAAAGCTCACTCTACCATAAATAGGTAGAAATTATAGCCATATTTTTAGGGATGTTGGTGAAGCAAATATTAGTTAAGATTTACAAAACTGTTTGCAAATACTGTATCCTCGGGTTGGATTTGCTATTTTTACATTTGTTATTTACTATTCTGCCTCATTAATTGAATTGTCTACATTTGTTCAATCATTCTCAAACAATGGCCAAATTTTTTAATTTTTACCTAAATTATGATATTAAATTTACTAATAATGGTTTTCCTAATGAAAAAAAAAATAACAAAAGTATTTAATTATCAACTACGGCCATTATATTACAAGCCTAACTCAATTCTTGTTACGACCAATTGAAGAATGGAAACTAAACAATTAAATCTCAACTTGATAATTTGTGCCTCTATCCCTTGAATTATTGATCGAAGTTTCCATAATCATTTAGGTCAAGATAAGCATCGTATCCACATTTTAAATACAAATAAATTGATGGTATGACTAATTTAATCCGATGATTCTTTTTTAAAAAAAAATAGGAAGGTAGCTAAGAAAAAGAGGAGATGCATTAGGAAGGCTTTAATATTTCTTGAAAGTAGAAAATTTGAAGAACAAAATAGAAAATAAAATAAAATAGAGGAGGTATTATTATTTATTTTAATTCTAAAAGAAAACTCCGACTTTTATGGATATAAATAAATGTGGATTTAAAAGAAATGAAAATTAAAGAGAGTAAATGTGAAAAATGAAAAAGGAGTCAGTTTGAATTCAGTTTCATATGTGATACATAACGACGTGGCATTCACTTTATTTCCCCAAATTAGTTTATTATCTTTTACTAACATCCCAATTTTAGTTTTCTGCAATTAATTCTACAGATCACTTTATTATTATCATCATCAATTTTACTCATTTTCTTTTTACCTTTAATTTTCCTTCCATTTCTAAATATATTTTTGGCTCCACAATCATATTGTTTCTTTTATTTTCCTTCTTAAGAAATTTGCAAATGATATTTTATATAATCAAATGCTTAAAAATATGAGATTAGATTCCCTCTATCCACTTATAAAAAAACAAATCTAATGAAGATAATCCAATTTATTTTTTTTATATATAAATCTTTGTTCTATTCTTGTTTACTAATTAAAATTTAATTACGTAATTATTTCTCAAAATTCCAAAAATACTTGATAAATGTTGAAACTGAATTACGAGTTAAATCTTGCAACATTTTGGTTTTCTTATGCTTGTTTTTTTTAAAAAAATATATTGGTCATTGTATTTACAAAGTAAATACATATATGGTAAAATTTTTAATTTTGTTTCAAATATCATATCAACTAAGCTAACCTTTATATCACCCTCATCCCACCCTAAGATAGAAAGCAATGATGAAAAAGTACCAAACGAGCAAGAAAGAAGCTCAAAAAGTTGTTAAAATATTACAAAAACTCAAGTCATAAGTAATATAGAAGTAATGGTGCAAATACAAAGAAAAAAAAGTAAAATTTTTAATATAGTCGTCATATAATAGACATTCTAAAAAAGGTCAGATGACTCATTATCTAATTAAATGAGATTCATTAACTTCCTTTAACTATTTATAATTCAATAATATTTCACTTTTCAATCAAATTTCAAACAAGTATTAGATAAATATAATAGAAAATAATTTGAAGATACGATAAAATTTAAATTTTCGCCTTGAAGTCTAAATCATATACAATAAATCATATTATTACTTGGAGTTTATATTGATGGCTTTATTTGGATTTGTTTTAAAATTTTTATAAATAGTATTATACACTTAATTATTATCCCTTAAAAACATCCTACCGTTAAATTATATATACAATTATCATTTCCAATTAGATTTAAAAATAACAATGTAATTACCCTGCCTTACAAAATTTAAAAATAAAAGGAAAATTAAAAACCAGGTTAATTTTTAACCCTTAAAAGTGCTACCGATATGGTTAATTATCTCAAATTTTTATAAAAATGTTCGAAAAAAATATATGATTATTAAAAAATCTAAATTGAAAGTTGAATAATCTTTTCACCATTTAAAAATAAAATTAATTAATGGTTTCTATAATTAATTAATATTAGATCCACATTAGTGAATATATTTTGTCCATTTATCTGCAGTATGATAATAATAATATAAATCGTTTTCTTGTAATATTAGATCACACAAACAATTTTTTTTTCAAATATAACAAAATAATCAAGTTTTAGATTTTAGAAAGGATAAACACTAATAATCAAATTTGCTATATTAATGTCTATCATTGGTAAAATTAGTTTTACCAATTTTGGGGAGGATTTGATCAAATTTTAAATAAAAGTATTTTGAAAAAAAAAAAAGAACACTTATTTTTTGGTAAATAATGAAAATAAAAAAGAAAGAGAGGGCAAAAAGGGAAAAATAAAATCTCAACAAACATGAAATCCATGCACGATAAATCAGTGAAGAGGCGGAGAGAGAAATCAGTTGTTGAGAGAAAGAGAAAGAGAAAGTTAAATAAAATAAATTCCAAAATAAAAAAAAAATTAATCTCAGGTATTGATGCCAGAGATGAGATTGTGTGCTTAAATATCTCAACCGTCACATAATTGAAAACTATATTTCACAATTTTTTCTCATTAATTCATTTTCTTCTTCTTCTTCTTCGTTTTCTCTTCTTCACAACTTCTCCCAAAATGTTGAGCGCTTTCGAAATTCGTAACATCGTCGGAATCATCGGTATACTATTTCTTCATATTCATCTTTTTTTTTTTCTTTTCTCTTAAACTCATTATCTTAGTTTCTTTCTTCTCTGTCTTCAACTCTTTTAGTTTTCCTCTGTTTTCTCCCCCAATTTCTTGATGTTTTGAGTTTGAATTTGCAGGAAATATCATTTCATTTGGTCTCTTTATTTCCCCGGTGTAAGTAAATTTCATTATTATTGTTTTTTTTTTTTTTACTGATGTTTTAGTTTGAGTTATTCTACTCTGCTTTTCTGTGGCTGATTATCAATTTTGATTCTGTATAAAAAAGTAAAAAACAAAAAAAAATAATCGCTTCTTAAAAGTTTAAAATTAGCAATTACTTTATACTTTCTTTGAATATTAGCATGGTTTTCTTGATCATTATCATTGTTAATTTTGATGTTCTGTATAGTTTGGTGATATTAATTGTGAATATATAGTAACTCAAAAACAAGTTCAAGCAAATATTTTAGTTATTCGATGGTTTAATGTTGAACCGACTAGTTAGTTCAATTTTTTGGGTTGATTATATTGATGATTGAATTTTTATAATTAGGAAGTATAATAAAATGTATTGTAGTTGTGAGAGGAAGGAAAATGTGAATATATTGAATGTGTTAATATTAAATATATATACGATGATTGGTGCAGGCCAACATTTTATAAAATCTATAAGAGCAAATCAGTGGAGGAGTTCAAGCCAGATCCTTATATTGCAACAGTAATGAACTGTATGTTTTGGGTTTTCTATGGAACTGTTCATCCAGACAGCACTTTGATTATCACCATTAATGGCGTTGGTCTCGCCATAGAGCTTTTTTATTTGGCTATCTTCTGTTGGTATGCTGAATCCAAATCCCGGGTCCGTAACAATAACCTTAATTTCGACCATAGTACAACCCAAACTTAATTACACTTATTTTCATGCATCCCTTTCCATGAATTCAAATTTACTTATCATGATATGGAATACATAGAACATGATGAACTTACTGTATTTTTTTTTTATGTATATATTAATTTCTTTTAAATTTCTTACTCTGATTTCAGAAAAAAGTTGGAATTTGCCTTGCGATTGAAGTTCTTTTGTTGGGGATTGTTGCTCTAATAACTCTTTTAACATTGCATGGAACCAAGAAAAGATCATTGTTGGTTGGAATAATATGTGACATTTTCAATGTTATAATGTACGCTTCTCCTCTAACCATCATGGTAAGTAATAGTTAATATAAATTTAATTTCATCGTAATTTTTCTATATATATATATATATATATATATATTATATAAGATAAATAATTAATTATTCTATTTCTTTCCATATATATATATATAGGCAAAGGTGATAAGGACAAAGAGTGTTAAGTATATGCCATTTACACTCTCATTAGCCAACTTCCTCAATGGTTGCATTTGGACTGCTTATGCTCTCATCATATTTGATATCTTTGTCTTGGTACGTTTTGTTATTAATTATATATATTTCATTATTTCAATCCTTAAATAACAATAATTTTGCAACCATGTTAATTAACTTTATTTTTTTCATTTTGCTAGCTTTATAAAGAAATTTTTTTAATTTGAACAAAATTAAGAAAATTTTATTTTTTAGTCATTTTTTTTGTATATGGATAATAATTAAATTAAAACCCCCTGTTTAATTAGTGATTAATTTTTTCCTTCATGGAATAAATTTGTAGGTTAGCAATGGTCTTGGGGCAATTTCAGGTCTTCTTCAACTCATTCTTTATGGATATTACTCCGTTTTCCATCCAAATAAGGAAGACAGTGTTTCTAAAACAAGTGAAGTTCAGCTCTCCGCCACTGCCACTGCATAAACACCAACAAAACCCCATTCATCTAACAAAGTGAGTCCTCCCAAAATAATTATTGAAAAAAAAAGTAACACTTGAATGCATCGAGCATTGGTCAATTTTAGGATTAACCTTATAATTATTATATTTGTGTGATTGGATTGTTGCTATTTTTAGGTCACTTATATATGGAATGGAAGGAAGGGTTTGTGTGTGGAGCTGAGGAAGGGATTTGGAGAAAAGAATTGAACTGAATTGACAGTAGTTTTGAAGTTGTTGTTCATTTTTTCATAGCTCTTAAGATAGGAGATTTGATTGATATTATACATTAGCTAGAAGGATTTTTTTTTTTTTTTTTTTTTTGAGAAGTAGTGACATTGAATTTTGGTTATATTGTTCTACGTCTTTAGCAGCCTTTTAACATAACATATACTTATCTCTCTATCTTAATTTTTTTGGGAAGAAATTATAGCTCTAACTTTTTTTTTTGAGATGAAATTCTATAGCTCTATTGAATTATTTTGAAGGAAAAAAAGATAATGATATGAAATTATATTGAGTATATATAAATTAGACAAACATATATTGCATGAACTGTACAATTTTTATGATAGAAGTTCGTACTCACACTATGTATATTTTAGATATGTTAAAAAAATTAAGTAGGTTCTATTTTTAATCTATTTGGAGTAATTTGGAGTCGAGATTATTTTATCAATTATTAGATTTAGATCATAATAAATATTTGAGATATTACAAATTTAATTAATTTGTTGAACCAAATTAAATAACCAAACCAATAATCCAACTAAATATGTAATCAATTGACACAATATTTACTTAACAAACTTTGGGTTCAGCAAAATTATTTGTTGCCTTTTTCTAAATGTTGCCTTTTTTTTTTAATACATATATCTGGCTTGTTTTCTAATACATAAAATTTGAAATTTTATGAGAACTTTACCTAATAAATTTTTTGAGGTAGATTGGGATTTGAAAATCCCTAGTTACTTTAACAAGTTGATTTTTAGGTGATTAGTTTGAAATAGAAAAAACGTCTATATAGTATTTGTTGTAAAAATGAGCACAAAATATAATATATAAATAAAATAAAATAAATAAAATATAAAAACTAAAAAATTTCAAATTTCTCTCCCTTTTCCCCAAATTTTATGGATATTTGTACTGCAAATCTACCAAATACCTTTATTTATTCATAATCAAGACATTTGATGAGAGTGACACGGTGAAGATCTAATAATATCCATAATAGTATCTTATTTAATTAGAAACAAAAAAGAATTTTTTCAAGAATATAATAAAAAAATTCAAACTATTTACACTGGAAAAAAAAAAACACATGGACAAAAACACATCACATTTATAAATAGTTTGTTCATTTTCTATTTTTATAATTTCTCGATAAAAAATATAGTAATTTGATAAATTTAAAATTAGTTGTGAAATATAATTATTCAAAATCACTTTCATATAACAAATATTTTAAAGAAATTTAAACCAAACATAAATATGATTTATAAAAATCAATATCACCAAAATTTTCTATTTTATTTAAGCTGGGTTTGTGTTTAGGAGTGATCACCTAATAAAATATATTCAAGTACAATTAATTTTTAAACAATTAAATTTATGTTTGGTACTTGTGATAATATGATAAGAAATGAAAATATAACAACGAAGTATAAAGAGAGGAGGTAAGGGGAAGTTTATACATATAGAAATAACATTTTAAGAACTAAATGTAAGTTTATTAGAAATACTCCTGACTTCTTTCAACACTACGATACTTTCTATGAAAAGACCTCACGCATAATATCTTTGAACATAATCTGAATTCATAAGATTTTTTAACTCAACACCATCCATATTGGTTAAAAGCAAAGTTCCTCCTGAAAAAGCCTCTTTCACCACAAACAGACCTTCGTAATTAGGAGTCCATTTTCCTCAATGATCCTTTTGAAATGGAAGTATTCTTTCTAACACCAAATCTCCTTCTCGAAAACTTCGAGGGTGTACTTTTTTATTGTATGCTCACATTAATTTTCTTTAGTAAAGTTGTCCACGACTTAATGATGCCAATCGTTTTTCTTCAACGAAATTCAACTGCTCATAACCACCTCGTATCCATTCAACTTCATCTAACTTAGCTTCCATGAGAACTCTCAATGAAGGTATCTCAACTTTTAAAGGTAGGACAACTTCCATATCATAAACAAAAAAAAAATGGTGTTGTCCCTGTTGAAGTACGAACTGATGTCTAATATCCATGCAATGCAAACGGTAAAATTTCATGCCAATCTCTATATGTTGTTGTCATCTTCTCAATGATTCTTTTAATATTTTTGTTGGCTGCCTCAACTGCCCCATTCGTCTTGGGACGATATGGAGTCGAATTTCTGTGATTGATCCTGAGTTGCTCACAAAGTTCATCCATCATTTTGTTATTAAGGTTCTTGGCATTATATGTAATAATACCCTCTGGGAGACCATAACGACAGATCAACTCTTTTTTGATAAACTTGAGCACCACTCCTCTTGTAATGTTGCAGTAAGATGCCACCTCTATCCATTTAGTGAAGTAATCAATAGCCACAAGAATAAAACGATGACCATTTGAGGCTTTAGGATCAAAGGGTCCAATAACATTCATTCTCCACAAAGAACACGGTCAAGATGCTGACAAGACATGCAATGGAGATGCTGCTGCATGGATCTTATCCATATAAATTTGACACTTTTTACATTCCCTTGCATATTTTATACAGTCTGATTCAATCGTTGTCCAATAATAACCAGATCTAAGTATTTTTCTAGCCATCATATGTCCATTAGCATGTATTCCACATATTCCTTTCATAATATGTTTTGCTTCTTCCACATCAACCCAACGAATGAGCACCATATCATGGTTTCTTTTATAAATAACTTCACCACTTAAGAAAAGTTCATGGCCAACCTTTTTATTGTGTGCTTGTCATTCTCTAAAGCTCTATATGGATATTCTCTACACTTTATGTATTGCTTGATGTCAAAATACCATGGCTTATTATCATTTTCAATATTTCATGCAATATGTCGGCGCATCTCGCTTTGTAATTTGGATTGGATAAAGTTCATACTCAAGGTTAAGATTAAACATCATTGCCAGGGTGGCTAATGCATCTGCCATTCGATTGTCTTCCCTATGAACATTTTCAAATGAAGTTTTCTCAAAATTTTGAGATAATTTTGCAACGTATTGACTATAAGGCATCAATTTAACATCTCTTGTTTCCCATTCTTCTTGACTTGATGTATTACTAGAATTGAGTCACCCACAACTTTCAACTTTTTAATACTCATGTCGCATGCTGCTTGAAGTCTCATAATACAATCTTCATATTCAACGATATTGTGAGTGCATTCAAAACATAACTTAGTCGTTTGGGAAAATACCTTTCCTTCTGGAGAAATCAGTACAACTCCAATCCCATGTCCCAACTCATTTCAGGAACCATAAAAAAACATAATCCATGTCTCATGATCTGTAGCATCCTTTTCAATTAGAAATATGTTTTCATTTGGAAAATCAACCCTCATTGGCTCGTAATCTGTTATTGGTTGGGCAACTAAATGATCAACAAGTACCGCTTTCCTTTATTGTTTTCTTAGTAACATAAACAATATCATACTCTGACAACAAAACTTGCCATTTTGTAATCCTCCCAGATAATGACGGTTTCTCAAAAATATATTTTATTGGATCCATTTTTGAAATAAGCCATGTCGTATGATATAACATATATTGCCTCAAACGGTGAGCGGTCTATACCAAAGCACAACAAGTTCGCTCTAACATTGAGTATTTAGAATCATAATCGGTGTACTTTTTGCTCAAATAATAAATAGCGTGTTCTTTCTTTTCTGATAAGTCATGTTGTTCTAGAACTTCATTCATAGAACCTTCTAATATTGTCAAGTATAGGATTAACGGTCGTCCTAGAGCTGAAGGTATCAATACAGGTGGGCTCTGCAAATACTGCTTAATTTTGTTGAAAATTTCTTCACACTCCTCATTCCATTTTTCTGGATTGTTTTTACATAAAAGCTTGAAGGTTGGTTCCCATGTTAGTGTCAAATGCAAGATAAATTTGGATATGTAGTTTAATCTTCCAAGAAAACCTCGAACTTCTTTTTCTATTTTAGGGCATGACATTTTCATGATAGCCTTCACTTTATCTGGGTTTACTTTGATTCCTTCTTCACTGACAATGAATCCCAACAACTTTCCCGAGGTTGCCCCAAATGTACATTTGGATGGATGTAATTTTAATTTATACTTTCTCAACCAATCAAATAATTTTTGGAGTATAGTTGTATGATCTTCATTTGCCTTGGATTTTGCAATCATATCATCAACATACACCTCTATTTTCTTATGCATCATATCATGAAAAAATGTAACCATTGCTCGCTGATATGTTGCCCCAACATTTTTCAAACCAAAAGGCATTACTTTGTAGCAGAATGTTCTTCAAAGGATAATGAATGCTGTTTTTTTCTCTATCTTCTTCAGGCATTTTGATTTGATTATATCCTGAAAAACCATCCATGAAGGAGAAAGTTGAGTATCCTATAGTGTTATCCACCAACATGTCTATATGAGGTAAAAGGAAGTTGTCTTTTGGACTGACTCGATTTAAATCTCTATAGTCCACACACATTCTCACTTTTCTGTCTTTTTTGGGTACTGGAACAATGTTTGCCACCCATTCAGGATATTTGGAGACTGTGAGGAACCCTGCTTCAATTTGTTTATGTACTTCCTCTTTTATTTTAATCAATACATCAGACTTCATTTTACGTAGCTTTTGCCTTACTGGGTTGCATTCTGGCTTCAAAGGAACACGATGTATTACAATATCCGTATTTAACCTCGACGTATCCTGATAACTCCAAGCAAAAATATCTAAGTACTCACGTAATAAATTGATCATATTTTTTTAGTTTCACTGGTCATTGATGTGCCAATTTTTACGTTTTTTGATTCCTCTTGAGAACCCAAATTAATTACTTCAACTGGCTCTTGGTGAGGACCTAGAACCTTATCTTCTTCTTCTACTAATCTTAATAGTTATGAGGATATTCCCCCGACATCTTCATCGTCACTCTCTTTGTCAGATTCCATAGTGTATAATAAGGTATCAAAGGTAGAACTGGAATTACTAACATCTTCGTTCTTATGAATGTTGTCTATGAAAAGGTTTGGACTTTTGTGTTTAATTTGCAAAACGCAAGAGAAGAAGAAATTAGAAATAATGAAAGGAAAATGCGAAGATTTCATTAAATAACAAAAAAAAGAGTACATTCATGTTGTAAAGCAAACAAAATATTGTGGCCTTGGGTAGAGCCACTAGAAAATTAAAGAAATTTGACAAATTAAAGCTTTAATCATTACTCTTGAAATTTTCTCGAAAATGTATGTAGATCTACAACATCCCAATTGTTAAGCTAGAAATTAGGTGGACATGCATAAACTGTTTCACCTTCAAATAATGCTTCTTGTGCCACTGATGCAATTGATAAACTCTCTATTTTTGTTAACAAACAATCCTTTGAATCAGAGTCATGTGATGAGTAACTTATACTAGCACTCTTGAAAGTATCATATAATGCTGGTATAAATTTTAAACTTGGATCAAAATCCCTCATTTCTTGCTTTGTCAAACACTTTTTCTTCTTTTCTTCTTGAAGTCTAATCTTATCATATACGGATAGCATATAGCCCAAACCAAACCTTTCATCATTACTCGGTGTGTTTAGAAGTGCTTCTAAGTTTTGATTCAAAGAATATCCTCCACCTCTCATCACCCTAGTGGTCATAACTTCCACTTTAGACTTGTGTGACTTTATTACTTCATCTGCAGCTGCTTTCATCATAGTTGCACAAGCAATTTCAAAAGAGCGAAAAGAACACTCTAATACTTCCTCTCCTACCTCAACATATGGGGTTGATACCGGTTTTGTTATCAGGAAATCTTCCTCTCTCATCAAACAAATCTTCCTACTCCCAACAATAAGTTTCAATTTTTTATGCAACGTGGATGACACCACTTCTGCAGAGTGAATCCATGAACGTCCTAACAAAAAAGTGTAAGTAGGTGTTATTTCCATGACTTGAAAGACTATATTGAAAGTACATGGGCCAATTTTGATTGGTAATTCAATGTCACCAATTACTTCTCTATGTGACCCATCGAAAGCTCTCACAACCATAGTGCTTGATTTTATGTGTGACATGTCCACTGGAAGCTTCAATAGTATAGATTTAGGCATTATATTAAGAGCTGAACCATTATCCACTAAAACTCTTGCTATGACGTAGTCTTTGCACTTCACTTAAATATGCAGTGCTTTTATATGGCTTAAACCTTCAGGAGGAATTTCATTATCCGTGAAGACTGGAATTTGAAGACGTAATGTTTCCAATAATTTCACTGAACTTTTCCACTGAAATGTCATGTCCAACATGTGCCTTATTCAAAATATCTAATAGCACTTTGCGATGAGGCTCTGAATTAAAAAACAAAGATAATAAAGAAATTTGAGCTAGAGTATGATGTGCTCTATGATCTTATACTCACTTTGTATTACTATTTTCAAGAATTCGTTTGCTTCCTCATCCGTAACAGGTTTTTTTGTTTGCATCTTTTATTATGATAGACATTTCAGCATGCTCTTTGTCATGTTCATTCACATTTCTTTCTCATTTTTCCTCCCTTGTCCCAGTATCAAACTTGCTGAAGGAGCTATTAAATTATCTTGTTTATAACATCTTCTACTTCGAGTTATCCCGCTGATTCCTGTAATATTATCAACTGAAGAACCTGTAATGACTTGACAATCATACCGCCATGACACTGCTTTCAAATCCTTAAATTTGAAAGGACTAGATACCTGGATCGTGAGTTGTTTAGGATTGCAGGAAATTGACCCATTACGACTTTCTTGATAAAAGACTGTCAAAGGTCTTGGTAAAAAGGAATTTTCCTTATTGCAACTTCATCCATTAATGCACATAATTTATTGTCTTTCATCTCATTTTTTTCTTGTCCTCTATATACCGTGAGTATCTTTGAATCCATAAATCCTTGTACTTTAGATCTAAATTTACAACACTGTTGTATAACGTGACTTGCAACTCCTTGATGGAATATACAATGTCTGCTTTCAACGTACCCTTCGTATCTTATGTTGGGGTCCAAATATTCCGAACTAACATATCCTGCTTCAAAAAGAACTTCAAAAAGTGTTTTCATAGGCATTACGATCTCATAAACTTCCTTTTTGCACTTTTCAAAAAGGTAATCTACTGCGTTCACTTTTGAATTTTCATGATTAGGAAGTGGATTGTTGTTGACATCCGGCTTCTCACCAACTTTTTTTAAAGCTTAACCATCCAACATTAATTAAAGATTGCACCTTCCTTTTTAAAGCCAAACAATTTTCAGTTGAGTGTCTCGCTCCTCTGACATGATAATCACATCGAGCATTTGAATCATACCATTTTGGATAAGGAGGTTGTATAGGATTTATTGAGATAGGAGCTAACTGCCGATTTTGAATTAACTGAGGTAAAAGCTCTATATATGTCATGGGAATTGGATCAAATCGCCATGTATCTGAGTTGGTCTTGCTACCCTAACCTTGTACAAATGGTCGAGAAGAGTTTGAATTAACAGGTTTTGGGGCTCCAGAGTGAGCTGGTACATACTTGTTATAAGGGATATGAGAAACATTGCTTATATATGAAGAAAATTTTTGGTCATGTTTTCTTTGACCAAAATTCGATTTGTGGTTCCCTGAATTAGGAAAGCCAATTGCATGAACCTCACCTTATTTCTTCTTAGATGTTGTTCCTTTCTTTAATCCCTCATACTCAGTTGAAGCCTATGCTAACCTCCTGTGCTTTATCCCATATTCAATTCTTTCACCAATAACAATAATGTTAGAAAAATTGGTTGTAGCATTACCAATCATTCGATCATAGAATGGAGCCCGCAAAGTATTCATAAACATAGACGTCATTTCTTTGTTTGTTAACAGTGGTTGAACCTCTGCAACCATATCTTTCCATCGTTGAGTATATTCTTTAAAGCTTTCTGAAGTCTTCTTCTCCATCCGTTGCAGGTCTAAATGATCTAGAGTCATATCAATATTATGTTTGTATTTCTTTAGAAATGCATCAGCTAAATCCTTCCAAACATGAATGTGTGTATTATCTAATTGAATATACCATCGAGTAGCTGGACCAGTCAAACTGTCTTGAAAACAATGGATCAACAATTTATCATTACCAATATGCATTGCCATCTTTCTACAATACATTATAAGATGACTCCTTGGACACGATGATCCATCATATTTGTCAAATTCTGGAACTTTAACTTTGCTGAAATGATCAAGCGTGCCACTAAGCACAACTGTGTTGCATCTTGAATTTTAGCCTGAGCTTCTAATTGTTGTATATCTGGGACAAGGGGTGGAACAACAAAAAGCGGATTCATAGCAACATAGTGTTGAATTGTTTGAGATTGCAGAACATTCATGTGGCATGACATAAATCCTGGGGGATAAATGGATCATCGGTGTCTTGAACTGGATTGCTTGATTATGCTGTTTCTACGACAACTTTTCCTTTTCCTGTTGAAAACAATTCTAGTATTTTTAAAACTTGTTCTCCAAGATTATTAGTATCTTGTCTCATTTTATCCTTTTCTTTATCATGTTCTTCCATGATTCGACTTTTATGCCTCGTATTGTAAAGATGGCGAATTGGAGTAGAGCGAGTTATGTTTTCCTTTGATTATTTTGAAAACTTTGAAGACCAAAGAGTAAGGGAAGAAAGAGAGAGAAAAAAAAATTAAAAATTAAAAATCAAAAATCAAAACTCAAAAAAAAAAAAAAAAAAGTAAAAAAAATAAAATAAAATAAAATAAAGTTTTCATATACTTTATCCATAACAAAAGTAAACAATTTTTTTTTAATATTTAGTTAATTTTAGAAAATGTAAAGGTTTTCATGTACCTCTACAAGATAAACATTTTTCTCCTTTAAAGTATGTATGAAGCCAAAGACACAATTTCTAGGGAACTAGCAAATTTTACTTTAAAAAAAATATAGATAATGTAGAAAATATTATGATTGAACTTAAAAAAAAAACAGAGAAAATATGTATGATTTTAAATTTTAGAAAATTGAGAAACTTTGTTTTTAAAAAAAAAAACATTTGGACAGTTGACTCATAAAATAAAATATGCTAAAAAGAAAATGTTATGGTGTTGGTATATCATCTACACTCTTAAAAGGGAAAGACCCCAAACTTATTCTAATGTTATTTAAGAAATAACAAAAGAATTAATTTGAGCGAGGATTTTTCATATGCCAGCACGGGAGTCAAAACCCCTCGAAGGTCAGCACTACTCCATCCTCAATTCTAGTCCTATAAGGTTGTAGCCCGGGTAGAGGGCTTGTGAATGTGTGTAAATGCATGATGACATATATAAAAAAATGTTCAAATAACACAGTACAAAATATTACATATGAATCATATAAAAAACAAATGATCAGATGAACCAACAGATTATAATATAATAAGAATAAAAGATAAAAATGTACTGACTTGACTCTCTTACACATTTTTTAAGTCCCTAGTGGAGTAGCCAAGCTGTCACGATGTGATCGCTACACGAAGCGGCCGACCTCCTCGTTTGTTTAATTTCAATAAATAAATAGTTTTGGAGTAGCCACCAACCATATTAAAGTATGATTAGTCACCCAAAGAAAAAAAAAGATGGTCTACTTAAATTCATTGTATTTAAGTTCGGGAGTCGGTTATAGGTGTTAGCATCCTACAACACCCATGAAATGGTTATCCAATTTTATCTTTTAAACTAAATTAAATGGGTTTACAAAATAAAATTTTTTATTTAGGTTTTTTTTTTTTAAAAAATGTCCCTTGTTTATCAATTCACGTCTAAGAAAATAAAAACTAAGCGTGAATTGATATTTATGGGTGACATAACCATTAGAAAAATGAAGTTTATTTTTGTTTTAAAAGATATTTTTTATATTCACTTCAAGAATATTAAAATACCAAACTTTGATATTTTAATCTCCATCATAGGTGTCTAATGAGAAATTTCATGTATTTAAGAATTAATAAATTTATAGAAAATACTACTCATTCTGATTTAAAAGTATGAAATTATTTATAGTTTTAAAGATAATTTATTAATTAAATTTCAAATAGAGAAATTTCATGTATTCAAGGAATTTAAATTATAAAACACATAAAAAACAATATTTTTTCTTCGATTTAAATTGGAAAATAAATAATAATAATAATAGTGACAAAACATTGTGAAATTTGAAAAATACTTGTGAAATAAATAAGATAATATGGTGAGATAAAGTAATTCAGTGACATCAAATAATACAGGGATTGAGATAAAATAAAACAAAGAGATAAAATAAATATACAGATAATATAAGCAAACAAATAAATAAAGACAAAATAAAACGGGATGCAAAAATATGCAGAATACCAAGATGCAAAATAATTAATTAATGCATCCTTAGGTAATTAAGGCATGAGACTAATTAATTAATACAGAATGCAAATAATTAACCCACGAGGCCAAATGAATAATTATTAACACAAAATGCCAAATGGGTGCCAAAAAATTACAAGATGCTAGTTAATTAATGGAGGATATTAGCACCGGCCAAATTACATGATTCTAATTAATTAATAGGTCAAATAATTAACGCAGGATGCTAGGATGCTAATTAATTAACAGTGCTATAATGCTACTTAATTAATGTAGGATGCAAATAATTCGAATGAATAATTAACCATGACCAAATAGGTGCCAAATAATTACATGATGCTAATTTAGTAATAGGCCAAATGAGTGCCAAATAATTAACGCACTGCATATGCTAATTAATTAATGTAGGATGTAAATAATTCAATTAACACGTGCAAATGAATAATTATTAACACACTAGCTGAATTAATTATTAACATAGGAGCTCAAATGGGTGCCAAATAATTAACGCTAATTAGTTAATGCCTGATGCAAATAATTCAAAATGGGTGTCAAATAATTAACGCTAATTAGTTAATGCATGCTGCAAATAATTCAAATGGGTGCCAAATAATTAATGCTAATTAGTTAATGCATGATACAAATAATTCAAATGGGTAATTAACACAGATGTCAAACAATGTCAAATAATTAAAGCATGTCAAATGAATACATGAAAAAAAACACAATAAATTTTAAGCCGCAGTAATTAAATTGACCTAAGTAAAAAAAAACTTATATCAAACATGCTTAAATCCCGAAATGATTTATGATTTTTATTCCAAATATCAATGATTTTCTAAATGGGATATAATTTGATTTCCTAAAAGAAATATAATTTGATTTCTTAAAAAGAAATTATTTGGTTTCCTAAAAGGAAGATAATTTGATTTCCTAAAAGGAAAATAGTTTTGTAAAAGAGGAAAAAAAACCCTATATAAGATAAAACCCTACCTTATTTTTTAGGAGTCACTTGTTATCTAAGAAACTTTTACTCTATCAACAATATTCCATGAAGAAGATATTATTTTTTATTTTATATTTTTTATGCAATTTTTAAATTCACATATTTACATTACTTATTGGAATCATCACAATTTCTTTATGCAATTTTTTTACGGTCATGTGATTGAACGATTTGTTGGAATCATCCATGTCAATAATACAAGTGCCTTATCACTTAAGAAAGCTATTGATGGTTTTTTTTCTCAACATGGGTTAAGTATTGTTAATTTGAGAGGAAAGGATATGATGGAGCAAGTAATATGCAAGGCGAGTTTCATGGCTTGAAAGCACTTATTTTTAAAGAAAATGAATGTGCATTTTACATTCACTGTTTTGCTCATCAACTTCAATTAGCTCTAATAAATACTGCAAAAAATCATGTGGAAATTATCAATATTTTCTTTACTGCTACAAATGTAGTGAATGTTATTGGAGCATCAGCGAAACGTCGAGATATTCTACGAGAGAAACATAGCATGAAAATTTTTTAAGCTTTAAATAATGGTGAAATATCCAGTGGACGAGGATTAAATCAAGAGATAATGATTAAAAGACCAGGAGATACTCGATGGGGATCACATTACAACACTTTAACGAGTTTAGTTACAATGTTCTCTTCAGTAGTTGATGTGCTTGAGACAATTGTGCACAATGGATCAAATTCAGAACAAAAATATGAAGCACAGATTCTAATGAATTCAATATTGTCATTTGACTTTGTTTTCAATATGCATCTCATGAAAAATATATTGGGAATCACAAATGACTTGTCTCAAGTCTTACAAAGAAAAGATCAGGATATTGTGAATGCAATGAATTTAGTCAACCTTTGTAAAAGTGGACTGCAATTAATGAGAGAGTCTGGTTGAGATTCATTATTGGAAAGGGTTTCTAATTTCTGCAATAGTCATGACATTGAAGTTCTTCAAATGGATGCTATGTTTTTACTTCGAGGACGAAAAGATCGAAAATCTCAATCAATTACAAATTTGCATCATTATTGCGTTGAAGTCTTCTATGCTGTCATTGATATGCAACTTCAAGATTTGAATAATCGTTTTACTGAAACAAGTACTAAATTGCTTCTCTGTGTGGCCTGTTTGAATCCGAATAATTCATTTGCTGCATTCGATAGTAAAAAACTTAGTCGACTTGCTCAGTTTTATCCAAAAGACTTTTCAGCTATTGAGCTCTCTATGCTTGAGGATCAACTTCAAAATTACATTTTTGATATGCGTTCAGAGTTTGTTGAACAAAAAAACATTGGTGATCTTGCAGTGAAAATGGTCATTACGAAAAGAGATAAGGTCTATCCATTAGTTTATCGGTTGTTCACATTGGCATTGATTTTACCGGTTGCAACAGCTACGAGAGAACATTTTCTGCTATGAATATTGTGAAGACTCGATTGCGTAATCAAATGGGAGATCAATGGATGAATGATTATCTTATAGCTTATATTGAGAAATATTTATTGGATAAGTTAGATAATAAACGTATCATGGATCGATTTCAAAACATGAAAACTCGTAGAGGACAATTGTAATACGTATTAAATCAATTAATTTTTAAAGCTAATTAATATTTTTTTAACATTTTTTAGTGTCTTTGTTATATAGTGCCCGTATATGAAACTTCTCCATCCGCCACTGGCTGCTCGATCCTCTCAAATTCTCCCAACCGAAAAGATTTTTTTTTTAACAATAAAAGTGTACCTTTTTCTCTAAAAATCTCCACGTCTCCCTAAAAAAATTTCCTCTTTTTATAACGTAAAGTTTATTGTTTTATTTTTAAATCACTAAGTGAAATGGAGGGTGGTGACTAGGGAAACAAAGAAAAGTGGGGATGGTTAGAAAAATAGGGAAGGAAAAAACTTATTTATTTTTATTTCTATTATTGTTTTAAAATTTGTTTTTGTTTTTTTTTAAATTTAAATTGAAAATTGAAAATTTAAATTTAAATTTAAATTTAAAATCAAATTCTTTTATAAAAATAAAAATAAACATAAATAAATAAATAAAATACGGTATCTACAAAACCAAACTAAATTGGTTTATAATTCAGTTTCTTTTAAAAAAAAAAAATGGTTTGATTTTAAATTAGATTTTACTCTTTTTTAATATAAAAGTATAAAAATTTGAAAACAAATAGATATAGCAGGTAAAAACGATTTGGTTTGTTCTCGTTTCAAATATGGTTTTTAAAATTAATATTGGACTAAATCGTATTAAATTCGTTTAAAAATTTCTTTAAACCAGACCCAATAATAATAATAATAATAATTTTTTTTTCGAGATAACACATATATTTATACAAAAATAAGTTTTTTATTTGGAAAAAGTGTGTAATCTAATTACTCCATATTATTACCACCCTAATTATAATATCAATATCTAAATTAGTTTTATTTCTTAAACAACAAAAACCACCCTAATATATAATTTTTTTTAAAAAAATAATAATATCATCATGAAAATTATATGGATTTATAGTTAAGTTTATTTGGATAGAAATTGACAATAATGTTCTTGTTGCCAAATTTCTTTATTCCATATGCATATTAGTCTGTAAAGGTTTAAAAGGAGAATAATGGAAACAAAAAGTTAGTGAAATCCAGCTCTTGCACCCACCAAAAGCTACTCTTTATTAATGAGTTGCATTAAATAAATAAACATATATGGTTCAAAATTGTATAATTATAATATGAACAACTTGAATTTAATTATGCTCAATGTTACAAAAGTATATTGTAGCAATGGCAAAGAATGGAATAATGTTATAAAAAAATATAATAATGTTGACTAATAATATGCCAAAGTTCTTCGTTTTCTCAACTATGATCATGACATTGTTAGGTGTAGTTCTTTTAAGCCTGGCCCAATTTTTTTTCTTTTTTCCTTTTAAAGGAAAATGGATTTCCAATATCTATTTTGAAATGAGGACTTACCATTGTTAGTTCAATATAATCAAATTGTGATTAATTAATTAAATACGAGGTTTCATATTCAAATTCCTCAACTTCCAATTTAATCACTAGTCCATGTATTAACTCATACAATAAGAAAATTTAAGGGTCTATTTGGTAGAAAATTCAAATTTTATTTCATGTTTTCATATTCACTGATAATTAAAGTTTTCAGAAAATTTTATTTCATGTTTTCATATTCACTGATAATTAAAATTTTATTTCTGAAAACTGTTTATCGAATTCTGTGAACAAATAGTTTAAATCATGAAACAACTTTTTTTTTTTTTTAATGTTTTCTGTAGTAAGAATTTGAATTTTACATTTTAAAAAGTAAAATTATATTAAATACATACATAAACATTTAGAAATACGGTATATCATGTTATAAACTCAATTAATTATTTTTAATTGTAATATGTGTTACAAATTATATAATAACATAAAGTAATAATTAAATAAATTTTTAGGTTAAATTATAAATTTGGTCCCTATAGTTTTAAAATGATAGAACATAGGTCTACATGCTTTATAATTAAAATTTAGTCATTTTAATTTGATAAAATCATAGAAAATAGTCTCACTCTTAGAGACTATTTATGAAGGTGTTAAATCATAAGAACTATATATGATGTTTTATCAAACTATAGACTAAACTCTAATTTTCTCTAAACAATAGAGATTAAAATTGTAAATTAATTATTTTTTTAAACATAAATTACAATTATAGATAAATTAATAATAACTTATTGTGGACTAAATTTTAGTGGATAAGTAAGACTAATTTTATGATTTATAAAGATATAGTATGAAACACATTTAAACATTTTTTAAAAAAACTAAAATCCAATTTCTAAATCTGTTACCAAATACGTATCTAAAAACATAAAATATGTACAACTTTATTTTCATTAAATTCTTTATTTTCAAATTTTTGTATTTCAGATTCTCTATCGAACAAACTCTTACTTTTGAAAAAATTGTTTTGAAAATTTTTTACTATGGTATCTAAACTTATCAAGATCTATATCAAAATTTAATCTAAACTTACAATTTCACCAAATGATGGACAAGGTGAGAGTGTTAAAAGAGGTGTAACCTAGTTAAGATGTCTGAATACACCAACTGATCGATCTCTAGTACTCTTCAAGAAAACAACTTCATCAAATTACGTTCGACGTTTTGCTACTTTTTTTTAATAGATATTTTTTATGTAGAATTTTATAAAAATTAGTGAAAATTGGAATGAAGATAAAAATTACTATACTTATTTAAGATTAGTGTCTAATGTGATGAATTTAACATTTTGGTCAAAATTAATACAATTAGATTAGAAGAGGTATTAATTAATTGCAATTTGTCCAATTAATATTTTTGGAAAAAAAATTAAACTTTGGTGTAGAATGACAATATTAGTATGTTTTTGTTTCTATTGTATTTTATAAATAGGTAGATTCCACTTAACATTTTGAAAGAATAAAAAAGAAATTTATATGTCCTTTTTCAACTTTATATATATATATATATATATTACATATTCTTCATTTTCTTCTAATTGAAATTCTCTTTCTCACATGTGGAATTCTTTTTAGGACAATGGGGATTTGAATAAAATTTTGAAATATGATTGACACTTTTAATGATTCATTTGCCAAATATTCCCCATTGGACCCTTTTCTCATATTATTCTTTATGTACTAAAATAATAATATTATTATAATAACCCAATATACTATTTATTTTAGTAACTCAAATACTTTTCTTCAAATAATAGACCAACTATGTCTCTAAAATTTATGGGTAGATACATTGGTTTTTATAAAGTATATATAACTTTGTTTATAAATACAAATGTATATACTTTTCTCTTTTCAATTTTATATTTTTTAATTCCAATAAATTATCTTTTATATTTTACGAATAATTGTATACTTTTACAATAATATTTCTTATCAATAACTAATCACATGTGGGAAATCCTCCATACTTTTATTTATATAAAATGAAAAGTTATAATCATTCTATTATTATTATGATTTTAAGTATCATATATATATATATATATATGTCAATTTAGTTATCATGATTTTTCAAAAAAATAATTGTATTTATTGAACTATCGATTATCTTGTTTCTAAAGTGATTATAAAATTAAAATTACTTTTTTTTTTCTTTTGATAAATAATTCACAGAAAATTTTGCTAAAAAAGAATAGCATATTGTTTTTTTAAAAAAAAAGAAAAGATACTGAATTTTATGTTATAGTCGCATGAATAAAAAGATATTTAATTATTTAAGTAAAATAAAATCATAGGGGTATCTATCAAAATATTTTATTAATTTGAACATTTAAAGTATCAACTTTATTTAACAAAAATAAAAAGTTGATTTTAACCCCCCGAAAAAAAAAGTCAGTGATATTTTTTAAATGTTTTTTTTTCAACTTTCAAAATATGAAGCTTACACTATTAAGTTTGTTTTATTTAGATTCATAAAAAAAACTGCTATTTTAACTTGAATTAAATAATTTTCAATTGATTATTTAATGTAATTCTGCATTTCAACATTTAAAATTATAAATTTTAATACATGTTGCTTTCAAGAGGTAGAGTTGGTGTAAAAAATCTAAAAAGAAAGAAATAATAATAATAAATATACCTCAATATTAGTTCAATTCAATGATTATATTGAATCTAAGAATATAAAGCATATAATATAAATTTCAAACAAAAACTACTCTAGAATTTTTAAAATAAGGGACTATTTCTAAATGCATATAAAAATGAAACAACATCATAAATTTACGAAATGCATCTATGTTTTTAATTATTTATTTATAAATTTAAGAAAATACACAATAAAATATTTAACAAAAATTATAAAAAAAGTTAAATATGTAAAATCATTCACAGACTTTTGAAAAATTATACCTAGATTTTATTCTTAAGCACTAAAAAAAAATCATTTCCAATAATCTATTCTGTAATATCTTATTTTTTCTTTCCAAACTACTTTATTCCATAAAGAGAAAAATGCTAAATTTTATTAATATTGAAAAAAAAAAGAGATGTTATTAATTTATTATTTTATTGATGATTAAATATGAAGATGTCTATTTAGTTTGATAACAAGTGAACATTTGAATAATAGCACATGCCACTTAAACTTTGATTCACACCCTATCCAACAAGTTACCTCTAATTTAACATATTAATAACTTTTTTTTTTTTTTTTTCTTTCTAGAAAATGATTCATCATCTTCCTTGAACCTTCAACCCTAAATTAAAGTTAAAATGCTTTACACATATATATTATAAATGACAATGTAAAATTTGGCATATTTGGTAAACTTCCTCAATAGAAAAAAAAAATGTTAATATTAAGAATACAAATCATTTATATATCCAAGACTTTCTCAAGAAGTGACGACGGTTTCTAACTATTGTCTCGTGAGTACTTATCGTCAAATGTCAAACTTATGGTGTAGTGCATGTTAGAGAAGGTGAGACTATAAATCACATAACTTATATCACATCCTAACTTTTAAGAACTCTTTTTTTTTCTTTACTTCTTGTGTAAAGCATTGGCCGTCGCATTGCCATATATCCAACAAAACTCTAAAAACATCAACATACCAAAAAGTATACTAGAGTTCAATCAATTTTAATCCTAGTATAGTAAAAAAAAAATATGAATCTTCCAAGTTAGTAACACAAGCCAGGTTTAATACATAGATATATATGTGTGTGGGTCAACTTTCATGTGACATATCCATCCAATATATTAACAAAAAACAACACCCTTAATCAACGACAACTCATAAAGCTACTTACAAAAACCCTAAATCAACAAAATTTAATATATAATACATGACCTTATTATATAAAGCTGACAACTTCAAAAAGTGAAAGTCGGAAATAAATAAATAGATAAGTAAATAAAATAAAAATTGCTAAAAACCCTCACGGACCAACTTTACATATTTATCCATTAAGCCATTACTAGTTGATATATATTCCTCATAACATGTGCATCAATAAATTTTAAAATATAATAAGTCCATTTTGGTGTATAAAAAGGCCAATTTTGAAGCTGTTTTTTTCATCTTTTTTTTTTCTCCATGCATTAATTAACACTTACAATTTTTGTTGGAATAGGGAGACAAAAATCAAGGTGAGTAAACTCCAAAGGGACACAAAAATTTTCAAAGTCCAAATTGGAATCAATCTGACAATAAAATTCCTTTCTCCAAGTTCAATCAAACATATATTCCAAACTAAATCAGGAATCATTCTGACAAATCAATTTCTAGTCCCCAATCACTTCTACTCATCTCTCTTCTTCATTAACTACCAAACAAACAAACCCCTTTTCTTGATCTCTCCATTTTTGGCTATTTATCTTTAACTTCTTCTTTCTTTTATGAGAGATTATATTAATTTCTTCCGTCTTCTCATTTAATTGTACTGTTATTGTGTTTCTTCCCTTCATTGGATATTGAAGATATGGTGAACGCGGATCTTGCCCGGTTTATCGTTGGCGTTATCGGTAACTATTACTAATCTTATTGAGTTATTAAGTGTGTGCTCTTTGAATTTATCATTAATTCTATTTGTTAATTTCTTGAAACAATTTAAATTTAATTTTTATACTTTTAATAAATCATAAAGTTAGTAATTTAATGTTAGTTTGAAGTTAGTAATTTTAATGAAATAATAAAATGTAAAGAGAAGGAATTGTAGATGTTTAGAAAGTGAAAAAGTAAAATTACAATATATAGATTAGATTAAATTTAAATGTATTAAAAGAATCCGAATTAAATTTATAACGTAGTAGCAAAGTTCTAATCTTGTATAGGATCACTTGTATTTTAAAAGAGTACTATCTCTAGATTAAGTCATTGAACTTCCCATATTATATTTAATTACAACTTAAATTTGTCCAAATGGTTATTCAACTATTCAACCTTAACTATAATATAAGAACAATAATAATAAAAATGAATTTACTATCCACAAAATCTTGACCTAAAAACAACATCTACTAAACTTTTGATAATGTTATAACATATAAAATCTAAAGTTAATTGTACAAATTCGGAGGCAACTACTAAACAAACAAAAAAACGAAAACTAAAATTTTAAAGCTTTGAAAAGTCATTGTGTGTTTTTTTAAATTAGACTTATTACACCGAATATTAAAGACATGTTTGGATTAACTTTCTAAATGTTTAAAAAAGTATTTATAAACGCTTATGAAGTCCAAATTTTAAAGGTAGTGCAACGATAGTAAGGACACGCCGGAAAGATGTTGGTGTAGATTGAAAAGAATAAACATTTAGAAAATTAATCCAAACGAACTCAAATTTTTTTTATTTGATTATAAACTTGTAAAATAATTAAATCTATATAGATTTTTTTTTTGAAGATTAGTGAATAGAATTAGAAAATTGTTTGTTTGAATTAATTATCATGTCTCTAAATTAATGCTGAAACTGAAAAAAATGTGTAGGAAATGTGATCTCCTTTGGCCTCTTTCTGTCACCAGTGTAAGCTCGCGATCTGTTCTTGAATTATTCGTAATTAATTAAAGTGTGTATTTTGGTATAATTTGACAATTGTTTTATAAATGAAAACGAAAAATATGAACATTATTATTGTATATGGTGCAGACCAACATTTTACGAAATAATAAAGAAGAAATCAGTGGAAGAATTCAAGCCAGATCCTTATATTGCAACAGCGTTGAACTGTATGTTTTGGGTGTTCTATGGAATGCCTTTTGTTCATCCAGACAGCTTTTTGGTCATCACCATCAACTCCGTTGGACTTCTTCTTGAGATCATTTATTTGACCATCTTCTTCCTCTATGCTGATTATAGAGGCCGGGTACATCCAATAATCATTTTCCATTCTTTTTTACAATAATATTAATTGAATTCTTTTTCATTCTTTTTTTCTTTATTATTTTTATTTTCTTCCCATACCTTATTTAACTACCTACAATTATAAATATATAATTTATTTCAACTTAATCCCATAAAAATTTAAATTTAAACCTTTAACATATGTTTATACAAGAACTGTGTAGATGACTTGAGATGAAAAACCTAGCTATATGGAAAGGAAAAAAAAAGGCCATAAAAGACCATAAATTTGTATATTTTCTCAAACAAGATAATCCAGGGAGAGAGATATTCAAACAATATAACATGCTTATATATACATTTACATTAACTATCACGTTATCCTTTTTGAAAACTTTAAAAAAATGACAAATATAAGAAAAAAAGGAAAAAGAATAAAATAGAAATAGAAATGAGAATGTGCTAGGTCCTTTTATTTAGTTCTTATTTCTAAAAGCTATGAAGTTATTTTAGAATCTAATAAGCTTCCTTAAAATGATAAACAACTGCTATGATAGCAAGTTTATAAAAGATTGGAAAGCTTCTATCTTACCAATTGTTACTTTAGATAATGAATTAAAATATTTATAAATATATATTATAAAATTTTACTATATAGTAATAAACAATTATAGATTACAGGATCGACTATTATCGATCATATTTGTAAATATTTTTAAATAATTTTCACTTAAAACAAATTTTCCATTATTTATTATATTTATTTTGATTAAACTTTCTTTCAGTCTATATTTTATTTTATTCATTAAAAAAACTCTAAAATATCTAACAATTGTTTTTGTTTTTGTTTATTTAATCTTATTTTCAGACAAAAGTGTGCATCTCTCTTCTAATTGAACTCATATTGGTATCCATTGTAATTCACATAACCATATTAGCTCTGCGAGGAACAAAGAATAGATCATTGATGGTTGGAATTATTTGTGACATTTTCAACATCTTGATGTATGTCTCTCCTCTAACCATCATGGTAAGTTCAATTTCTGATTTCCTTCTTATTATTGAGATATTTATATTAGAAAAAAAATTAAAACCCTTATTTTATATTATGTGTAATTAGAATAAAAGATTTATCCAAAACGAATGAAACTCAACTAATATATGTAATATGTGTAAGTGATTATAAGGTTTGTGTAGTTTAAATTTAATTTCGATCTATTGTTTTAAAAGATAAAAAGAGGATAAATAATGATTAAATATCGTTTTTTAAGATTAAGCTAACCAAAATTAGGTTTTGAAATTTTAAGGTCATGTCAATTTGGTTTCTTAACTTTTAAAATTAAAACTTTAGTCACTAAGGTTTCGTTTGGTAACCACTAAACTTTACTTATGGGAAGATGTTGGAAATTTGATAGGGGTTTGGTCTAGTAGACACATTACATGTAAACAATAGATCTTGGCTTAATTTCTCTTAATTATAGAGCTTTGTTAGATTAGGCTGCATTAGGCTTCGCTCTAGCTTTCCCCCACCTAGAATTACTGGTTTCGTTTCCTTCTAAAACAAAAAAGCTTCTAAACTTTACTTTTACCCATAAACTTTTATGTTGGGTTCTCTATTCCCTACAAATGTTATTAAAAAACAAGCTAATTTTTTAAACTTAAAAAGTAATTAAAAAGTAATTTTTGAAGACTTGTTTTTCCTTTTAGATCTGGACTAAGAAATCAAATTATGTTTTTTTTTTAAAATAAAAACAAAATGGTTACCAAACATCAAATTGAGAACTAAATTTTTAAAATTTTTAAAATTCATGAACCCTAACTACTTACGTGAACTTGTAAATTTTAGATTCCATTAAACATGAAACTCAAATTTATACCTAATAGATCAAACCATTAGTTTAAAATTTTAAAATTAATTAGCACAATTTTTTTAACAAGGTAGTAGAAGGATTGAATCAATAGAAGCACTAAACATTTTAACTAGGTTGACATTTCTTTAACATTATCATCATCTTCAAAGTTTATTAGCACAAAAATGAAAAATCAAATAACCACACGGGGACAAAACTTCTGAAAGTTTTTTACTAAACTTGTAATTTAACAAAAACAACTATTTCATGTTGATAGTGTTATATTTCATAAATTAAATTAATATCCAATTGCACATATAAAGATTTATAGAGATTTGATTGCTATTTATACCAACACTAATGCACTAGATCCAATAGTAACCTTTGACTATAGCTTAAATGTGTTTAGATGAGAGTAGTACCAAGTTGAGTAAACACTTGAGCAGTTTTCATGACTATAGCTTAAATGTGTTTTGTAAGCGTAGCCTAACATTGTTGATGAATGAAAAATGAAATTACCTTCTTTTGTTTGAGTCTAACACAATGCAACAAGAAACAAATTGAACCTCTACCCCTTTAATCAAGAATATGCATATATATATAT
The DNA here is from genome assembly GCA_025688845.1 of Cucumis hystrix. Classification (NCBI taxonomy): domain Eukaryota; kingdom Viridiplantae; phylum Streptophyta; class Magnoliopsida; order Cucurbitales; family Cucurbitaceae; genus Cucumis; species Cucumis hystrix. The sequence goes on along the minus strand of CM046886.1, from coordinate 21,284,021 downwards.
ATATATATACACTTTATATCAACTGAACTACGACTATGGGTCTGTTTTTATTTCAACAGAAAAAGGTGATAAAGACCAGAAGTGTGAAGTATATGCCATTTCCCCTTTCATTGGCTAGCTTCTTCAATGGTTGCATTTGGATGTCTTATGCTCTCATCAAATTTGATATCTACATATTGGTATGTACTTTAAACTTTTTAATGCTAACACACTTGATATAATCAAGAAGAAAATAAAAGTTTATTATCGAAGAGTAATTTAATTTGAATTTCATAAATATTAGTTAGGAGATACATCTTTCTTTTCTTATCTTATCTTATCTGGTGAATTATCATAAAAATTATGTTAGATTAAATGTATTAAAAATGACAACATATAGTAGGAATATTTAATATTTTTGAACATTTTTAGATCTACTCTACAAAATGGAAAGTTAGGATAAAAGTCCAAAGTTTTGAATATATTAGAAATTTAGAGTTCAAAGACTCCTATTAGACAAAATGATGAAGTTTGAGAGTTCGATATTTGCATTAACACATTTGTTTTTGTCTACGAAAATGTTTGCAGATTTGCAATGGAATTGGAGTAATTTCAGGCCTTCTTCAACTATTTATATATGCATATTATTACCTAACAGGTTCAAAAGTGGAAGAAATTATAGAGAAGGAGCCAAATAAATTAGAACAAAATAAGGTTCAACTGTCTGTCATAGAAGGACCATGCAAAGTCTAGAAAGTGTTTTTTTTTTTTTTTTTTTTTTTGGTAATTTAGAAAGTTTAATTTGGGTTAAGTGAGCCCTTCATTACTCAGCTTTTATGTGTTTGTATTAATCGAAAACAAACTATCATTATTGTTTTGGGAATTTTAATTTTGTTTAAATAAGTTTGTCACATCTCCTTATATTTGTTATAAAAATGAACATTTTAAAATATAACAAAATGAACGGACATAATATAATTTAATATTTTATTATATTCAATGCTTCTAAATCCTTTCTAGGTTAATTTGACCTTTTTAGTTGATTATAAAAAAAGTAAAATAGAAGAGGTATTGAATTTTAATCTAATTTCATTTGTTAATAATGTGTATACATGATACAAGCAGTACTCATTTATAATAGGGTGAGAATAACCGAATACAACAAGAGCTTCTACATACAATGAAAAGTACAAAATCTAAACAAACTTTGAACAATATTTAGTGAAGAATTGAAATAACTCAAGTAAATCTAATATACCACTTTGAATTTATTCTACAAGAAGAGAAGGGAGGAATTTATTGAAGGGGAAAAAGAAGAAAAAAAGATGTAAACAAAGTAGATTAAAAATAATATAAAATAGTATAACTTCGGAATAAATTAGTGTCCTTTTGATACTTTAGGGACAACAATTAATTAATTTATAAGGAAAACTACACCGGACATTGGAACAAAAAAAAAAAAAGAGACTTTATAAATAAATAAAAACAAATGAAAGCCCTTCGAGAAATAAGAAACAACATTTTTCCATCTTCAAAAGCTTTGATGAGTTAGAAATGATATCTAATCTTGTAATTGTAAGCGTCTCTTAGATAATGAAGGACCCCGGACGAATGGTTTGTGATGGGTTTCATACTAACAAATTCTTGTCTAGTTTAACTCATGAATAATCTTCTTCCATAAGCTTCCACACATGAAACCTACCAATACCACTCTCATAGTTAAAGTCAAAACAGGACAGATATAAGGTGTTATAAAAGATCCAAATATTAGAAGAAGTAAGAAAGACTCTTGAGGTAAAGAAACAACTTCAAATTTCTCATCTTCTACATCGTAAAAGAATAACTTTACCCATGTTTCTCATATTATCTGTGTTGTATCCATTTCAATAAAGAGATCCATTCAAGTAAACACCAAAGCTCCCAAAGACGATCACGAGAGGTGGAACCCTTCTCCGCCATTTTCCATAACTACCTTGTGCAAAATGTTCTAATTGTAAAAATCTCGGCCACACATGAAATCCTAATCCTCACGTATGTAATCTTGATTGAAGACAATTTAACTATTTTGTATTGTTTTTTGTTAGGGCTATAATCAAATCTGAAGCTGCAACCGGGGTAAAACTTCAAAGGATTATTAAGTGGGAGTTCCTCATTCGTCATCGGATTCAATATGATAGCGAAAGGTTGTGTCAATCTAAAGCGTTTTCTATCACACCGATTAGATATCATTTACAGGAATTTATAACTTAAACGAGGATGGGTAAATGAACCAACAAAGTAAATACAATGAAGCTTTTGATGAGAAAGAATATGATCGAATAAATTAGACTTTGATTTTAGATCAACAACTTATCTGTCAATATGAGATTGTTCCAAACTTTACAAACTGGGCCTAAGATTAAGCAAAATGAAGAGGGAAAGTTTAGATAGAATAGTTTCAATAATATGAGATGGAAGCTGTGGATTTTGGCTTCTTCTCCGACTTTTCATTGTGAATTATTGGAAGAAGAAGATTGCAATTTAGGTTATTCTGTGTTCGCATCTTTCTGTTTATTTATAGCTGAAAAATAAAAAAGTAAAAATATATGTTTTACATAAAATCTCATCAATTAGTTAAAGAATTTCTTTTTAACACATTTTTTTGTTGACAAATCTCTGTAATTATTAATTTTTATAGTAATTGTTATGAATAGAAAAAAAAATTGGAACTATTTTCCCATATATATATATAGTAAAAGATATATTTTTTTAAAGAAAAACTGGACCCAACCAACTAGGCGGAAGCTAGAAATGGAGGCCATTATCTATTAATAAAGAGATCAGTTACAAGGGTGAAAGGCTAGAGGTAGTCTAGAACAACCTAATCTAACAAAGCTCTAATGTTAAGAGAAATGGTAATCGGATCATACTCTTTACAAGAAGTATGTCTCCTTGACCAAACTCTTATCATATTACAAATATCTTTCCACAAATTAGTTACAGAAAGTGATTTTTCTTTGAATATTCTCTTGTTTCTTTCTATCCAAACAGTCCAAGTAAGGCCAGCAATAGCATTGAATCTAATGACATCTCTTCTACTTGTTTGCTTCAGTCTTGAACACTGCTACCAAGCGAAGTAAAGTTACTGATGCTCATAGGTCCTTCGAGCACTTCATTCAGTTTGTTCCATAATGCTTTCGTAAGTCTGCAGTCAAAAAGTAGATGATCAAAGTGTTCACTGCTTACATAGCATAAGCTGCACCTGTTTGAGTTCAAACACATGGTCTTACACTTTTTTTGCATTACTTCCATTGTGTTTATTTTCCTATAAAAAACTGTCCAAAGAAAGAATTTGCATTTCTTTCGAATTGCAGAAGTCCAAATTGTTTCGAAGATTTTTTGGTGCTCGTTCCTTAGAAGATGTTGTTGGGAGTCTTGTAATGCCTTTTTTTGCCGAGCCTGTGGAGAAACCTTTGTTTCCATTTTTGATCCAGATTGGTGAGCTGGTGCCTCGCAGTGGGTTGGGCATTGGAAGAATGGATTTTACACTATCCCATAAAATGGTCTCTCTATCGTTTAAAGGCCGTCAAGGCTTTATATTCCAATCATTTGAGTTGTGTAGCCAGACTTCATTTACTGCTTCATTTTTTGAATTGCACAAAGCATAAAGCCTTGGGTAGGAAATGGCTAGGGGACTTTTTTCATTCCATCTACCATGTCAGAAGGATATGTTTTCTCCATTTGTTAATTTGCCATTTGAGGTTGCTTTCAAACCATAACTTGCTTTTGATTAAAAGATATTAAATGGGCTAAAATGAATATTACCCTTCTTTTGTGTGAAGTATATGCCATTTACCCTTTCATTGGTTAGCTTCTTCAATGGTTGCATTTGGATGTCTTATGCTCTCGTCAAATTTGATAGATACATATTGGTATGTACTTTAAACTTTTTAATGTTAATATTTGATATAATCAAAAAGAAAATAAAATATTTTTAATTGTGAGTTTATTATCGACGAGTAATTTAATTTGAATATCATAAATATTATTTCTTATCTTATGAATTATCATAAAAATTATGTTGATTAAATGTATTAAAAATGACAACATATATAGTAGGAATATTTAATATCTTTGAACATTTTTAGATCTACCCTACAAAATTGAAAGTTCAGATAAAAATCCAAAGTTTTGAATATATTAAAAATTTATAGAGTTCAAAGACTCCTATTAGACAAAAAGATGAAGTTTGAGAGTTCCATATTTGCATTAACACATTTGTTCTTGTTTACGAAAATGTTTGCAGATTTGCAATGGAATTGGAGTAATTTCAGGTCTCCTTCAACTATTTATATATGCATATTACTACCTAACAGGTTCAAAATTGGAAGAAATTATAAAAAAGGAGCCAAATAAATTAGAACAAAATAAGGTTCAACTGTCCATCGTAGAAGGACCATGCAAAGTCTAGAAAGTGTTTTGATAATTTAGAAAGTTTAAATTGGGCTAAGTGGGCCCTTCATTACTCAGCTTTTATGTGTTTGTATTAATAAAAAGCAAACTATCATTATTGTTTTGAATTTTAATTTGTCACGTTATCAATTTTATATTTGTTATAAAAATGAATTTTGAAATATAGCAAAATGAACTTACATAAAATAATCTAATACTTTATTATATTCTATCAACATAACATATCGTGATTCTAAATGATTCATAAGTTAATTTGACCTCTTTAGTTGATTAGAAAATAGTAAAATAGCAGAGGTATTGAATTTTAATCTAATTTTATTGATTAATAATGTGTATACAAGCACTCATTTTATAATAGGTTGAGAATAACCAAATACAACAAAAACTCCTACATACAATGAAAAGATTAAATTAAAAGTACACAATCTAAACAAACTTTGAACAATATATAAGGTGAAGAATTGAAATAAACTCAAGTAAATCTAATTCTACTTTTGAATTTAATCTACAAGAAGAGAAGGGAGGAGTTTAAAGGGGAAAAGAAGAAAAAAATATATAAACAAACTAAATAAAAAATTAATTAATTTTGTTGAGAATAAATTATCCTTTGGATACTTTAGAGACTAACAATTAATTAATTTATAAGGGAAACTAAAACAGAAGTAAAAAAAAAAAACTATAAATAAATAAATAAAAACAAATGAAATCAACCATTTAATTTACTCCCAAAGTCTTAGGGAGAGAATCAAAATTTAATGGATCAATTTCACAAATCCATAATTGTCCGAGTTGATCTTGATTTAGTGCATCATACACGGCTTCAAACTGTTCGGTCTTAGAGTCATACAAAATTAAAGCCCTTTGGGAAATAAGAAACAACATCTTTTCATCTTCAAAAACTTTGATGAGTTGAAAATGATATCTAATACGGAAGTCTCTTATATAATGATGCATTCCTGTCGACGGATAACGTCTAATGAGTTGCATAATACAAAATTCTATGGGTTTCATAATAACAAATTCTTGTTCTAATTTAACCCATGAATAATCTTCTTCCATCAGCTTCCACACATGAAACGTACCCATATCAATCTTATAGTCAAAACAAGACACATACAGGGTCTTATTAAATATCCAAATATTAGAAGAAATAAGAAAAGCTTCATCTCTCACACCTTGAGGAAAAGAAACAACTTCAAATTTCTCATCTTCTACATCACAACGTAAAAGAACAGCTTTAGCCCTGTTTCTCGTACTCGTGTATCCGTTCCAATAAAGAGATCCATTCAAGTAAACACCAAAGCTCCCAAAAACACGTACCGTGAGTGGAACCCTACTCCGCCATTTTCCATAACTACTACATGCAAATGTTCCAATTGTAAAAATCTCAGCCACATATGATCTCCTCATATATGAAGAAAGTTTAACTATTTTGTATTGTTTTTTGTTAGGGCTATAACCAAATCCGAAGCTGTAACCGGGGTAAAACTTCATAGAATTATTAAGTGGGAATTCCTCATTCGTCATCGGATTCAATATGATAGCAAAAGGTTGTGTCAATCGAAAACTTTTCCTTTCACACTGATCAAATATTATCATTTCGGTGTTCACAAAACAATAGAGACCATTACAGGAATTGATAATTTTAAATGTGGATAAACGAGGATGGAAGGTAAATGAACCAACAATGCAATTCTTCTGGCCTTCTCTCAAAATTTTGGAATCAAAGTCAATACAATGAAGCTTTTGATAAGGAGTAATATGAGCAAATAAATTAGCCTTTGAATTTAGATCCAACAACTTACTTGTCAATATGAGATTGTTCCAAGCTTTACAAACTGGCCTGAGATTAAGCAAAATGAAGAAGGAAAGTTTAGATAGAATAGTTTCCATAATATGAGATGGAAGCTGTAGATTTTGGCTTCCTCGACTGTTCCGACTTTTCATTGTGATTTATTGGAAGACGACGAAGAAGATTGCAATTTAGGGTTTATGTGTTCCCATCTTTCTATTTATTTATAGATGAAAAATAATAATATAAAAATATACGTTTAGGGTTTTTTTTTATAAATATAACAGAGCAAAATATCAATTTAAAACAACTTCGAAAATGGAAAAAAAACCAAAAATACAAAAAAAATGGTAGGGTGAAAAACAAAAACAAATAAATACATAAATAAAGAAAAAGCCCACATGAAAGAAACCGGATCTATCAAAAGCACTTCCAGTTTCAGTCCAAAAGAATAACACATAACTGATAATCACAAAAGGCCTTAGGAGTTAGGCCACCGCTCATAGGGGAGTATTAAACCTTACATTATTCCAATTAGGAACACCTCCAGGCCTATCAACCTCTCTTCCACCGTAAAAATAATTCAAATAACACACTTATCCATAACTATCACTTATCAGTAGAGTACACAAAAAAATCTGAAAGCATTGGATCATGAAAGTGCCTGCATGTCTTTAGGAGGTTTCTCCGACGTTCTTCCACCAGCATATATATTTTCTATCAACATATACATTCTTTATAAATTCCCTAATTTTCTCTACATTGCTACAAGATGGAACATATATCATGTAAGCTTCTTTAGTCTAAAATCAAAAGTTCACGATCTTAGGAACAAATGAAAAATTAAAATTATTGTACCTGTTAACTGGCAATTCGTTGTCTTTGGAAGTCCCAATCCTTTAAATAGATTTTCCTTGAGATTTTAAAATATTAATAATAATAGATAAAGGGAAAGAACATCGGTGCAAAAGAAGGAAAACAACATTTTAACAAGAAAGGCCATCACAACACTCCCTTGGTTCAAAACGTACGTCAATGTATATAAGTCTTGTCGACTAAAGCTCCATATTCGCAGGCCAAGGCATGCTGTTAAAAGAAAAGAAGAACTATTCATCACGTACTCAAACATTGTTAAAGAAAAGGAGATACTGGTATTCCACTGCAAGATGTGCAAACAAAAGTCCAAAAGTTTGTACAAACATACCGATCAGGGCCCTGTAAATCGAAATGTCAGAAAAAGGTCAGTAACAAGATGTAATATAACGAAATGAAGAAGAAACGAAACGCTGAAATGATACAATGCAACTCTAAAGAACGTCCAGCTAATTTAGAACACTGGAACAGTATGATGAATAAACGTAAATGGTACACTCAAAGTATCCAATACATTTTCAAATTCAAAATTTACAACTTCGTTCCACCGCGGATATAGTAGATTTAGTATAGGCACACGGGCTAGCCCCTCTTAACCTTCAACATTACTCTGTTTTTTGCCCCCTTCTAATACAAATTTTTTTTCTTCCCAAATTACAACCTTTGATTTCCACTCAAAAATAATAATAATATACATTAGGCTATTCAACTCATTCATTTTATTAATTTTTTATAATAAATTTCGAACTTAATTTTTTCAACGTCTAGCTTTTTAATTTTTTCAATTTTTCTTGCTTTTTCTCCGCATCTTCTCATAGCTTGTGTGCTATGTTTTTATTTATTTTTCTTTAAATTCATTCTTATTTTTTGTTTTAATTTTAAATTTTTCTTCAAGTTCGTCTTGGCTTCTTCTTCAAATCTATCTCCTAATTTATTTTAATTTTATTTCTATTTATTTAGTTGTTATATTTCAAATCATTTTTTTTATTAGTTCATTTGTTTTATAACTATTTTATTCATTCTTATAAGTAAACTTGTTGGATTGTTGAATTGTTTAATTTATGATATTGTTGTTATATGTTAATATTTTCTTGAAAAAAAGTAATAATAGATTTATTAATTTTTAAAACCACTCACTTATAAATTATTTTGTTTTGACTAAACTATAACTTCCGTCAATAAATTTTCTGCTTTGTTGATATAATTATTTTTCACTTTCCGTGAAAAAATTAAAAAAAATTTGAGATAATAGGTCAATTTCAAAGTTTAAAAAGAATTTATTAAATCTTAAAATAATTAAGTTGATAATAATGTCTTTATTACTTTTATTGTTTTATGTTTTGAAATTTTTGTTTTTTTTCTCTTACTATATTTCAATTATGACTTTTGTTATTTGTTAATAGATATTTGAATTTCAATTCAAAAGCTAAAAATTACAAACATAGCGTTGATTTTTATTATTATTTTTTAAATTAAGCTTATAAATTCTATTTTTACCTACCAAATTTTTTTATACATTTTTCATGGATCTTTTGAAAAAATCAAATTAAAAGAAATTATTTTAAATGATAATTTTTTTAATATTTATAAATATAGAAAAATATCAAAATAGACCATAATATACTATTATCGTAAAACAGATCGTGATATTCTGTTACGGTAAATATTTTATTTTATTTTGTTATTATTTAAAAATAATCAAATTTAAAAAAATAAAGTTTCAATTACCTCATTTAGTTTTTTAACATGACTCAAGAAATCTTTTCTTCGTATATATATATATATACACACACACATCTTTTCTCTATATATATCTTTTTTCCATATATATATATATATATGAAAAAAAGATGTATGACAGAATTTAAGAGAGCATACATCAAATTTCAAAACATAAAATTGAAAACAAAACTACTATCAAATAAGATTGTACATTTTGTTTAGTTTTTAAATAAAGTTTAAACTTTGGTTTGCCTTTTAAAATTTTAATAAAACCATTTGTAACTTAAATTAAAGATACAGTATTTTAATTTTCAAAATGCTAAACACAAACTGGAAATGGGAATTTCATATTAACTAAAATTTACCAACCTTCTTTCAATATTTCATTGGAAGTAAAGGAACGTACATATGAGTCATATGAATCATAATGGAGAAACAAAGGTTTATCAAATGTGACCTATGCTCAAAGTGAGAGTTGAAATGGATATTCACCAAAAACAAAATAAATCTAATTTATACATGAACTCACAACAAACCTTCTCAATCTTTCTAAGTTATCCTACATTTGAAAAATTATACGTGAGGTGGTATATGTGAATTAGAGATCTTTAAAGATTTGTTTTGCTCAAAGCTAGAATTTGAAAGCAGAATTGAAAAGTAAGGAGTTGTGAACTTCACTTGTTATTTGGTCCAAAGAATTTGTATTTTTTAATATCTTACTAACACGCATTACAAGAAATAAGGTTTTTTCAGCGCAGCTGCAACATGTCGTCGAAAAGTACCCTAAACAACGTCGGGAAGGTTATTGCGACGTTGAGGACGACGTCGGCCGGTACGTCGGATAAAGCACGTTGGAGATACTTTTCGCGACGCAGATCTTGTCAACGACGAAGAAGTTTTAACCGACGCACACTGTCAGCACGTCGCAGACGTTTTCGACAATGTGACGTCGTAGAAGGTTTCCGCGACGTGAAAAATTTGCATTGTTTTGTCATTGTTTTAGTTAATTTAGCTAAGTCCTGACGTGGTAAAATTTTCAATAAAATTATGAAAATGAAAATATTTTCATTAATTACAAAATAATATACATGAAATATGTTCAATACAAAAAATAATTACATAATTCAAAACAAATGAGAATTCACACCTCTCTAAACTTCATGACTTTTTACTTTTTATTATTTCACTTTTTAACCCGAACACCCACTAGAGGTTTGCAATATTGGTTAGGGTATCAAGTATGTTTCTATTCCCAAATGTGACACACTATGACTATAATTGAATAATTTTTTTAAAGCATAGAGACAAAAGTGATATTTCTACATTATTTTATTTATTCATGGTTTTCCTCTTACTACTACTTTGAACAACCTTTCTCTAACGAGTGCATATTTGAAGTGAATGTCATGTTAACATTAAAGAACCACCTACGTCTTACACGATCCACATTGTAATCGTGTCAAATTTACTTACAAAACGGTAGTGTTTCGAAAACCCAACTAATTAAATTTCTAAATTGTGGACAAATAACAATCACCAATTTTTGAAAGAAGTACATAGAACAACCATCAAACCTAAAGTCAAATGGCTCAAAATTCATAGTGAAGAAAAATAGGCATTGTTTTATAATTTCCCAATGACTACATCTTTGGGAAATGGGGCCTCCCTTCACTTAGGGGCCGTTTGGTAACATTTCTGCTTCATGTTCCTTGTTCTCTTTTTCTTCTTTTTTTAGAACAAGAAACATGAATGTGTTTGATAAACTGTTTTTGCTTCTTGTTTCTTGAAAAAAAGAAACAGAAACAAAAAATGTGTCTAATAACTGTTTCTTGTTTCCTTATTTTCTTTGAGGTTTATTTTTTATTATATTCACATATAATTCAATTAAACATTATACCACTCACTTTATCAAACCTAGATAGAAAGGTCATATCCGCGCATATCCACGCAAAGAGGAAGAGAAAAGCCCAGATCCGGCGAAGAGGAAGACAATGAGAGGCAAGGAGGAAGATGGCGAAGACAATGAGAGGAAGAGGAAGACAATGGTTATTTGAGGAAGACGATGGAGATAAGAGGAAGAAAAAGAAAACTTCATGAAGAGTGGTTATTTGAGAAAGAAGATGGAAATAAGAGTAAGAAAAAGGAAATCAAGTGGAAAAATGAAAAAGGAAAAGGAAATAGAAAAATAATTGAGAAAAAGCAAAATGAAACCGATAAAAATAATTGAGAAAAAGGAAAAGAAAATCGATAGAAATAATTGAGAAAAAAGGAAAAGAAAACCAATAAAAATAATTGAGAAAAAAGAAAAGAAAACCAATAGAAATAATTGAGAAAAGAGAAAATAAAATAAAACCAATAAAAATAATTGAGAAACGAAACATGAGAAACTACTTCTTTTTTTCCCAATAATTCCTTCTAAAACGAGAAATATTTTTACTTTTTTTTTAAAAAAAAACGAGAAACAAGAAACGTTACCAGACATCTCTATTTCTTAAAAAATGAAAACTGAAACTGAAACAGAAAACAAAAAACGAGAACACAACTAATTCAAGAAAGTTTTGAATATCGTGCTCCTTGATATTCTCTTTTTACTTTTTTTTTCTATTGTCTCACTTATAGAAAGTAAAATATCTCCATTTTTATGCTAGTAGAGCCAATACAAATGTCAACGAGAGACAACAAAAGACAAATGATGAAGAAGAAAAACATCCAAGAAAAAATCTATACCATGATCCCAATTTCCAAATATGAATATAGTAATCTACTTTCAAATAGTAGCAACGGGGAAAAAGAAAAATGCGTACCAAGAATGACACCTAAAGAAAAACAATAAACAAAATGCAATCAACATTCTTCAAGAGTGTTGGGAACATGTGTTGAATGTATCTCTTAATAGAATAAATTAATATATCTCTTAATATAATAAAACCAAAGAAAGTAAATATATAAAAATCGTACCAAAGAACCAAATGAAATAAACCTAGAAGAATAAGAAAACATCTGAAAACATTTTGAATTAACTCCCCCAAAGAAAAACAAATTACACATCCGTTCCAAATATGTAAAAGAGACGAGTACAATGATTCATATTTCAGGACGCATAAAACTGAGCATTTCACTTTAGAGAAAGATCAAGATATAACATTTGGTAAAGAAATATCAAATAAAAGAAGAAATAAGAATTAGAAAGATAAGATGTGAAAAAAAACCATGACGACCATATGCTGAAAAAAAGAGAACTAACCATGATCCAATCAATCCATCACCAGCCCATATTACCTGTATCAAACATCAGTTCAAATTGAGGAAATGAATCCTAAGCTACACCACTCCAACTTTTTCTCCTCCTTTTGCTTGATTCTTGATTGCCGGGATTAAACTACAATTATATAAATCTGTTTATTTTATCATCTATACTCCCATAAGTAGATTTCTCATAGAATTTCAGCATATTGCAAATGGATATAGTGGTTTTAGAGTAAAAGTATAAGAGCATCTGTTATAGTTATACGAAAACCACGAATGCAGTTCAAAATGAAAGATAAAAATGTTGAAAAAAAATTGAGAGAACAAGAAAGTAGGCACACTCGCATAGGCAATGAGCATAGAATTAATCTTGTACATCATAGCGTTTTAGTCTACAAACCTCCTAGATTTCACTCCTAAATAATCATTGCCACACTTCAGACTTACTTATAACAACTATAATATAAATTCACTTTTAGACAACAAATACAATTTACCTGTAAAAGAATCAAACAATGTCTTGTAAGGTGTACCTTTCATTTGTATTTGTCTTTTCTTAGTGTCCAAAGGAGAGTCCATTATTGTGGCTAGCTAGGGGAAGCCGAAAGCAAGGCTTTGAATGTTTTGGTTCTCCTTCAGCAAAGACTTTTTTACCCTTGTATACACAAAATACAAGGGTATACGCAATGTTTCAGTTCTACTTTGATATTTATTTTTTATTGAATACAACACAAGAAAGAACCAATGAGTGCCTACAAGTAAAAAATGCAAAAGTTCACGGCAGGAGCTTGCAGAAAAGGGACGGTCCAAGACCATTTTAGTAAGATGTAATAACTTCCCTCGTAGCATACTTGAGGCAATCTAGAAACCGAAACTTGTCCAGTATGTTCTCTCTCCCTTTCTTAAAGTAAGGATAGTAGCAACAAAAATTACTACATGTTCTATATTGAAAGGAAAGACAAAAAAATGGTGGTGAATTAAGATTTATTTTGTATGGTAGAATTTTATTTGCCACATACCATGCTAGATCTTTCCAAGAGGAGTAAATTTGAAAATTTCGAAATACACCACTGCTTGAAACATAAACCGCAATGTATGTTATACACATTGGAAAGGGATGTTAGTCCTCTGTAATGAAATTTTGTTTATGAAATTTTTTGGATTTATTAGGAAGTGGAAGTGAATCTTTTCTTGCAGACAAAAAAAAGATATATTCAATGGTAAACTGGTTTTTGGGTATCTCCCATTTGAAGTTACTTTAAACTTGCAAGACAGGGGAGGTGTTTAAGTACTTGCTTATAACTGCAGTTTCAGTTCCGTGTCTTTACCTTTTTTCTGTTTATTAATCCCCTTTTTCACCTTTGTGATTCAATGGTTGTGGAGAAGAAATTCTTTTTGCAATGTTTGATTTATTATTTATCTTTTCCATTTGTATCAGTGTTTAGTGCTTATGTGTATTCAAGTTAAATCTAGGAGGAGTTTTGAATTAATTAGGTCGTGTTTGTTATCTATTTGGTTTTTGGCTTTAAGTTTTTGAAACTTAAGCCTATACACTTTTTTTTACCTCTACGTTTTATCAATGTTTTTAAAATTAGGCCAAATTAATGTTTTTGAAACTGTCATTATTATATGTGCTATAATTCTTAAAGAATTTACTCGTACAGAGAGAGAAGCAAAATCCTAGAAATTGAACTTTGAACTCATAAATGCATGTTTTTTTAGATATCATTTTCATTCTTTTTCTGACGTCACATTAACATATTGATACACACACACAGTACATAAAGTAAAGTTCAAATAAGTCTAAGCATGTGTTACCTATAGTAGTATATAATGTGTTCAAATAATTTATGGCTAATTAGAAGAAATTTTTGTAGCATTGAGGTGAGGTACTAAATCAATTAAGGTGAGAGAAAGACAATTGTCAAAGGAGAGAGAGAGGGGGAGCCAGGAATGAAAGAAAAAGAGAGAAAGTCACATGAATATTTCCTACAGATTTTGTGGAAATTAAACTCCATAGGAAAGCATTATCTAGATTGTTTTGGTGATCTCTTTTAGTTGCTTATTATAGTTTTACTGTGGAGACCAAAATTTGATGTCTTGAATAAATATAAAACAATTTTCATTTCTATTTTGTGATTAGCTAGTTGAGCTTATTTCAATAGTTATCAATTAAGAAGTATGGTTGTTGTTGAAAAATTAGTCATTTAACTGTATGAAACTATATTTTCTTCCTATGACTACCTTATGGCATTTTGAATAATTGATTGAATTGAGGATTAGCAGAAAGTTCTCTTACTTCAAGGACGTTGTCATTATTTGTTCAAGTAAGTAGTTTCTACCTCCCTACCAAAATACATATTCAACTATTGTGGTTTAAAGTATATTTTGTATAATTCTAGTCTCGTTGAAAGTGTTTTAGTCTAATTAGTATGGTATATTAGTAGTATATCAACGTTTGCTTGAATTAATATCATCCAAAATCTCCATAGTAGTTCTTTCCTTACTCTGAAAGATCTTGTTGTTCCTTTCCAACAATAGTGTTGGGGGGGAGGGGGGATTAAGGGCTTTATGAGAGTTATCAACTCAACTTTGTCAAATTGTCATGTAAGTGGAGTACGATTTAATCATTGAACATTTTTTCATACTTAGGGCTTGAAGAATCCTCGAGATAGTGGCAATGCTCGTTGAATTTTTATGAAAATGCAACATTGAAAAAGTATTACTTATGAGTATTTATGTTCAATCTTATTTTGTTGTGATCAATTGAGATGCATAATATGCACTAGAAATTTGTTAAAGTATTAGACTTATATGTTTTTTTGATAGGGTTGGAAGGATTTCAAGGTACGTTTTGTTAAAGCATATTTTATATTGATAAATTTGAAGATGCCAAAGTTTATCACAATGATAATGTTAATATGTTAAGTTTTTGTGCTGAGGTTTAGGATTCTTATCTTGATAACATCTTGAACCATCCATTAATTCAATGTTGTATGATAGAAGAAAATGAATTTTTGTAGAAGTGTAAAATGGATGAAAAGTAGTTGAAATATGAAGAAAAAGAAGAACCTGAGATGAAATGGTGAGAATTGGAAAGATGTTGTTGGAAGCAAGTATCACATAAGACAGTACCAACAACAAAAGGAGGTTGAAGTTTGTTGTTGTTGTGAAGAAGAGGCGTAGGGAGACCATTATTAAAAGTGAGGTTAACAAACAGAAAGAACAAAAGTAAAACCCAACACTTCTTCATAAGTAATATAATATAATGATAGTAAGAAGTACAAAGAATTAAGTTTGAGGGTTATTTTGTTGTTGCCTAAACTAATTGTCCTTCTAAACCTTAGTACAAACATTGCATTACTTTTGTGCATTGTATCTTTTCATATTTGCACTAGATTAGATGTACAGTTACAAGCTGACATGTTGCAAAATTTGAGGCATAGATGTAAAAGTTTAGAAGTCGATGAAAATTGAATAAATTAAATGAAATAAGAATTTGCATTTGGTTCTACAATTGTCGTTAGATTACAATGCCTTACCATCAATAATACTTCTAAGGTTCTGAAACAATGCTTTGAGTTTATTGTTTTTCATTCTTCTATGCTTGCTACAGAGTAAAATTTTCTGTGACTGTCTGCTGTATATTCATGTTGTACTCTCTTTAAGCGAGTTGTACTCTCTTGTCCTGTGATGTATGCTTATATTCATATTGTCTATGTAGGTTCAACTGGAGCCAACAACTTCATGAGTTTTCCTTCAAAGAAGCTAATCTGGACCATCAAAATACATTGGCTAGCATGGTTCAAGCAACAAAGAATATTTTTAGAGATGAAGGCTTACCAGTTGGTTGTTTATGCTTTGTGCAAAAAATCATGTTATATGTATTCTGATGATATTTACACTGGTTTTGATTAAGGGCTGGAATTTCATACTTGTAAATTGTTCAAACTTGATTGGAAATGTTCGAATATTACAAAGTGTATTATAGCGTATATATATTAAAGTGTCGACCATTTGTTTCTATATGGGTGTTATGTATTATAACATTATTGTCATTCAAATGGTTCGTGTAATGGCAGAGCGACAAGGAGAACAAGGAAAAACGGTAGTAAATGAAGAATTTGCAACAGGAATTAAATGTCATATTATATGAATTCCTTACACTCTATAATTGTCGTCAATATTAAAACAATGACATTTTTGTTATAAAAAAAAATTGTCACGATTGCCCTATATTTGACAGAAAAAAAATGTCGTCAATAGCAAAACAATGACATTAAATTTTCTTTAAAAACTGTCACGATTGTCATATCCTTGACATTTAAAAAATGTCATCATAAACAAATTTGCGACATTTTTAAATTATCTTTAATACGCAAATAATGACAGTTATTTGTTGTCATAAAATAGTAATTAATGACATTTATTTTCTGTCATGAAAAAACTTATTGCGACAGTTTTTGATAACTGTCATGGAAGGACTTTCCATGACTCCCGCTTCTATGACTGTAAATAACTGTCAAGGATTTTACTCGCGACAGAAAATAACTGTCGTCATAGACCATTTTTGTTGTAGTGGCAATAGTCGAACAGATCACTTCTGGGCATTTCAAATTTCTTCCTCTTTCATTCGATTTTTTTTTCATCTTCTTAAAATCTTGCAAGTGATATTTTTTTTCATCATTCAAATACGGTGTGTTTCCAACCGAACCAGAAGGTGCATAATCAACAACCACAACTAGGGATTTTGACATAACCAACGTAAGCCAATACATGTCCTTGTCTTCGACAATCCAAATAAGGTTTGAATTGTTGCATCACACATAAAGATCTGAAGATGGGAAAAGTGTACAATAAAGTCAAACCTGCCATAAAAGAAATTTGAATGCAAACACTAAAGAAATTCGAATGCAAACACTAAATTATTTCCAGTAGTGAAACTAAAATCAAATATTAGCGTAATTCAGAATTAAAAATGTCGTACAAAAGTTATTGGTAAAATTAAATAATTTTTTTCAGATAAAAATCATACTATTATCATGGTTTTTATGGGATCTTGACATTTAAAATCAAAATTTTAGTACTTTGACGGTTTCTAATCAAATTTTAAAATAACACTTATGGAATATATAAAAAGGATATTAACAATATTATCATAATATTTTGAAATTATGTTTGCTATTAATTTAGTGGAATCAATCAAGAATCACGATGTTTATGGATGAAAAAAATTTTCATAAAATAATAATATGCACGTTAAATGCATAATAATTATAGGAGAAAATAAAATCATTTTATGGAATGATCGTTAAATGAACTATTTTATGAAAATTTTAATTTCAATTTATTATTATGTTAAATGAACAATTTTATGAAAGGTTGGTTAAATGCATTAGTATAGGGAAAATAAAATTTAATATGAAGTTGTTATTATATCAAATGCACGATCTTAGGAAAAGATAAAATTATAAATTAAAATATTGGAGATATTTCAACTCAACTTTCAATTTCAAATAATAAAATAAGTATTTATAAATATTAAATTATAAATATGAAAATTGTGTATTATGTATGATATAATAAAATGTTACTAAATATTAACCAAACCTTATGAAACATAATAAATTATATTATCAATCATTCTATGGATAGAAAAAAGAATATAAATTAAATAGCTATTAGTAAATATATTATGAATTATATAAATAAATTTTTGAATAGTTGATTTGAAACTTATAAATCCGAAAATCTGATATAAAATGTTAGTAAGAATTAATCTAAATCATTATATGAAAAATTATGTATTTGTATATGATATAATTAAATGTTAGTAAGAATTAACCAAACTTTATGAAACATACCATGAATCCATAATTTTCCGTCTTGATCTTGACTTAGTTCATCATGCACTTCCTCAAACTGCTTGGTCTTAGAGTCTGTACAAAATTAAAACACTTCGAGAAATAAGAAACAACATCTTTTCATCTTCAAAAATAAAAATTTTGATGAGTTGAAAATGATATCTAGTACAAGATAAAAGATAAAAGTAAATCATAGTAACCATGGTATCTCATATAATGAAGCAACACCCTTGGTAGTGACCATGGGTCTTTGAAGGGTTGTCTAATAACAAATTCTTGTTCTAATTTAACCCATGGATAATCTTCTTTCATAAACTTCCACACATGAAATCTACCAATACCACTTTTATTAAAGTCAAAACAAGATAAATATAGGGTGTTGTTAAAGATCCAAATATTAGAAGAAGAACGAAGAGCTTCATCTTCCACACCTGGAGGAAAAGAAACAACTTCAAATTTCTCATCTTCTACATCAAAAGATAAAAGAACAACCTTACCCCGTTTCTCATATCATCGTAGCCGTTCAAATAGAGAAAACCATTCAAGTAAACAACAAAATTTACCTTAAATTCAGGCTTCACGATCTACGACGAAAAGATCATCGATGACATTTTAAAAAAAACCATCACGATAAGTGTTTTCATAACAGAAAATAAATTTCATTATTTAATATTTTATGACAACATATAACTGTCATTATTTAATTTTTATTTTTCCATAGTTTAGAAATGGTTCCAAAAACTATCATATTATTTTTCCATTTTACCCCAACCCTATTTGTTTGACCTTAATTTCTAAATTCACATTATTTTAGAAAATAATAATAATATATATAAAAAGGTTGGAAAAAACATTTTGGACAACTTTACCTTTTAATTTTTTTAATCTCATCTACACTCTCTTTAACAATGGAATATAATTATTTCAATTTAATTACGTTTTTGTTATTATAAATAATGATGGAGTTTTATAAAAGAATAATATTTCTATCCTTATAAGCATTTGTTTTTACAGCAGTTAACATGTTAGACTCATACTGAGATGTATTTAATTGAAGATGTAAAAGTATCATATATAATGTGTACTTAATTATGTGATAGTGAATATGTGTTTAACCCTTTTTTCTTAAGTTAAAATCACCTTGGTCAAAGATATAACTTGACAACAAAAAGTGACATTATTAACCTTATGTAACAATATGAAAATGTTAATATATATGTTTTATTAATGTTTTTTCTTAGGTTGATTTTTATAAAACTAACTGGTAAAATATTTACAGGTAACAAAATGAAAAAGTCCATGAATCTAATCATTTTTTAAATATTCCAGATTTGTCTTTTCTTCTCATCCTCTTTCTTCCATTTACGATTTTTTTTCTTTCCACAGTCTTTTTCTCTTCTTTTGTAGTTTTTTTTTCTTTGGTTCAACTTTGTGTCCAAATATGTCCATATATAAAAGATCTATTTTTTTTAATATAAAAACATAATTGTTTCGATTATGCGTAGGATGTCAATTAATCACGGACATTTCCCATTGTGGCATGGGTTTTTTTTCGTTTTTTAAATTTTTTTATAGCTTGTAAATATTTTGCTATATATATTTTTAAAAAGACCCCTTTTTAGTTAATATTCATATGAATACTAAAATATCAAAATTGTTAGTCAATTATTAATTAACAACAATCAAAGATTCTACGTTTAAGTCGGCAACTGCACTAGGACATTTCCAATACTAGATGGGCATCTTCTTAGCACCCCTCATCATCCCACTTCATTAATAATAGAGAAAAGAATGACATGAAACAAGGATACAAAAGCAAGGACTAGAGATAAGCTCAAGAAAAAAAAGTTAAACAAAAGCTTAAAGATTAAGAGCTTAGAGCTAGAACTATAATTTGCAAAGAGAGAAAATCTGTTGGTCCAATGGCAAGAGCTTGTATATCTTCTCAAATCTCAACTTTTTTAAAATGCTAATGTTTCTTTTAATCTAGATGGAAGATAGAGCTAGCCACAACAATGGAGTTGAATATTACAATGCCCCCCCTTTTCTTTTGCTGAGAGAAACATAGATCCTTACAAAGAGAGAAGCCAGGTTTTGGCCATTGTTCTTCCATTTAATTGTTATATTATTTCCAGATTGAGAATTTGAAACTCAATTTGGAAGTAAATATCTACTCATGTGTGTTTTTACTTATGCTTAGTGCTAGTCGTATTAGGCTTTAAGAATATTTGGATTGAACTCATAACATATGTTTCAAATTCAGCCTTTATAAAGAATAACTAGTTAGGCTTACTCCGTTGGATGGTATAACATTTGCTTCAAACTCATAAAAATTGCTTCAAATTCAGCCACTATGAAGCAAAGTTTCTTTCACGATCATACTCAATTAGGACTAGACCATGTGATAAGTAGGATTCATTAGGTTGAATATTGTTTTTGGATTTGAATCATTGGTTCGTTTCAAGATAAAATCTTCGTCTATTAACGGGCTTAGGTGTGACAATTTTGTTTAAATAAATTTGTTCCATCTCAAATTTTATGTTTGTCATAAAAATGGACATGCATTTTTAAATATAGCAAAACTGTATAATCTAAATTTTTGTTATATTCAATCAAAAGAAAATATAGTACTTCTACCGGTACTCAAAGTTAATTTGAGCTTTTTAAGTTTACTTAAAAAAATAAAAGTAAGATGGCAGTTTTATTGAAAACAAAGGAATTGAATTTTAATTTAATTTCATTGATTAATAATGTGTATACAAGCACTCATGTATGATAGGGTGAAAATAACCTAATACAACAAGAACTCCTACATACAATGAAAAGATTAAACTAAAAGTAGAAAATCTAAACATACTTTGAACAATATTTGGTGAAGAATTGAAATAACTTAAGTAAATCTAATTATAATACTTTGAATTTGATCTACAAGAAAAGAAGGGAGGAGTTTTAAGGGGAAAAAGAAGAAGAAAAAATATAAACAAATTAGATCAAAATTAATATAACTTATGAATAAAGTGTGTTTTTTCAGAAGGAGACAAAGATGCTCATTAGCAATATGGAAAACCCATAATGGAAAGCCAATAGAACTGTCTGTCATCGAATTTTATTAATAATAAGGATAGATACATAAATACAAGAATGAGAGATAAGCATTTTAGGAACAAAAGAAAAAAAGACATTATAAATAAATAAATAACTATAAATCAAATCAAGCATTTAATTTACTCCCAAAGTCTTTGGGAGAGAATCAACGTTTAATGAATAATGAATATCATGAATCCATAATTTTCCATCTTGATCTTGATTTAGTTCATTATACATCACCTCAAACTCCTCGGCCTTGGAGTCATATAAAATTAAAGTCCTTCGAGAAATAAGAAATAACATCTTTTCATCTTCAAAAACTTTGATGAGTTGGAAATGATATCTAGTACAAGATGAGGAGAAATCATAATGGCCACGGTATTTTATGTATCTTATGTAATGAAGCAACGCCACGTCAGACCAATGGTTTGAGATGGGTTGTCTAATAACAAATTCTTGTTCTAATTTAAACCATGAATAACCCTCTTCCATAAGCTTCCACACATGAAACCTACCAATACCACCCTTAGTGTTGAAGTCGAAACAAGACAGATATAGGGTGTTATTAAAGATCCAAATATTAGAAGAACCACGAAAAACTTCATCTTCCACACCTTGAGGAAAAGAAACAACTTCAAATTTCTCATCTTCTACATGATCAAAACGTAAAAGAACAACCTTACCCCCGTTTCTCATATCAAGGTAATCACCTTGGTATCCGTTCCAATAAAGAGAACCATTCAAGTAAACACCATTGCCACTCCCTAAAACGCAAAATCGTATCAAGGTTGGAGCCCTACTCCAGGCTGGAACCCTACTCCATTTTCCATAACTACCACGGGTAAATGTTCCAATTGTAAAAATGTCAGCTACATATAAACCCCTCCTGATGGAAGAAAATTTAACTATTTTGTATTGTTTTTTGTTAGGGCTATAACCAAATCCGAAGCTGTAACCCGTGTAAAACTTCTTCTTCAGAGCATCATTAAGTGGGAGTTCCACGTACTCATTTGTGATCGGACTCAATATGATAGCAAAAGGTTGTGTCAACTCAAAACCTATTTTTTCATGCTTCTTAGATATAATTTTGTTGTTGACAAAACATAAGAGACCATTACAGGAATTGATAATTTTGAATGTGGAAAAACGGGGATGAAAGGCAAATGAACCAACGATACAATTGATCTTCTTGCTTCCTTTCAAAATTTTGGAATCAAAGTCAATACAATGAAGCATTTGATGAGGAGGAATATGAGCAAATAAATTAGCCTTTGAATTCAGATGCAACAACTTACCAGTCAATATGATATTGTTCCAAGCTTTACAAACTCGCCTGAGATTAAGCAAAACGGAGACGGAAAGTTTAGATAGAATAGTTTCAATAATATGAGATGGAAGCTGTGGATTTTGGCTTCTTCCTTGACTTTTCCGACTTTTCATTGTGAATTCTTGGAAGACGACGAAGATCAAGATTGCAATTTAGGGTTTATGTGTTCCCATCTTTCTATTTATTTATAGCTGAAAAATAATAATATAAAAATATATGTTTTACATAAAATCTCATCAATTAGTTAAATAATTTCTTTTTAACAACTTTTGTAGACAAATCTTTATAACTATTAATTTTTCTAGAAATTGTTATGAATTGAAAAAAACAAATGGAACTATTTTCACATAAAAAGAAAAAGGTAATTTTTATAGTAAAAAAAAAAACAGGTTTGAACCCTTTGCTATGAATAAATGGTTCGTCTCAAGATAAAACCTCAACTATTCATGGGCTTACGTGTGTTAATTGGGCCCATCTCATGGTGAGCCTCGAATTCAAGCTTCACTAGAATGGGCTAGCCGGCCCATTGGGATTTGGTTTTTGAAACGTTTTTTTTTTCTTTTTTGAACTTTCTTGTAAAACAAAGAGATTTGTGTGTCCACACCATGAAATCAGAGTTGGCATAGAGCTTTTCCCATCTTCAAAGCTCAAACACCATCACTTCATGTGATTAAATTGTTCCTATTTCTAGGTTGGGGCTTCCATACCCACTTTGAGTAGTAGAAAATTTGAACGAAAACGGGTCTTATCTGGTTTGTTCTACTTAATTAATTAGTTTGTATTTCTTAGAGACTATGAGAATCGAAATTTTTTATTATATTTTCACACATGTGATATTGTTGTTTTTCGTAAAATAAAATTATAATGTTTTTATTTAAATAAATTTTGCATTGGGATTAACCCATTTGGTGTAAAACAAAATGTATATAACTTTTATTAAAAAAAATGTTAGAAAATATTTACGAATATAGCAAAATGTCGTTATTTTTTAGTGATAAACACGATTTTTATTATTAATAAAAAAACAATAATATCTTGTTATATTTATAAATAAGTTGGCTTATTTTACCCTATTTAAATACTACCCTAAACTTTTTCTTTAGAAACAGTAAATTTTCTATGAATAATTTCCACAAAAACTAAATAGAAAATTTAGCATGAATAGAATTTTATATATTTCCATTTCGTAGAAGTTTATATGTCTAATTCATAGTTCTAATCATGTGATAATTGATAAATTTTAATCATTCAAACTAATTATTAATTATAATTTAATCTAATAGTAATTCATATGAACTTTTATTTTAAATTTAGAAAACTTTAGGGATTACAATGCATGAAACGAAAAACACATTATATGTAGTTTGAAGGGTCGAATAACTAAAATTTTATCTTCTTACCTTCAAGATCAAAATTTTTGAAAAATTCAAGACTTACCAAAGTTAAGAGTGCTTCGTGAAATTGAGTATTTTGTGGTGAATCTTATCCATATATGGAGAGAGAGTGAAGAGAAGACCCCACTGATACCAAACATACAATACTATTTGTGAACAATAAATCAAACACAATCAAAAACCTTATCTCCATCTTCTTCTTCTTCTTCTTTTTCCCTATCCTTTCTCCATCTCTACTATCATTGTCATATTCTCCTTCATGATATTTGGGTGTTTTAGTTTCCACTGTTTAAGCTAACTCTAATGGCGGCCATTGTCTCCTGCAAGTTTTGTTCCTCTCTTACTACCTCCAAATCCTCAATACCCACTTCCCATTATCGTTCCTCCAAGCTCTGGAATGGCGCTTGCTCCAACCCAGTTGGCCCCAGTTGCTCTTCATTCAGTCGAATCAAATGTGGGCTTCAGAATGTCAAGGTAAGATTTGGATCTTCAAATTTTCTTTTGGCATCTAATTTTGCTCGTACCAATGTTGAAGCTTGTGGAACCCTGTGTGAATTTGACTTGGAAAGTTTACTTTCATATTGATGTTTTTGGTGAATTGGGATTTGTGTTTTGAGGATATTCTGTTGCAAAATTGAAGTTCTATAGGAAGAATTCTGCTTCAAGTCATGAATTTGGTTGTATGATAAATTTTGTTGCTCAATTTTGATGATGGTGTCATTTTAATCTCCAAACTTTGGAAAATTTCAAGTACATTCTTAGACTTTAAATTTTGATTCTATGATGCCCTTGCTTCTAAGTTCCTTTCTAGTTGGATGAAATAAAGTGGTACTGGTGAAGGCATGGAGGTACACCAATATTCATACCACTTTATTTTATCCAACTCATCTACTTCTCTATTGACTTAGCCATCATACGGCGTAAATTTGCCTGTATTTTTCCAAAAATCAGTTCGCATCATCGTTTAATGAATGACCTTGATGATGAGAACTAAATTCTGCATTGGGTCACATAATTTAAACATTTCAAAGGTTAGAAATTAATAGACACGGTGAAATGAAGTTTGATGACTAAATATGGAATTTGACTTGTGAATTAAGAAATAAATAAACGACAAATGGGTTGAATGAGTTTATATTTTGTTTATCAGAAAGGAAGGCCATTTTGCTTGAAGGAGTTTGCAATTTCCTCAGCTTTGGCGTTAAGTTTAATCACAGGGGTTCCAGGTTTAGGCCCCTCTGCAGATGCATATGCGGTTGCTGGTCCAGTGATTCCGGATCTGTCAGTGTTGATATCCGGTCCACCAATCAAAGATCCTGGAGCTTTGTTGAGATATGCTTTGCCTATTGATAATAAAGCCATTAGGGAAGTTCAAAAACCACTAGAAGACATTTCTGAAAGTCTTAAAATTGCTGGAGTCAAGGCACTTGATTCTGTGGAGAGAGTAAGTTATATGATTTTGATTTTCTCCTCCCAACTCTCTAGTAGTAATTTTTTTTATGAAGGGAATTTGAGGTACTAAGTAGTTTTTCTTTTGGTTCATTTGACCATGATTTTGTTTTTGGTTTTCTGTCTGAGAAACAAAACTGTTATCGCTTAGATATGTTTTTTTTTTTTTGCTCTATAGAATGTGAGGCAGGCATCTCGGACGCTCAAGCAGGGGAAGAATTTGATTATATCTGGGTTGGCAGAATCGAAGAAGGAACATGGAGTCGAAGTTCTTGGTAAACTGGAAGTTGGGCTAGATGAGCTCCAACAGATTGTGGAAGACAGAGATAGAGATGCAGTTGCACCAAAACAAAAGGAGCTTCTTAATTATGTTGGCAGGTGAGTTTTATGGCCTTTAGTACATTATATTCTTCATGCTGATGATTGCATCTTATTACTTTTCTAGAGCACACATGAGATGAATGATGTTGAACAAAGTTTTCAATCAAAAGAAAGCAATACCAGATTAGATGAAGTAGGATATTGTGTTTTTTGTGTATTGGATTAACCCGAGGTTGTATGGGTGTCACGAACAAATCTTGCACAAAATTGATAGCGAAATCTAAAGAAGTCTACATTTGACTTAAATGAAAGGAAAAATACTGAGTTTAGCCTTCAAAGATAGTTAGTGTTTCTTTACGTGGCCAACTATTTCTCTTCAACGCTATTTTCTAGCTCCACACTGCATAATAATTCTTGAATTTTACCTAACATTAAAATAAAAAGAAATGCCTATTTGGAGTCCAATCTTAATTAAGGAAATACAAAAAAGACCATCCAACCAGTTAGATTAAAGAAACAAGGGAGAGATGTGTTAGTAAACCTTTTGAGAACTATTTCTTGATTCCCAACAATCTCCGTCTTTGGTTCTCCATCTCAACACTTTTCTCTTTGACTTTTATATCTTGTTGGTTTGGGAGGATCCACATTGACCTTTTACTCAAGGCTATATGCCTAAACCTAGCCTAAACCAATTGAGCTATACTTATGTTGGCGGGTTCTTCATCTCAACTCAGAGTGCCTTTAAGAAAGCCTCATGATCCATTATGATTATGTATCTCCATTTCCTCTAAAAAAGAAGATCCACATGTATGTTATCCTATCCTTGTTCTGAAGTCTTAACAATTGAGAGCAACACACCAGTTTTGTATGTGAAAATTAGGTTAGAAGGCTAATAAAACAGTCGTCGTTAAATTATAATCTCATACATACCCTTGTCATTGACTGCAGCTGAGATCTTCCTGGGGCATTCGGTTTCTGCAGTGTTGAAGAGGATATGGTCGATGGCTTCCCATATGAAGTGCCCGAGGAATACAAAAATATGCCCCTATTGAAAGGGAGAGCAGCTGTGGATATGAAGGTCAAAGTGAAGGACAATCCGAACATAGACGAGTGTGTTTTCCATATAGTTTTAGATGGCTATAATGCACCAGTGAGTGCTGGGAATTTTGTCGACTTGGTTGAAAGACACTTCTACGACGGCATGGAAATCCAGAGAGGTATATACAAGGAAGGCTAATTTTGCTTAATGAGTATGATTATTCTGATGGGATTTATTTGTTGTAATAATCGTTTCTACAAACAGTGATTATATATCTGCTGAAAATGTTCAACTGGGCAGTTTTTTGATAGTTGCAGTTGCCATTTCAATATCTTGATATCATAATATGACTCTCTCAACAAGGTTAAGATAATTTTCTCGTTATTGCAGCGGATGGTTTTGTTGTTCAGACTGGTGATCCAGAAGGTCCTGCAGAGGGTTTCATCGATCCTAGTACCGAGAAAACACGAACTGTACCATTAGAAATCATGGTTGAAGGGGAGAAAGCGCCTTTCTATGGAGAAACATTGGAAGTGAGTCCTCTTTTTCTTTCAACAAACTTGCACACTGACTAATATATTCATACATATGCAAATTGCAAATGATTAAGTCTATATTTATTAGGTATCGCCAAATTTCTTTTATAATAATTATACATAAAGCCATACTTGGTCTGCACATGGCCCCAAAGATATTCGTCGTAGTGAAGTTTGATTCTTTACTCCAGTTTTACATATCAGTTCTATCATTTGTTCCAAACAGGAGCTTGGTCTTTACAAGGCTCAAACAAAACTTCCCTTCAATGCATTTGGAACAATGGCCATGGCTAGAGAGGTAATAATTCTCTCTTTCTCTCACTTTTTCTCGAAAATATGGGCAGCCAATTTCATGTTCGTTATTTCCATGCAGGAATTTGATAACAATTCAGCATCTAGTCAGGTGTTTTGGCTGCTGAAAGAAAGTGAACTTACTCCTAGTAATGCTAAC
This sequence comes from Cucumis hystrix, assembly GCA_025688845.1. NCBI lineage: Eukaryota > Viridiplantae > Streptophyta > Magnoliopsida > Cucurbitales > Cucurbitaceae > Cucumis > Cucumis hystrix. Next base: position 21,256,489 of record CM046886.1, on the reverse strand, counting down.
ATATTAGATGGTCGATACGCGGTGTTCGGCTATATAACTGAAAATGAGGACTTTTTGGCTGATCTAAAGGTTGGCGACGTTATAGAGTCGATGCAAGTAGTCTCTGGCCTGGATAACTTGGTGAATCCAAGCTATAAGATTGCTGGTTGAGAAAGTTTTCTAAATCAAGTAATAGCAATTCTGAGTTGCCTTATGAATCAATTCATTGATGAGGAATGCAGCCTTATGTGGTTCTTAGTCTTTCTTCATTTCTTCTCTCTCTCTTTTTTTTTTGTTTTTTGAGTTTATGGATTCTTTGATATTTAATTTAACCCATTTGAGTGACTTTCATTGTCTGTATTAAGGCCCTCAATCTTGGCTTTTTAAGTAACTTTTTATCACAAAATCAGGTCATTTCATTTATGAATCAATCTTGCTTCTCTTTTTTTCTTTCATGTTTTAATAGAAAAATGAACTAAGATATTTACAAAATATAACAAAATTCCATATTCTAAAATAACATTAGTCCATTTTCTATATTTGTGTTTCATAGGTCGTTCAAATTCAAAATTTGTCCATCAAATTTCTAAACTTTCAATTTATGTTTAACAAGTGACGTTAATGAATTCATTAGACTTAAAAGATTAAAGTTTGTATCTAATAAAATACCATACTTGCAATTTTATACTAACTAGGTTTGTGATTATGGATCTATTGAAACAAAATTTAAAGTGAAGGATGTATTATACACTGCATTGAGAGTTTACAAACGTACTAGCCACATGCCAAAAGGTTATAAATCCATGATTGAGATTAGATCATTGTTAACTAATCATTCATATTGTAATTAGAGATCTTTTTTAAAACATTCTTTGGTTTATTTAACTCAAACAATGTCATGTGAGCAAGTTCGGTGTTATGAAATTTATTTTTTAAAAAAATATAGCAAATTTATTTAGCTTAGTTTTGATTATTTTGGTTGATTTTATTCATTGGATCAATTGGATTGAGATATATCAACCAACCAGTTTAATTTTAAATTTATTTTGATACTCATTTAGATGATTTGGTCAATTTAAAAATTCAAAGAAATAAAATTGTGAGATTCCTTTTGTTTGGCACTAAAAACTATGCAAATATGATTCCAAGACTTCCCCTTTAAAGGTAAGCCACAGCATTGCCCAAATATTTATTAATGCAGCTTTGTAAATGTTCAATCCAGGTTAACAGAAGAACATTAAAGCTTATCTTTCAAGGAAAACTTACTCTCTTTTTTTTTCTTCACAAGGGGAGGGAAGGGATTGCTACAAAGAAAGAAAAGCTTTACAAAATCCAAACTACAAACACAGATATTGCGTAGCTCCTCTTAAAGCCTATAAACCTTCACTCTACTTAGACCTTGACTCTCAAGTTCCAATTCCTTTTCAATTGGACAAATTACAATTTGAATATCTTTGATATTGCATTGTCGTTGCTGTCGTCATCTTTGCTCGATAAAGAAGCAATCGTGTTCAAGGCCCCCGGTACCTACGGAAGCAAAAACAGCCTTGCGACTGATCGAGGGGGATCATACCTCCGCCCTTCGATGTATCGATTGCTTCCAACATGGTTACAACCTCATCCATCTCTGGACGCTTGTCCGGGTTAGCATCCCAGCATCGCTTCATTACATTTGCAAGCGAGCTGGGGCAACACCGAGGAATCTCTGGCCTCAGATTCTGCAGTTAGAGAAATTGAGATTTCATCTTTAGCTTGTATTAAAGTTAGGTGCATTGTCTATTCAAGCATATTAGATATTATTGGTATGACTATGTACTGGACACAGTTCATTCATAATTTCAAATGGCTAGAGAAATGTGATGTATTCTTTTGACCTACCTGTCGGACAACAGCTGATGTAACTTCTGAGAAGCTAAGGTCGGGATACGGCATATCGCAGCAGTATATCTCCCATAAACAGATGCCGAAGCTGTAGACATCACATTTCCTGTTATATGGATTGCCATTGAGAACCTACCAAGTTTGAAGTCATCCCGAAGTCAGATCTGAAGTCTCATAGAACCAAAAGGCTGATAGCTTAATATTAGCTAAGTAAACAAACTGAACAGTGCAGCCACAATGAGGAAAGACTAAAGTTTTACCTACCACGCCAAAATTGAAAATCAATCAATGCTCATATTTAATTCCTTATCGTTCAGTTATGTTTTTCGTCTAGCTCTCAAGAAACAGGAACATATTGAAATAATATAAACTTGTATGAGGTGTGATAAGTCTCAATGCTATGAAAGTTGCTCGTTGAATTCCATGCACATCACAAAGTTACTTAGCCATCTCAAATTTTACAATGGTGAGTGTTTGCCTACTAAAAAAACTTATTTTTGCATCAAGATCAAACTTCAGCACCTATTATAAGAAGTAAGCAGTCATTGCACCATTGTTTGCTGCCAGTTAAAGTTAGTTTTTAATTTTCACCAATAGTTAAAGTTAGATTTTAGAGTATGGATAAGATATGATGCATATAAATCATTCAAGATTTAAGATATAGAATAGCGGAGGATGTGGAGAACAACAAAATTCAATAAAGCATACAAGCCAAATAAGAAGAGAAATTGGAGTTCATTGCATGATTTAAGTCTAGGCTATTCAAGCATATACCTCCGGAGCCATATACCCAAGTGTTCCAGTCTCACCAGTCATATCATTGGGATTTGACGCTTCAACACGAGCAACGCCAAAGTCTGCAATTTTTACCGTTCTCGTTTTGTCCAGAAGCATATTTTCTGTTTTGACATCTCTATGAACAATCTTCTGTGAATGAAGATAGCTCAACCTACAAATGGTAGCTCCCCTTGAGTTTAAAAGCACGAGTCTAATGTACAAAAAGATAGCAAATTTCCAAGAAGTTCAAGAATTCAGAATTCTGTGGGGAAATGGAAAAAAAAATACTAGAGATTCAGTATTTGAATTAACCCTCTTGCAAGGTCTAAAGCTAGCTGGACGACTACTTTGAAAGCCAGCTTTTTCCTTCTGTTCTTTATGAGGTAGGATTTCAGAGCACCTCCAGGACAATATTCAACAACAACACAACAAATATTGCTGGGCATGCCAATTTGGCCATTTTCTGTTTGTATGTGTAGATCTGAGGAGCCTATTGTTGCTCCTATGAACTGCAAAATTTAATGGAAAACCATTAGTACTTTTTTAAACCTACATAAAAACAGGATCCTCAAAATATGATAAATTTGAACGTCAAACGCCAATAGAACCAATTACTTCATATCAGTAATTAATTAAGCTGGTTGCTTTTTTCATCGCAAATTTTAAGTGCCTTCGTTAAGAACTTGATGCTAGATGTATACTCTCCTGGTCATTATTAATTAAGTTCACAAGCAAGCATTCTTAGTTACGAGCTTTCTCAAGCTAGATCAGTTTATTCATAAGTAACCAAAAAAAAGAGGTAATGTAACCTTCATGGATATAAAATTATAGATAAACTTTGGATTAGGTCATGTTGAATGTCGAGTTATGAAGCACACCATAAAAGTTTACCTTTGTAACATTAGGATGGTCAAGCTTGTGCCAAACAGCAACTTCTTGCGTAAAAGCCGCTCTAAGGGACGCAATTTCTGCCTCTGACCTATGACCCTCTTCTCCCCAGTCAAGAAGTTTAACTGGGGATAAATTAATTAACATTTAATCTCTTAGAGAAAGCTAGTCAAAATAGACTTTAATGAATAATTAAAACAAATGCCCCAAAACTCATCATGAAGAAGGCAAGATATCCCAATAAAATCAAAAGCTAAACTAGTAGCCAGTAAGTAACAAAACAAAATCCCCATTTTTTAATTAACTCCTTTTGGTTGCTTCCATTTTCAATTTCATGTGCAACTGTGTCTTCAAAAGGGGTATATCAACAATTAATGGAGACACACAAAAGTTCCAAAAAAAGAACACTGTGATAGTTAATGCAAGTAACTGTCTGCTCAAGCCAATCTCGTGAATCACGGTTCTGTTGAGGATAATATCTACAAAGAGGCCATAGCTCCAAAAAAGGAAAAAAAGAAAGAAAGAAAGCCAAACAGAACTCTGCTACTTCTATTCAATTCCAAACAATATCATTTTCCATCTACTAATACTCTCCCTTTTTCTCTAGTTGAGAAAAAAATATTGATGTACCAGAAAAGAGTTTGTTCTCATTTTGTCATACTCTCAAACAGGTTCAAGGCAAATCTATCCTCAAGAAGTAAAAACTCAAAAACCCCATTTCATTTATGAACTAAGTTCCACAAGAATTGAAAAAACAAAATATTGATGACCTTATCTGATGTTATATTTAAAATCTGGGTGTTCCACAGAATACCATATGAAGAGAATTAAGAACCCCCAATGATAAATGCAACAAAAACACAAAGAAAACAGAACTGATTGAGTGTTTTTTAACCATGCATTAATAGACAAATTTTCTCAGAATTTGGAAAAATGGGGTGCATTTCATTTCGTCAAAAACAAATTAGAAGGAAAAATCTCGTACCAGCAACATCTTGACCATCATAAACTCCACGATGAACAGTTCCAAAAGTGCCACGAGCTATGACAGCTTTGATGATTAGTTTGGAAGGGTCAATCTCCCACTCCTGTCTAGTGATTGCGGGTCTTCCACCGCCAACACCTCCTCCACCACCGCCGCCGCCGCCGCCGGCCCCGATGCCGACACCTTCCTCATCTTCCCTCCTCTTGTTCTTCTCCATAGTCCATGCTTTGCTCAAATGTCTCTGTAACTGCTCATCTAAACTCTTCAGATCTATTTGATCTGCTCTCACATACCCACCTCCAGTTTCACTCTTTTCTTTCATAATTTCCCACCAATTTCAACAGACCAACGACAGAAAGAAAGACACAGAAACAATGGTTCCTCTTCTGGGTCAGTTGAATAATGGGTTTGTTCGTGTGTCTATGGAGTTGAAGATTCAATTAAGAAAGAGATGAAAAGAGAGAGAGAAAATTAATAATAATAGTGAGCACAAGAAAAGTGGAAGTAGAGAGAGAGAGAGAAGAGTGTGATTGGTTTCTACTGTGTGTTTCCTTTCTCCATCATCCATGTGGGCACATGGATTATGAAACCCACATCGGTTACTTCTTTGCCCTTACGAACGCTCTTGTTTGGTTTTATATACACGAACACACACACACACACCCAATTCTCTCTTTCTTCCTTGTGTTTTTCGTTCCTTTTGGGGAAAGTTTATGGTCAAATGGTTAATGGGTTTTTGTTTGACTGTGTTTTGTTAAGGGTTTTTGAAGCTGTGTTTTCTAGGAGGTACCAGCACTGTGCACTGCACATGCCAAAGCAGTTAAAATGGAAGTTATGGAATTTTATGATGTATTCTTGTTTATCATTTTTAATTTAGTATTTAGGGTTTAGGGTTGATTTAGGAGGGCAGGAGAAAATAATAATAATAATACTTTAAAAGATGGGTTTGACTTGTGTTTCTGTGCAAGAATTAGCTCAAGATATCTTCATTTTTTTAATCTTCTCACTCTTTCTTACGTTGGTTTTAAGATATAAATTAATTATAGGTTAAGTTCTAAAATTAAAAAAAACATTAATTGTCTTTTTTTTTCTTTTTAACAATTCTTCTTTGAAACTTTAATCTAAATTTCAGATTTGAAATTATTATATCATAAATTGAGTTAAAGAAAAAAATCATAACAATAAATTCTATATTGGCCATTTTTAAATACTACAAAATGAACTAAAATATTTAACAAATATAACCGAATTTTAAATTCTATTAATTATATAAACGAATAGACTTAAACATAAACCTTATTTTATAATTTTATCAATTACAATAATTTAATAATTTTAAAAAGTTAAATTTCAAAGAAAATTTTGAAATGTTTGTGAAAATTAAGGGATTGTACGGCTTACATTATAACTTTTCTTAGGAGAAAAATTAAGTTGAACTATAAGATTTTTTGGGTGTTTAGGTTATAACTTCCATTCCTATTCTTTAGACTATGTTTTAAGTTCATTAATTTCACAGACAACCTTTAGTATAAAATTCATCATCTTTCAAAGTGATGCAAACAGAATTATCCATTAGTACAAGTAAGGGTATAACAACTTTAACCTCCAATCTCAAGAAAAAGGGTTTGTATCTCAAATTACAAGCCAATAACAGATGACTATAAATCTTGAAAACAAAATAAAAATTAATATTATTATTTTACCAAGTTAGATAGAAACTAACTTCCCAAAAGTATTAGTAAATATAATAAATAAAACAAATTATAAATAAAGTAAAATTTAGATTCAATTTTTAGGGTCTACAAGTTATAGATTATAATATTGATAGGAGTTTATCATAAATTTTGTTATATTTACAATTCTTTAAAAACGAAGCTAGAAACTACCTCAAAAGTACATAGACTAATAATAATGAAAAGGAACCAATTTATTTATTAATCTAATTACAAAGTTGGTTTTTCTTTAGTGCAAATGTTGATTTATGCAAGAACAAAAAGCTGGTCAGTTTTGTATGTCCCCTATAAATTTTATCTAAAAAACTTTAGTTAGGTGGCCAAACAATGAATGCATATTATACAATCAATTTCCCATTAATGATTGAAGAATCTATGGCTTCCAATGTTTGTGGTGAGACAGAGCCCCACTGACACCAAGCCTCCAAAAAGGAGAAATGTTTTAACATATTTTGAAAATATTTTTTAGTACTCTTTTGAGAAAAAAGGAACTAAAGATTGTTGTTGCAATGGCTTGAGTGAACTATGAATTTTCATTTTTAAAAAATAACAATACAAATAAGATGCTATTGCAGTGGGGAGCAATATGATGCTCTTCAATTAATATATATACACACACACACTTGGAATCTGCCCATTTCAATATATACTCTATTCAACTTCCCACTATCTCTATATCGTACAAAAGTTCAAGGTATCTTTCTATCGTTTATTCCAAATACCAAAACTTACAAAAATTTGTTTTTATTTAATTCCTTAAATTTTAAAATTAATTATTGAAAACTGTATCAATCTATTAAGTCTAAGTTTTCAAATTTCAAATTTATACCTAATAGATAATTTGAATTTAGTAGAAACTTATTAGACACTTTTGAGTGTTTAAGGCTCAAAAACTAAAACGAACATTAAGTTCAAAGACTAACCTTGTAGTTTAATCTGTATTTTAAAATATCTTTGCTACTTTACATTGGTAAACAAATTGAACAATGATATTCAATCTTTGAACCTTGAATTTCTTTTAATTCCCATAGCATCTACTGATCTTCTATCTTAATTTAGTAAATCTCTGCAGTTAATATCATTAATTTATACTAATTGGACTAAGAATATATTATTGGTTACAATGCAGCATAAGAGAGGGCAGACAGACCAATAGATATTCCCCATTGTACTTCATCATCACAATTACTAATTCAGTGTCAGCATGTCGTGCCAACATAGGACTTGAATGACAAAAAGTTCAAACCATAACTGAGATTTTTGAAGCAAAGGGATAGAAACTTGTTTTTGTGTTTTCAAGTGGTAAAAGAATGTGTAATTAAAAAACACTGTAGTTTTCGTTCAACTAAATTTGTAATTCAACTTCTAGTAAACAAGAAGTGTTTAGTTACCTTTCACCTAATTAATTAGGACATTCACATCGTAATCTTTTAATTTCAATGGGTGTTTGGAGCAATAGTGGAATGAATTGTAAATTCATGAGCCCCACAAGCAGTTAATAAGATATAAAATTAAATTGTTGTTTTCCTGTTGTCAGACCCACAAGTTCAAATAAAAAGTGGGGTTCACAACTCTACTCCCCACCCCTTGGAACAAAAATTACAAGAATCCTCGGTTTAGAATGATTTTTCAATGTGAGTCTTTCCAGCCCGCTTAAGTCCCTCCCAAGTCATGTTTAATTAAAACTAGGGAGGAAAAAGATCCGTGAAGCTTAACCTTTTAGACTTCAAGAGGGCACTGAAAGAGAAGAAAATTAAAAGGGATGGGAGAGTCACGGGGCTTAAGAGCGATGTACCTGTTATATTCTGGGCTGGACTTCGATCTCGATGGATGGTTGAGATTTTAGATGTCTCGTGAATTTTCCCATCACCCTTTTTTCCACAAACCTGCAACTTCTTCAAACTCCAAATACTTTAGTTATTACATTACATTACAACAATATACAAACTGGCAGCACATTAAAATATATCAGTAGCTTTTTTTTAGTCGTAGAAGATTTTAGCAACATGAAGTCTATGGGGAAAGTGCGGTAGATTTTGGGGAAACTAACAAACGTATCACATCAAATTCAACGCTACACAACACATATATCACACATCTATATATCAAACACGTTTATCTAAGATGCATCAAACTTTCCTATCAAGTATTAAAACAAAGACTGAGGCTCTACAATATAGAATAATTCAAAAAGGTGTCACAACGCCCGAGTACTTTGATCTTGATCTGTATTGACATGACGTTATAGAACCACATTTAACAGAAATAGGTCGAAGTATGGTAAGATGTACAATACTGAATTCAGAAAGACAAATATGCAAATAAAACCTTGTCAAATAATAAACCAATCATCACAAACTAAAAGCTGACGAGTCCCAGGCAACATTGAGTATTACGCAGGCTCAAAATCTTCAGCAGCTGTCTCTAAAGGTTGACAACAAAACTTGTTGACCAAAAACTTTTTTCGTGGCAGGATCCTCCAGCTAAACCGGGTTAAAATCAGTAGCGTGTGTCATATACAAAATTCCTCATGAATCTAGCTTCTAGGAGGGAGAGTCAAAATCACGAATCTGTAATCGTAAGCCTGTGTATTGAAGTATTGTCTCTACTTTGTAAAAGAGAATAGGTAATATCAACAACAGTAACATCAAATGCGTCTTTTCTTCTTATCTGGTGTTGCATGTACTTGTGTTTTAATCCCATAAGTTTTCAACTGAAAGTTTTCAAATGCTTCTGAGATGGCTTCTACCTGTAGATTACATGAAAAAGAACTTAAGTTTTGGAAACAGAAACAAAAACATGATTGCAATAATCTTGCATCGAAGTATACAGACCAGCTCAGGTTTTTTGGAATACACCCTCACTATCATATCTTGATATGATGTTGGCAGTAAATGGCTTATGCGATCATCAGAAATCTTGAATTTATCGTTGCTTTCGTAATCCTGAAAATAGAATCGAACCTGTTATAATACTACAAATAGAAAGATGACAACAAAACAAAATTTCCTGTTAAATGGGTTTTTTAATGAGATGCTCTTGGGATTAAGTAAATCTCATGCCTCAACTAAATAGCTACTTCACATGCTTATTTTTAACCCCTCTTTATTTTACAAATCTTCTTTGATTTCTCCCCTCTGCTCTACTGTCAACGTTGCCTTAATCATGTTGGTACTGAGCAGGAAGATGTTGAAGTTGGCAGGAAAGTTGAGATGTAAATTGGACATATGAATGTTAGATTTTTTTTTTTTAAGTTACAAAGAGTCGAACACCACAAAACTTTGTAATAATTACTTGAATTCATTAATATAGTTTGGGCAAGGGCTTAAATAGGCTATATTTTTAGTGCTCACATGCAGACATACTATTTACAGATTTTACAAGAACGAAGACAAGTCCAGTTGCATGTATTACGGTGTGACAAATATTCAAAGCAAGAAATTTTGCTACTAATGAACAATAATCCTCCCCAATCGATGTTAATCATTCACTATGTGTATCAAAGGTCTAAGGTAGGCATCGTGCTATCTCGCCTATAATATTAATTTTCGAATATTGAGTGAGAACAAAGATTCACATAAAATCCAATAAGCTCTGAAAAGATATAATTTGAAAGGTAACAAGGTTAAAAAGTATAATGAATGAGTAGTGTACCTTGAAGAAATGGATCCTGGAAAACATGCACAAGAAGAGAGAAAAGATTAGCAACAACCAATTTACCACAACTACCGCATCAGAATGATGTCACCTCCAAAAAAAATTTACTTTCTTAACAACCTTTCGAGAGGATTTTTTCTACCACGTGTCAAGTCAATCCTAACATTGCTGACAGCAACGTCCTCCTCTTTTAGCTGCATTCCACCATTTTTCTAAACAATGATATCACAAACAAGCTAAATTCAGACTCTACTTTGTTAACTTAAGAAATGAGTATACATTTAAAAAGTGTTTGGTGCACTCTTTTTTTGTATGCTCTTGTATTCTTTCTTTTTTTTTTATCTCAATGAAAGCTGTTGATTCTAAAAAATAAAAATAAATAAAATAAAATAGCAATATGTTCAAGAAAAAAAACCTGAGAACAAACAATATCTTTAGCAGTTACATCCTTGAAGTTTTCCAGTTTGTCTTTTGGGACAGCATATTCGTTGCAGAACTGGAAAAGCGGAAAAATTCAACAGTGTCAGCTTCACTCTGTACATATTTCCACAATCTAGCGCTTTATCTTATATTTAACGTTGAACCGCTGAAGAAATGGTGACAGAGAAAAGTTCAGAACCTGGTAGAGATTTCTTCTGCGGATTCGCAAAATCAGATCCCTAGATTCCTTTAGCTCTTTGTCTGAGGCTGTCTCGATTGTTTTAACTATAGAATCATCTAACTGCAGTTTAAAGATAAAAGAAACACGGTAAAGAATTTATGGAGAAAAACTATCATGAGCATGAGAACTCTGATAAGTAGTATTTAAAACCTTCCAATACTGCGATGGATCATGTATGTAAGATGAAAGTTGCAGATAATCATTTGCCTTCAACAGAGCATCAACTATCATAAGCTCAATGGCCTGCATATTCAGAAGAAATATCTATAGTGATAGCTTTTCAGAATTTAATTCTACTTGTAAGTTTTTATCCTATGTAAACGAGTTCTTACAAGTGTATCAAAATAGAAAATAGAGTTAGGATCTGTAAAGGAGGATAAACATTTTCAAAGAAGAGAGGAATTCGCATAAAGACCAATGATTAATTTGACTGAAGTATTATTCTCTATTGAACTCAAAAAGGAAAGAGGGGGGGACTTATATTCTTATATTCCTACCTTAACTTTTGGATGCGTATAAACTGTTCGGTACAAATCAGCCCGAGTAGCAAACAATTTGTGAATGGTAAGATCTGGAAAATCATAACTAATAAGCAAAACTTTAAATTATAATTGAAATAAACAAATATAGCCTGATGATACAGACAGTCAGTAGCCTTATAGCAGATTTCATCATCTATAACGCGCATAGTCTCCATTAACCTGCATGGCAAGCATAGATTACACATAACAATCTACCTTACAACAAACTCCACAACCCCCCATTCCATAAAAATAAAAAATTAAATCAAAATACAAGACAGACATACCTCTCAAACAGAAAGTTGCATCCTAAACCACAAGCTCGGCAATCACGTACAATATAATCAAACCTAAAGTAGATGTAATATTTCAACTGGCAGACTCATGTAACCGAAAATTAAAATTTTAAAGACCAACAATCACTTACTTGTCCACATCAATTCCATTTCGTCCATTTGCAACGATGTCATATAAGAAACCCTTCTCCCTTGAACCCTATTTATCACACATAAAATGTACGTACCGACCACAAATTTCAGGTAAAATTGCAGAATATAACAATAAAATTCCTACCTTTGGCCGAGAAAATTCAGAACTAGATAGTATCATCTCCTGACAAATCCAATAAGTACCGATATTAAACTTTAAATTATAAACTTCTGAGTTTTTAACATATTGGGCATCATAAAGGTAGGCCGATATAATTTTTTTCAGTCCTTTTTTTTCTTTTTGGACGTAAGCATCTTAGTAACCAATGTAAGAATGATATGCATTGAATCAAAGAAAGTACAGAATAGTTGGTAAAATATAAACTATTAAGTATACCTTAACTCTTTTTATCATTCCAGAATCAATATCAATGTGGTGCTCATCAACAATATGGTCAACCATCTTAACTGACATAAGTTCATGAGACCTATAATGAAACAATAAATAAATAAATAAATAAAAGAATCAATTACATGGCAAACAAATATAACTTCCACAAAAACGCTACTCAAGTTATATATTTTTCCTAAAAAGTAAAAAACAACTAACAACAATAATAATAACAAAGGAAAACAGATTCATAACCAAAGGCAATGTATAATGAAGACGTCAATTACCATTCATAGCCACTCAAAACTTTGGAGAGGAACTCACGCTCAAAAAGGTGACTGAAAGGCCCATGGCCTACATCATGCAGAAGGCCTAAAAATTAACAAAGAAGTAATTACCAACAGACATCGCAAACAAAAATTATATAAATTAAAAGTAGAAATAAATAGATAAATTGAACTGCTATCCGTAAAGTTAGATAAATTAGAAGAAAAAACAAACAAAGAAGTGAAAACAAGCCAACAGATATCGCAACAAGAAGCAACATAAATTAGAAAAAGTAAGACAGAAATAACTACCAGCAAGTTTCACCGTCTGGATATCACCGCGATCGATATCAAGCTCTGCTCCCTATAAGAAGGCATCAATAAGAGATAAATCGCCTTTGAAACTACTCCATAAATAAACTACTGCATAAGTCACACAGTATCAAAAAAGTGATTTGTACTTGGTAGTTTTTAAGCTTTTGAACAGCATCTCCAGCTAGCCAATACACTCCTAACGAATGTTCAAACCTAGAATGTACAGCTCCTGGATATACCATATGTGTCACACCTGAAAGTATACAAACTTGATTGTAAGCACATGAAACTAATAGTATACATTGAATATTACTAAATTTTGTGCCTAGAAGACTTGAGCTGAACCTTACTGTGAAACTGTCAAGAAAAAGTTCAGTCTAGAACAATCTTAAAAACAATCTCTTCAAGGTAAGAACTCCTCACCATGTCACTGAGATATGAAGTTTCTTGATGATTCAGCAGTAGTGATCAACAAGTTCACAATACAATTGTCATAAACATGCCAATATATAGTCCAAAGACTCCAAACCAAACAACGAGTGAAGCACGAGCTTCCATCAGTAATACCAGTTTATTAACTTAACTTCGATTATAATCAGGACATCCCAACAATATTTGACTAAATGCCAAATGCATTCATATTTCTGATTTGAAACAGCTAACCTGATAGTATCATATGCACACCTCGTAAATACATCTTCATATTTGTGAATGTAGCGACCTTAAATTCAAGGATTAACAAAAACGGAACATCATTCACAAAAATGAATAAACATACAAAAGTACTCACCAAGCTGTTTCAATTCACGAAGCCTGCAATACAAGAATGAGTCAAATAATCAGACAACAGCTTACAGAGTTCATCTTCAAAACTACCAAACAAGCCATGTCTGAACGGTTTTTCTCATTTTTCTTTAGAAAATACACACTCAACTCAATAATAAAATAAAAAAAAATCAAAATAAACACAAGCCAAAGGATATTCTCCTCCATAGATAAAGAAATAGCACCACTCCACCGTCTCACAACAACAACAACAACAACAACAAACATGAACTCACCTCTGAAACTGCTCGGTATCAATAAACTTCAAAGATAACTGCAAAAACAAAACGAAACTCCGCAAATCAAATTCCAATTCCGAGAACCGCAACGTTTTCACAAGAAAACAAAAATTTAATCCAGATAACATATGAAATCTTAAAAAAAAAAAAAAAAAAAAAAAAAAAAAAAAAACATTACCGCATCAAGATAAATGTTGCCGTGAACGTTGTCATGAACGTGTTTGGAGCAGCGGACATCCAGAGAGGAATTGAAGTTGCGAACAGGAGGAAGCATCAGTTCGTCGTTGAGAGACGCACCCATACCTTGCGGTTCGGCAAAAAGGAATATTCCTCGAACTTGGACTGACGAAAGAGAATGAGAAAAAAAACGAAGCGAAAGGATAAAGATATGTATATAGGAAGGAAACGGAAATTGAGGAGAAAGATATGGAAGATGAAATTAATGGCGTGGTTGTTCGTTAAGAATGGGAAGAGGAAGAGAAGAAGAAGAAGAGGGAGAGAGGGAGACGTTTGGTTTTTGGGAGTTAGCAAAGAAATGAAGTGCAGAGAGGAGGGAGTAATGGAGAGAAAGTGCCGCCAAAAAACGTGGCGATTAAATGGTAATTTATAATCAAAGTAAAGCAAAGGGAAAGCAACTTTGTGTATTTTCCTTTTTAATATTTCAAAAATAAAAATGTGACCCACACGCATTACGCATTTCAGGTGTTTCCTTCTTTTTGGGTCTCGTCTAGGGCATTGACACTAAGGATGTCTTGTTAAATTTGTTTCTTTCGAAAGGTATTAAATTGCAATAGAATGAAGACAGACCTTATGACTCGAGCCTAGGGTATAATTAAAAAATTAAAACAAAAGTAACAAATTTGAGTTTATACAAGTTTAATATTGAAAGTAAAATATGATATAAATATTACTTTTAGAATTTATGGAAGTTTGTTCTTTTTTTTCAAATGGATTTTATGGGTTATCATGACTCGCTAAATATACTAATTTTGTATGGTATACAGACTAGACTTGAAGAAGACTTGCATTAATGGAACAAGGAAGGAATGAGGGGAGGGAATGGAGAAAATAAATATCTCAGCTGGCACATCCCTGGCCACGCATTATTTTTCCTCTATGCTCCAATTATTTGTGTAACATTTCCTAAAATATGTGTTTGAATAATTAGAGATTTTTTTATTGTTATTTTAAGTGTTGTAACTTTAGGTTTTAATTTTACTAAGTGTGATCCCTGGAGTTTTAGACTTTCACTAAGTATTAATTTTATGGTTAATATGGTTAATGTTTTATTAATTAAGTTTAAATAATTATAATAATTAAGCATAAATGCAAATAAAAACCAAATAAAAAATACAATGGAACAAATGTTAAAGACGACTATGGAGTTTTTGAACTTATATTTTGGTCTGTTTGACTTTAAATGGAATATTTATTTAAACTTTCTTTCTTTTATTACCAAATAAAATAAAATAACTTTCACGAATATATACTTCTGGATAATTGTTTTTATTTAATTTTATATGGTTGCTTTTATTTAATTTTATATGAATATGGAATATTATTTTATTTTTAGACTTTATTTTGTTTTTTTTCCACCTTCTAGTTAATTTTTTTTTTTTAGGAACCAATTTGTAGTATTGGACTTCAATTGAACTAAATGTTCGTCTAGATTGTACGAAGATATATAGAAAAAAAAAATCAATAATTATAAAATTGAAGATTGAACCAGGGTAAAATCGTCGTAGGTATATTTGAAGTAAGTTTACTTTATCAAATCTAACTAATTAACTTAATAAAGTATTAATCGTATTAGCCCTATGTCAACTTCAAACTCACATATATATATATATATAAAAGGTTATGGCAACTTAATTAGAAGAAAGAATATAATTTGTGAAGAAAAGTGTTGAGTGAATACATGGATCGCTTTCCTTTACAATTAAGTTCTTGAATGGCATTATTGTTTGGTTGTTAAAAAATTGATTCCTATGGACAAAGACAGCATTGTGAATAGTTATAAGTAATTGTCATTTACCTTTAGTTTGAGATCAAAGGCTTGTAAATAGAAAAGGGAAAGTTATGGCTATCAATAAATCTCATTATAATAATATAATTTTAACCTTTCTTGGTTAAAACTAATTTTTGAAATAGTAAAATTATTTGAAAAAATTGATGAAATATAACAAATTTTTAGATTATATCATTAATAGACAGTAATTGAAGTTTGTAACGGTTTATCAATAATAAATCTGAAAATTTTCTATATTTTGTAAACATTTATGATCATTTTATTATATTTAAAAATGACTATTTTATTAATGTTTGTATGATCATTTTAAAAAAATTTATTTGCAAAAGCTATTAGGTTTTTCTTAAATATATATAAATGAATTAAAATGAAGAGTGTGTTCATTTTCTCATTTTCAACTAGAATTTTATTGGTGTATTCATTAATAATTTTTTAAAAAGAAAATCCCAAAAATGGGCCAAATGGGCCTATCCATCCAGCCCAACAAAAACCCAATCAAAATTCACCATTTCAGATTTTACAACAACAATAATAATAATGATAAAAAGAGAATAGAAGAAATAAAATCCCAAATCGGATAACATATATAAACGAGAGGGTGAGAATGAACAACAGCTGAGAGTCGCAGCCATGTCCGTGACCTCAACTAGCACTACTTCATCTTCTCTCCACTCCAATCCCAAATCCTTCTTCCTCTCTAACCCCATTTCTCCTTCTCCCCTCTTTCTCCGCCAACTTTATGGCCGACGCCGGAACCCGAATTCGGCCGGCGCCTTCTCCATCAAGGCTTACATGGAGAATCCCAACTCTCTGTCCGGTTTTGCAAGTAAGGTGATCGGATCTCTGCCTGTGGTCGGACTGATCGCGAGAATTTTGAGCGATGAAGGCGGCGTCGGCAGTGACATTATCGATTTTGCGGAGTTTCGGAGACGAGTTGGGAAGAAATGTACGATTATGGAGTCTAAAGCTTTCTATGAATTTCAAGAAAGAAAAGGCAAGGTAAATGTGTCTCTTTATTTATGTTTATAATATCCTTTTTAAATCATACTTCATTAACTACTCTACCTTTTTCTTTTTCAAAATAATAATAACTCTACATTTTATAATTAAAAAACAAATACTTATTATAGATAAATTTAATTTTTTTTTTTAAATATTTACCAAGCTTTGCATTAATTGGCATGTCCTTCTAATTTAAAATAATATCTTTAGTTAAACTTTTAATTTCATAAAATTATACTATAAATTTAAATAATAAACATTTTCACATATATTAATATGCTTCTGGAATCCAAAAAAATTCTATAGTTGATAAATATTTTAGTTTATTTTACTATATTTGAAAATGTCTTTTTAAATAATGTATTATAATTTGTACCGTAGTTTAATCATTGCTGATTTGTCTACTGGTTTTAAGCTAAAAAGAATCATAAAAACAAAAAATCATTAAAATAAAAATTCGTACAAAAATAAATTTGACCCGAATAAATTAACTCATGAGTAAATTTTAATTCTTAAAAAAACATTCAACAAAATAGAAAGCTCAAGTGCCACTTTTATCTAATTTATTTTTGTATGTTTTATATTTCATTGAATCCACAGGAATTAATCTCTTTTTAACTTATTTGGAGCAAGAACTAATGAGATGATTAAGATTGCAAAACTCTCCAAGGTTCAAGTTTGAACCCTTATTTTATGAAATTGAAAGTTTATATTACCTATATCAAGTTTGGAGGTGAAATAGGTTTTATTGTACTCTAAAACACATCAATATCTTCAAAAATTAAAATGTGTATTTACTAATTTAAATATATTGCAAGTTTAAGATTAGAATTACAATAATACTTATTAAATCAATCAAACCAAGAAAGGTAAATCATAATAATTTGTGTTGAAGTAGAATAATTGGTTGTGGTAGGCAGGAGAGCCATTGTATGTTCTATTGTGCTGCTGGCTAGCAGCTGTGGGAGCTGGTTTGCTTAAATCAGAGGAAATTTTGGAAGGTGTAGCAAGGCTTAGGATTTCAAATGATATTGAGTTTGAAGAAGAGACTTTCCTTGCTATGATGAATGAGGCTAGAGAGGTTTGTTACTCATACCATACATATATTTTTCCACTTTAAAGTCTCATTTTGCCTAAAATAATAAAACGATGTTCATCTATGTATATAGAAACGAGAAAAACTAAAAGCGGCTGTTCCGAACATTCCGATGGAGGTTCGAATCGAGAAAGCACTCGATGCCATTTACGTTTGTTCATTTGGGAGAGACCCAATAGAGGAAGATGATGAGAAACTTTTAGTCATCATGTTGAGTGCTGTTTTTCCATCTGTTGGGGAAATTGAGATTCAAAGGATTGTGAAAGAGAAAGCAATTAGAATTGCTGAAGGTAAGGACACTGCCATTGTTCCTGAGCCACAGCCTTTGTCAAAAGAAGCTATTTTAGCTCAAATGAAGGACCTTCAATTTCTCCAAGAGAAGAATGAGACTTAGAGTCATAATTTAGTTTAGTTTGTTTGGTTGTTCTGTTGCATTGAGCTCAAAAGTTTGTAAGAGTTTGAATCTTTTACTCCACAGTTTTCTAAAGTTGGCTGTTAATTATGGTATCTATATGATTCAAGATTAGAGGAGTGAGTTTAATTAAAATCCAATTAATATAGTTTGTTCATAAATCTAAAAAGTTCTTTCAGTTAATCCATGATGCCTTGGACATTATTTGGGGTAAAAATTTTAATATGAGATACAATTTAGCTGAATTTGTCATCCAAATATAACTTAAAAGATAATGAACTAATCATCTTCAACAGTCGAAAAATTAATTATCATCTCAAAAGTGAATGATTTGATCATCTATCCAGGTATCTGTTAAACTAAAGAAAAGAGAAACCAATCTAGTCAAACTACACTATATCATTGTTGGTTTCTAACAATTCCACTCAATTTTGATCCATTTCGTTGGTTTCAACATGTTCAGTTGAGCAATTGGTTCGATCAATTAATTTCCTTTTAGGCAAGGAAGGGAGAAAAAAAAAGCTTTGATTCATCCTCAAAGATATCCATTTTAGATGGAATTACATTATGATGAGATACATACAGAAAAAAAGACTCGCAAAGACACTGATTTTGAAGGCACAAGTGAACTCCCACAGAAGCCAATTTATTTTGGGAACTAATTATTGACCAAGTGGGAGAGGGAGAGAGGACACCATGGGAGATAAAACAAAACCTAAAGCACTTACCGGTATTGAGGTGCAAGTTGTCCTTCCTTGACGATGTAGTTTTGAGCAGGGAATTCTTCTCCTTTGAAGTACCTCTCAAGCATGTCCTTAACTCCGGCAGCATATCGCAACTGCATTGTTTCCGATATGGTATCATTAGTAAATATGTCAATACGGTAATAGAAGATTAGCTAACTTGTAAAGCATATTCTTCCTGAAGGTAAGATTAGTAGATACGGTCAACAATGAAACTGAACAAGCTAATAGACATTGGATAATGAAATTTTACATTTTTTTAGTGCAATACAGAATCACCTAGCTCGTAAAGCATATTGTTCGTATAGGTGATTCAAACTACATACTTTTTTGTCGTCAACACATACTACCTGTCATTTAAGCTATGTCACATTCGAACTTCTTATTTAAGTTTGTGTTAGTCTAGTTTTGTACTCTAAAAAGTTTCGAGTCTATATTTATCAGGTTCATTAATTTTGTCAATTTAGAATGGCATGCTAACTATATTAAACATTAAGCATGCAGTTGACAAACTTATTTGACACAAAATAGAGATTATAGAAACGTTTTTAAAAACGAGACTAAATTCATACCCCAAAAGTTAAGAAACTAAACTTACAATTGAGTTTGTATAATAAGAACTATCATTTTCACAAATTGGTGGGAGTAAGCCTAAAGGGTATACTTCAGAATCTAAATTTTGTTATAGAGGTTGAGAAAATAGTTTCAATGCAACTACACTTTACCTGTGCATCGATGGTAGTGCCCGAAATATGAGGAGTCATAGCTTGGTTAGGCATGTAACGCCATGGATGGTCCTTGGGAGCTGGTTGTGGGTTCCACACATCACCACTGTAACCTGCATATTAAGAACAGTTTGAAGTATTAGCCAATAATGGAATTGGGATTAACTTTATTTGACCGAATCATCCATAGTAAGTCATTAAGATGAGTGCTTAGTCTAGATCAACAAGAACCTCCTAGATGTAGATTTGACATGGGAGTGTCTGATAAAAAGATTATTCTCTTCTATCCATGCCCTTTTTTGAGTTATTTGAAAAGTAAAGCTGCCTTACTTCAAAGGTTAAAGAAATTTGTAAATTTGACATGGGAGTGTTCTAATTTCAATTGTCTAATTATAAAGCAACTAAAAGTTAATGTCCACCCTCCAGATTTTAGTGTACTACCCCTTTGATATCTCATATGTTTACATGTAGGGAGTCGAAATAGTGTCACTTTGACATTTCTATTTTATATATATGTGTCGCGTACGTATTTGACAAATAAAAGCATAATGTATTGACTAATTGATATATGTTACCGTGCTGCTAAAGAATTATATTCTCCAATTACCTCCAATGTGTCCACTGTTACAAGCGTCAACAACTGCTTGAGTATCCATAATTGCTCCTCGAGCATTGTTAACAATCAGTACTCCTTTCTTGCACTTGGCAATTCTTTCTTTGTTAAATAGTCCCCTGCAGTATCAAGTTTAAGTTGTGTTTAGAGTGCCAAAGCTTCCAATCTAAAGTATTGTTGACGAATTTCGTTGTGGTTCATCGTCTCAATTTACACTACAAAGTAAAACCAATACCTTGTCTTGTCAGTTAGAGGAGTGTTGATGACAAGTACATCACATTTTGGTAGCATTGCATCCAGATCCTCCTCAAATTGTGCTCCAATCTGCTTCTCAAGTTCAGGATCGATCTTGAGTCGATCGTGGTAGAGGAGATTGCAATTGAAAGGTTTCAGCCTTTGAAGTAAGAGTTTGCCAATTCGTCCAGCCCCTACGGTTCCAACAGTCTTGCCCTCGAGATCATAAGCTCTGTGAGCTATTCCAGCAACATTCCATTCACCATTAACAACCTGGTGGTATCCTGGTAGGAAATTCCTGACAAGAATGAGAATTCTCATTAGCTCATCCTCCGCAACTGAAACCACATTGCTTCCGGTAACCTCTGCAACCGTTAGTCCAGCAGCAGCAGCAGCATTGAGGTCAACATGATCGGATCCAATTCCTGCCGTGAGAAGCAACTTCAAATTCTTGGCCTTTTTTATCCTTTCAGCAGTTACGTAGGCAGGATGGAAGGGGGTTGTTATGAGAACATGGAGATCTGGAATGTGCTTTTCAAGTTCTGAAACAAAAATGAACAAAACCAAATGGGTCCAATTAGAACACAGTTGGTATGTAACTAAATGAACTGTCTAGTATTCTCACTAACAAAATTAGATACCTTTAGTCCAAAAAAGGATTGATGGTTTATTTGAAAATTATGCTTCAAAAGACATTTAAATAGTTTTCCATTTGAGTTGTAAAAATTGAAATGAAATAGTTGATTGACAAAGTCTATTTAATAATCATGTATTGATTTTTTTATTTAAACAATATTAATATGGAATAACATATCTAAAATGTTGACTGCTAAAGTTGAAATGAAAAGTTAACATTTAGAATATTATCGTTTAAATAAAGTTTATAAAACGCTAAAAATTTTATATTTAAATATTTGATTATCTAACATAAAGTATATTTCAGCCTAAAATGCCATTGGTTCTGTCTGGCCCGGAAAGTTCTTCGTCTTCCTAATCTATCGGATCTTAGCGGGAACAAACCCGCCCTTTGTAAAATAGGGAATGCAGACAGACGAATCAAGTAAAATGTTTTGTCAGATCAGATGCTTACCAGAATCAAGTCCTTCCTTGTCATCAGTGACTATATACTCATGCCCTTGAGACTCCAACCATTCGCGTATGCCCAAGGCTCCCTCCACACATCCCACAAAATTAGGGTTCATAGCAGCATACTCATTAGCCTTGTAAAACACACCGACGATCTTCTTGCTCTCTGCAGAAGCCTGATCATAATCAAGGGAGAAACGAAAGCATTTAATTAACTAAATTCAGATTCACAAATCACAGAATCAACTTCAAGTATCCAGAAACGCTCCCTCCACCTCCGATCTAGCTCACAATCACACAGAAACACACAAACTGGACTTAGCTGTTTTAGTAATCTATCTCCACGATCGGAGACTAAAAACACTAATAAATCACAAAAGTAGCTTCGATAATCCATAAATCCATTCTCCACCACTCTATCAACCACTTACACAAAGACACAAATTAGACTTTCTGTTCTCGTAATTAACGACAGAAGACTGGAAATAAAGAAAGCAATACAATCTGTCCACAACAGAGGAGTAAAAACATGATCGGAGAAGGAGAGACGAACATCACACATTTCAGCGATCAAATCCATAAGAAGAAAAAAATGGCGAAAATTCAACTTCCTAACTCCAGAAACTTCACAAAAGAACCTCAAACTTCGCAATGAAAGAAGAAAAAGAAGAGTAAGGCAGTTGTGAGACAATAATTGGAGTTAGAGAAATGGAATTGGTTCAGCAGAAAAAGGTAAAATGGCTCACATGAAGATGCCTGAGGAGAGGTGATGAGTGAGAGGTTAGAGAAGAGGAAAGAGCTCGAATCGCTGTTGTAGTAGCCTGCTTCATCGCCATGATCGACGTTTGTTGAATCTCTGGCAAAGCTTTATGCGTAAATGAGAGACTCGTGAACGATGAAGGAGGTGATGATGGTGATGGTGATGATGAAGGTGATTGGGAGGTTCAGTGTGTGGAGTATTTATAGTTGGCAAAATGGTATTGGAAGCGAAACCGCTCTTTGCTTTTGTTATTCAGTTTCTCTACTTCTTTGCGGAGGCTTCCTTTCTTTTGTACGCCACCACTCTCTCTTCTTTCTCTTGTTTCATTCTTTTAACGGAGTTAAACTAACTAGTTTCGATTTAGTAATATTCAAATCGATAAAGTAGAAATATAAACTGATTGTAACTTAAATTTTTTTTTTTAAATGGTGTCAATTTATATTTTTTTCATATTGAACTTTTTAATTTGATCTTTTGTCCTTGATTTTTCAACCTATCATCCTTATCCTTAATTTTTATATAAGTGGTTGATTTCTTCACCAAAATTTTGAAACAAAACATTTTGAAAGCTATTTTTTTAATTTTCAAATTTTTATTTGGTTTTTTAAACTACGAAAATATACGTGACAAAGTAAAAATGTTAAGATTGAAATAGTATTCATAGGCTTAATTTTCAAAAATTACTTACTAGTTTGACTCCAAATTTTCTACTTAGTTTCTTCAAAAAGAAAATCTAACAATTTTTTTTTAAAAATAAAATCATAATCAAAATCAAACATCGTCACTGATCAACCAAATCATCTTACCACAAAATTAGAAAAAAATAAGTGCTTTTAAGATTATCTTAATTATGTAACAACTTAATTTATAATATGTATGGTCCCGAAATTGATATGCATAGTTAGAAATCTCATTAAATGTTTGACAATACTTTTTACAATAAAAATTGAACGAATTCAAAGTTTGATATTAGGCATGTTTTTTAACAAATTCAAACTCGAACTCCTCGTCAGGGAGAGGACTAGGGGAAGGCATTATTCATGCCATTAACCAAAAAGCCTAATTCATTTTTAAATACAAATTACCTATATGCTCTACTAGTATACAATCATAGAGGTTGGATCTTCTGTACTCGATTGTTTTACTAAAAAAATGTCGTACATATATAAACATACAATCTTTGAGGAGGTCTTAGTAGCTTCGTCACCTATTGGAAAGATGAAAAAAAAGAACATTTACATGTTAAATTATTAAAAACGATAAACTTGTTCACATAGTCTTTTTGTTTAGTGTTAAGTTTATGGATCTAAAATTCTTTTATAAATACCCCTTTTACAAAATACCCCAAAAAAATGACTCACTAATCTTCAAATATTTTTCTCTTTTTACTTTCTCATATTTCTCTAATTTATTAGGGTTGATGTGCCAAAAGTACCTCAATTGAACAAAGTATCATCTTAGGTTTTCCCTCGTCTGCCCACTAATCCACTCTCAATTACCTACGAGAGTTTGCCGTTATCAAGGTCTAGAGAAAAGTTGTATAAGGACAACCACAAATTATTGTTTGTGTGGAATATACTTGATGTTGACGGCCTATCGCACCCTTAATCTTTTTCCCTAAAAAAAAAAAAAAAAAACACCCCTCTTATAATATAGCTTCTTGCATCTCAAACACTTTCATGTTCAATTTGGAGTTGATTCATCCACAATACTAAAATGTCTTCATAAGGGCAACAAACGAACTAATTGATAAAGACAACAATATTTTCACATATCTCCACAGTAATACCATA
The DNA here is from genome assembly GCA_025688845.1 of Cucumis hystrix. Lineage (NCBI taxonomy): Eukaryota > Viridiplantae > Streptophyta > Magnoliopsida > Cucurbitales > Cucurbitaceae > Cucumis > Cucumis hystrix. Next base: position 21,232,450 of record CM046886.1, on the reverse strand, counting down.
TTGTCCACTTTAAGAATAATCCCTCCTAGTTTTATTTTTGAAACTATCCTAAAATATCTCATATCAAATGAAAATAATTGCTTTTGTTTATGTTGTATGAATCTCTCATTTTCACAAGTTAATATAGAACTTTTTTTTGAACTAATAGGTTGCACATGATGAAAAAATCCATATGATTGACCAAATTTGTGACAAAGTTAAAAGACAAAGAGACGTGCTATTGGGTGATGTGTTCAAGTTGTATGGTGTCTAGTAGGTGACTAGGGCCCTCTTTTGGCCAATGTTTTGATAAAGAAATTTTGCACATTGTCATTGAGGACTATGATGTGCTATATATCGTATTGTTTGTCTAAAGATAAATATTTAGGTTTAGCTATATTAATTAACAAAGTCTATTGGATGTGGGTCATGTGTCTTAACTAACAAGTATTATGGAATATATAGATTTCTATCGACTGAAAATTTGATGACAAGATAACTGTTAGTTTGAAACAAATTTACAAAATAGAACTTTTTTTAAATATTTTAAAAGAAAAAATATATTTTATGTTAGTTGAACTATGTTCATTTTGACAATGGTCGTACACTCTTAAATTATAAAATCTTCAACTGAGTATCGTTATTTTCTTTTAACAAACTATGAGATGAATTTAATTGTAAAGTTTAAATACTATTTGGTGGGTATTAAAATAAAATATTACTCTGATCTCTAGATCTTTGTGTTTAATTTGATTCGTTTTGGTCTTTAAAATGAAGAAATAATTTTGATTCCTATGGATGGCACAAAACTAAAACTAAAATTGAATAAACTAAAATTGAATAAACTAAAATTGAATAAACCAAAATTGTCATTTTATAAGAGTACATAGACCAAAATGTTCTAAAAGTTTAAAATAGATCAAAATAAAACATTTTAAATATATAATGACTACAATAAATTAAGGTTAAAAATGTACCGACCAAATTGAATAGAATTCAGTTGAAAATATTAATAAATATAGTCAAATTTCACAATTTCACAATTTAACAATCAAAGTCTATCAAGTTTAAAAATTTTATTATATTTTGTAAAGAAAAAAAATTGAGTGATATCATCTTAAGATTATCATAATGCTATTAGAGACCTATCAATTTTTAAATTTACTAATTTACTAATTTATAAAATGTAGTGACATGTGTTATCATATATACACATATATATGGACTATTTTTGCCTGTGCTCCTTTTAATATATCATTTTAAAACTGAATATAATGAAAATTTTGAATTCCATTAGTTGACGCAAATTGACCGTGACGTGTACTTAGAATTAGGGATAAGGAACTAAAAAAATCTTATCTTAGACAACCAACCCAACTCTCTCTCTCTAATTATTCGGCCCTACATATGTAGTTTTATTATTTATTCACATATTGTTCCCTCTCTCTTGTTGTATATTTATATGATATCCTAAAGTATTTTTGTTAGAAGAATGGTATGACCCTATTGTATTGTTACATCTTTATATGACGTGACAAATTTTATTTTAAATCCAAATATTGCTCTTTTTATTATGATTAAGTGAGAGTCAAATATACTCTTTTAGTTCACTTTGATTACTTTAACTTTTTTTAATTTACTCTCTCTGAGTTTATGAATTTGATACCGATCAAAATGACGGAACAATTAGAATCGAAACGGATTTAGAAAAGGGTTTGACTTGAACCTTGACCCGTTCTAGGTGTGCTTGCCTTTGGCTAAGGCCAATGTCGAACCTTGTCAACTAACTAAGAGTGTTTTATGCAATTTCAACCAAAGAGACCATTTAAGGGCTAAATATATGGTTCAAGGAAGATACTTGATGGAAGTCTACTTGTTTTAAACTTGAAAAAAATGTCTAACTAAGTTGGACGTTGACTTTCATTGTAATTTTTGTTATTGATAGAGGTCTATATAGAAACTTATGAATATCGATTCTTAGTGTTTTGTCTCCTATTTTTTTTCTACGCTTTCAACAACATCGATAACTAGTAGAATTGTTTATTCTCCTTCTAACACGATAACAACAAACATGATTTTCTAAAATGTCAAATGAACCAAATAAAAAGGATAAGAGTTAGAAAGTGAGTGAAAAAAAAAAGTGCCATATAAAAAAAAAATTAACTCATTCATACACAAATTAAATGTCCTGTACTTTTCTTTTTCTTTTTTTTAAGGAACATTTTTCGACTAATAACATATAAAATATCAAATAATTATTTAACATAATTAGCAAAAAAAATTCAAACAACGTACCTCATAATTATTTATATATCCATATGAAAAAAAGTTTCCATACAACGATATTATGAGAAAAAAAAAAACCATACTATCTTCATTTATTGTGTGTCGCGTCAATGTACTTCTAAAAATAAGATGAGACCTACTAATATTAACATGGGTCTACTAGTACTTTTGAAATCAAATTTATAGTGTATACATAAAGGCATATGATACTCTTTTGTAATACTAAAAAATTACCACTCACATGTCACTTTTAATTTAGAAAATGGTGAACATTTCAACGCGTAATTAGTTGAAAAGCCAATAATTTTTATATATATATAACATTAGTTCATAAGAAACAGACTAAATCCAATCCATACCAATTAGGACTTCCTACTTTTTATGATTGTGTTTGAAAAACTGAATAGGAAAACTCTACTAAACAAAAAGAATTTAAATTCTGTGGCTTAGAATATAATTTTTATATTTAAGTAAGACAATAAATTATTGAAAACAAATTGAAGAAAATGGACTAAATTTTCGAAAAACAAAACTATTTTATTTAGGTAAAATGTAAATTATTGTAAAATAAAAAGGAAAAAGAAAAAAAGAAAAAAAGCAAATGGTTTCAATTTGGTTACAAAGGGAAGCTAAAATAGATGAGTTTGTTTTGCAAAATTAATTCAACAGTAAACGTCGATAAAAACAACATCCAATTTTGACCGTTGGATTTGTCATTTAGAGTGGGCTGGTGGGGGAATGAATATGGGGATATGGTAGGCCCCAATGCTGGCGTGGCACTTTCGTAAAGGCTTGACTTATGACATGCCCATCTGGTGGAGGTGGGCCGACAGCCCAACACATTCTTTCCAACGTGGCAACTGCCCACAAAATTATCTTCGGGCAGTGCATAGATGACATTTTATATAAAAAACAATAGAATATTTAATGTAAAAGATAAAATAATTGTATGAACGCAAGATTTTGTAAAACACTACAAAACCAACGTCTACCGCAAAAGTTGATGATTACAATCATTATTAATAATTGTTATATAATTTTTAATTTAAGAAATGTGTTATGAATCAAAAGTAAATTTGAAATTCTAAAAATACTTTTAGTTTTCGACTATTTGGTCCATGAGATTTTAAAGTGACAATTGAGTCTTTGAGATTTGAAAAATAGTTCTAAATGATCTCTATTAAAATTGATTGTTAGTTGACTAAGGAAAAAATGACGTGACACTAAAATAACAATTATTATTATAATAATTTTATATTTATTTGTGTTACTTTATTTTATTTTCTTTTGTCTTTCTTCTTCGACTTCCTGTCTCAAAGATTTCTTTTCCTCCATGTAATAGATTTTCACCTGTTATCGTTTTTGTTGTATGCTTAGTTCTTTATTCTCTCAACTTTTGAAATTTGTAAAGTCCACTTGCTCTCCAACTATATTTGGTGAGTGAAGTTTTGCCCAAAAAAAAAAGTTCCACACTTCTCTTTGACTTGCATTATATTTTCTTTGGACACTTCCAAATATTAAATATAATGTAAGTCTAATATTAAAAAACTAGTATAGTAAAATATTACAATCTATTATTAATAAATTAAAATACCTAGGATAAATTAGTATTTATGTATCTATCCTATATGTTATTTTGTAAATATTTTAGAAGTTTCACTATCTTTGAAAATCATCTATCGTGTGGTATTGTTTTTTTTTTTTTGTGCTGATTAATTTAAAATAACCATATGACTTAACATTTTGTACCAAAAAAATAAAAAATTATTAGTTGAGAGAAGGATTTTTATCAAAATAGAAAAAACATGATTGCTTCTAAGATGCACCTATGTGATATGCTCATCATTTCACCGTACACAAATAAAATTAAAATTATTTTTTAATGAAAATTATAATTTTAAATATTATTTATTGTGGGGTGGAAAGATGGAAACTTCAAAAATATAAAAATGTAAAATATTACTTTTGTGAGATATCACACCCTATCCATAGGCCTTATCAAACTACTCACCTTGCTTTGTATAAGCATCATTGGTAGATCCAAAATAGTATTTTATTTGTCATCAATTGTGTTTAGAAAGTCTTCATCATGTTGTACATATGTTTCAATAAGGAGATTTTGGTCATGCTTTTATCAACTCTTTCATTATATCTATTATTTGTTGATATTATTGAATAACGAAGAGAATGAAGTAATTGTTATCATAAACAAAGCAAGCACTCATGTTATTCTCCAACAAGACTTCAACAATCTCAATATCTTCATATTTATAAGTAATATGGAAGTGTGTTCATTACTTCAACAACAAAGTGAAGATAATGATGAAGAAGGAGTCGAGAGAATTCGAGATAACCATTAGAAATAGAGAGATGCAATAACGATGACGAGTCTTACAATTGTTGAAAGAGGACTTAACAACTTTTTGTACGAGATATGCATATTCCTCAATCAATTGTTTTCAAGCTTTCAATACACATTTCTTTGTTGTCTCATATAACTTTCTTATAGTATCTTAATGGGACGAAGACATTGCAACTCTAATTTCGACTCGATCATTATTATTGATCTCCTCCCTTATCTTTGATTTTATGAAAAGAGAGTGGCCTAGACGTATACATAAATTTATAAATGGAAAACTCTAGTTTTTACAAAAGGGAAAAAATAATAATAAAAGAATAGCGGGTGATTTGAAACGGGTTAAATCCATATCCGGGTCGTGAACCCGAGGATCTAGGGTTGGTAGGAATCTCGCGCCAAAGATAATCGGCTCGTCGTTGTGAATTTGGTACTAGGCAGAACCAAGGAGAATCCTTTCGTCCCAGTGTACTGTCTTCGGACGCCCAATTATGGAAGCGCCGGTGCCGGAGAAGCTTACGGAGACGCAGCAAAATCAAAGGATGGTGGAATATGAGGTTGCTCGGATATACGATTTTTTCTTACGGGCTCCTCGCAGCGCTCAAGAATTCATGTAACAAGCTAGGATAATTTTTTACTTCTAATCATTTGTTTCAAGTGGAGATGGTGTATTTCACTTTTGGTTTTTAATAAATTTCGTTTGTTTCTAGGTTGGAGCTTCAGCGTGAAAATCATATCGAATATCTTACTAATGGTCTCAATCATCTAGGACCCTCATTTCGCGTATTGGATGCCAAGTAAGTCTCTTTTTCTTGTATGCTGTCGAATTCGTTTCTTCAATTATTATGCAGTCTTTGCTCAAGGCAATTCATTTTTTTCCTAAATGATTTTTTTTTTTTTTTTTGAGTGGGTTAAACTGCAAGTGGTTTTTTGGCGCGGTTTGATGTGTGTTTGAAGGCCATTCGAACTTCTATTTTTATAGCCGAGTATTTTATTCTGTTGCGTCTCTTCTCAGAATGGTTTGTGCATAATGGAGCAGACTAATTTTGCGTTTAATTGTGTTCTTAGGAGATGGAAATAGATACTTGTGAGGTGTGGTCCCATTTTAGATTTCGTGTTCCCATTCAGGCTTCCATTTCCAAAACCTTCTGTAACGATCCTTTAGGTTATATTTTGTATAAATAGAGTCTCCTCTTGTAGTTGGGCTTCTGTTTTTGTTCGCTGTTTTTTTTATGCTGGTGTAGTCTTTCATTTTTATCTTTATGAAAGTTGTTGCTTTTATAAAAAAATTGTTAGTGAATATCATTTTGAAATTGGAACTTAGCTGGAAAAGTAACTTGTTTATGACATTTTGTTGCTTGGGTTATGCATATCTAAGACAAGTTTTTCTTTGTGTTAATTCTGGTTCTAGAACACTATTGTTAGGTTGTGTTGATGAGGCCCTGGTCTCCTAAGAATTAGTGAATTAGTCATGGTCAAGTGAAGGTTCTGTGAAGAGAATCCGAGTGTAAAGTTCTTGTGTCGAAGTTTCTGGTTTAATGATCACCCCTAGTCGTTCCATTAATTTATATAGTATATGCCTGATTGTGTAGTTATATGTATCAAATCCTAGCTAATTTAAGTCCCTTCCCTCTCCTTTTTTTGAAATTTTGTAGTCGTCCGTGGATTTGCTATTGGATCCTGCATTCTATTGCTCTACTGGGAGACTCTGTAGATGCTGAACTGGAGTCTAGGGCCATTGACTTTCTTAATCGTTGTCAAGTATTGTCATTCTACCTCTTCTTGTTTGCACCATTTACAAACGGATCTTTCTTACATTTGGGATCCTTCAGCTTGTGGACTTAGACTTGCTAATTGAGATTTGAGTATATCCTAGAATGATTAGTATTATTTTATTAGTCTTTATTACCTTCCCTCCTTATTCTTGCTTCAGATAGTTGTCCTTGTTTACCTATTTGAATAAGTTACTGCATGCGTGGAAATTTCTTGCTTAATGCTAGACTGGAACACCTAAACTCTGACTATTGAAATTGTTATGTAATTGTTTCTCATTCTTGCAGGACTCAAGTGGTGGATATGGAGGTGGACCTGGACAGGCAAGTGAATTTCATATTCATTTCTATGGAAAAATTATGCTATTATCAGTATATGATTGCTGTTAAAAGAGGGTTTTATTATTATTGTTGTTGTTGTTGAAGAAAGAAATGCAGCTGTGTGGACATACTAGTCAAATCTTCAGCATTAAATCGACTGAGAAATGAAACATGGGGTTTGGAGCATAAAAAATGTTCAATCACCATGTTATACTCTGCATAGGTTGTGCAACTTAGTGCATTGGCCTAGGAGTTAATCTGTACAATGCTTCCAAGATTCTTCCATACTACAAACTTACGGCTTTTTGTGTGTGCTGTCTCAGTGTGCAATGTGAATGTCCATCACTTGCATACATATGGATGCGTTATGTTATGGAACCTTAGATGTAGAAGGGTACCAGATATTTGTACTGTACTAAGAATAATTAGAAAGAACCACAATTTTGAGAGCTTTGGAGCACGCGCCTCCAAATTTGACAGCCTTGTAAGGACTTTCTTAAAGTAATTGGATTTCTTAGATTCTGTAGTTATTTAAGTACAGTCAGCAAGTACTGAATATTGAGAGGTTTGAACCTCTTCCTTCTCTAATGAGTTATCTGGTATCTTCTTCCCCACCTGCATTCCATCTTTATATACTAGTTTCTACTGACAACCTAACTGAATATTCTTGAGCGTATCCCTCACCTAAGACCAAGCATAACGTTTATTGTACTTTAAATCATGTTAATCTGCACAATTAGAATACATTTAGTTTTTTGTTTTGCAGTTCTCAATCTAATTGAATTTATTAATATCTGTGGATTCATTAACTCTTTGGTTCCTCACAGTTACCTCACCTAGCAACAACTTATGCTGCAGTGAACTCACTTGTCACATTGGGGAGTCATGAAGCTTTGTCGTCAATTAATAGGTGGTCAGTTTATAACCAGGGGATCAGTTACCTTTCTGAATAATTTTGCAGTGATATGACATTATCAATGAAACATCTTTCAGACATAAACTATACACGTTTTTGCTGCAGATGAAGCATCCTAGCGGAGGCTTCAGGTATCAAACCAATCCTATTAGCTTATCCTGAGGATCCTAGTTAGGATTCCATTTTATTTCATTGTTTTTCTAGAAAATGCGATGGCTCCTTGGGTCAGCAACTCTATATTCTATGGTTGAGTTTCATTTTTTTCCCTTTTAATGTTGTCCTTTGCTCATTTTATTAGGATGCATGACCAAGGAGAAATAGATGTCCGTGCTTGCTACACTGCAATTTCTGTAAGTCGGCATCTTATTGTTGGGTTGGTACGTAATTAGTTGTAGTGTGCATGTGCACACATGCAATTTCCAGTTATTTGAGCAAATTGCATGTTTTCAGGGCTTTAAAATTGAAAATGGCATATTCCAGCATGAAGATAGTGCATTTAATTGCATGAATATACTGCAATTTTTTATTATATTTGCTGAAGTGATCATTCATGAATCATGATTCATTAATAATTTAATGCGTTGCATAGTCATATAACAATATCAAGGATGGTGACATTAAGTCTTTAGGTTGTAGCTGAACATTGTTGAGATAGAGACGAATTCTTGTGATGAAGAAATGCCCATGGTTTCAATTCAAACTTTATGCCCTTTAACTGCTTCTATCAGTGCAGCAACTGCCATTTATAGAGTTTTGTTTCAGGTTGCCAGTATATTGAACATCTTGGATGATGAACTAGTTCAAAATGTGGGAAACTACATTCAAAGGTCGGATCCTAGAACTCAGTATTGTCTGCGTGCCTATAGTTTGTGGAGCATGTTATGAACCTGTATGCCTATAGTTTTTTTTTTTAAAACAACTGAGAAACAAGAGTAGAATAAATACAGTAAATCCCTGACCACCTCTCTCTTATTCTCGGTGGCTAGTTGTCATCTTTTTAAGAAGTTTCTGTTAGCACAACCATCATGGGTTGGCCTAGCGGTATAAAAGGAGACAAAGCCTCAATAAATGGCTAAAATGTCATCGGTTCGTCCATGGTAACCACCTACATCGTAATTAATTTTCTACGAGTTTTCTTGACACCTAAATGTTGTAGCATAGGGGGTTATCTCGTGAAACTAGTTGTGGTGTTCGTAAGCTAGCCCGGACACTCACGAATGTCAGAAAAAAAGAAAACAAGAAGTTTTTGTTAGCACCAAGCTAGAGCATTAATTTTGGACACTCTGTTAGCACCATGTAATTTTTCTTTTATTTCTCCAATTAATGCTTCTTGAAAGAGTGAGATGGACAATTGACAAGCTCTGCTGTGTTTTGATGTTTATAATTTTTTTCAAACTTGTTAAATCAGTCTGCTTTTGCGTGTTATTCATTAAATGTTGCTAATTTTCTCTGCAGTTGTCAAACTTTTGAAGGTGGTATTGCGGGAGAACCTGGATCTGAGGCTCATGGTGGGTATGTTTCTCTGTCTTTATTCATTTTATCTTGTTGGATGCTGTGTTCTCCAGCTTTCATTGGTGGGATGATAAAAGATATGATTGTTTGTTCAATCTCTATATAATTTGAAGATTCACAATATCATGGAAGAAATGGGTACCAATTTTTTAATGCTCAACACTATGAATATCTTTTCACGTTCCCAGGGAAACGTTTTTCTTTTTGTACATAATTAATATATCGACCTCATCAGGTATACCTTTTGTGGTTTGGCTACTTTGATTCTGATCAATGAAGTTCACCGGTTGGACTTGCGAAGTTTACTTGTAAGACTTTGCTGAGGAAAATTAATCACCATTGCTAATCCTGCCCTTCATTTGTATTAAGACCATGCTGTTTGGCTTCAATGCTACATGTTATTGTGACATGTTATGGATAATATTGGAATCTCTTTCAATACGTTAGGACTGGGTGGTGTTTCGTCAAGCTGGTTTAGAGTGTGGATTTCAGGGAAGAACAAATAAGTTGGTTGATGGCTGCTATTCGTTTTGGCAGGTTAGTTTCGGTATTGTTGATTCAGCGTTTCTTTGGTTTTCATTTGATTGATTTATGACAACAGGGAGGCGTTTGCTCACTATTAAAAAGATTAAGTTTGGATATTGATGAACAATCAGTTCAACCTGATGCTCGAGAAGGTTCTTCTGTTCATAATCTATCAACTGGTATGCCATCAATTTTCTGCTTTTGTTTTCTATCTATCCTTAGAGCATGTTATCTTCATCAATGTTTCTTGGTATAATTTGTCATATGGTTTTGATTCTCTTTTGTCCAATTGGAGATGTCTTTTGTAACTCATTTGTCCCTGTAATTTCATACATCAATGAAGTTGTTATAAAAATAATAACAACAAGGCAACAGTTACGTGAATATGATGGATCTATTTTTTCGGACCAATAACAAGTTAGAATTTTGAGCCTATTTTGAACGTCTGCAACATATCTCACCTTTTTCTTGAAAAAATTAGCTTTGTTCTCTTCCAGCCAAATAGCAAAGCACAAATTTGGAACTATACAATTCCAAAAATATTTTTTTGCTCCAAGCATAAATTTCCCTAGTAAACAAAGACTAGACATCTCTTACGTGTCCAGTTCATATCAAGTCCAGAGTTAAGTTTACACCATAGGTACTGTCCATTCTATTCGTTATTTTGTTGAAAATCCCAAACTAATAAAGAATGAATATTATTTAGGAGTCGGTATATGATTGAAGTGTAAAACCATATATTTGATTTATCAACTTGTTATCTTGGTTATAGTCATGATTCCATTCTTAACGAGGTTAATCTTGTGATATTTATTCCTCTGATTAGGTGTGGATACTTCTCGAAAGGTCAACTATAATGATGTTGGTTATGAATTTATTGAGAAGCATCCAAGTAGTCAACCTCTTTTCAACAGCTTAGCCTTACAGCAATACATACTTCTGTGTGCACAGGTACACCATACACCTTCGAGATTTATTTTTATTTTACTAACTCTATAATTGGTTGGAATTCTTTTTGTATTAAAAATATTTATTTTCATTCTTCTTTTATTTTTGTAGTGTTCATGTAAAGTAGAATATACGAAATATTGCAGTTTTGAAATTGGTTCCAGAACGAGTAATTGACTGACCATCTCTCAAGATGGATGTTCATTTTGTGAAACATTGTACAACTAGGACTCGTAGTCTCCTTGTATTCACCATTTCTTATTACATTCATCAATTTATCATAACTCTTTTTCCAAAACGAGTTATTTACCTCGTAAGAATTTTATGTTTTGTTTAGTGCAATTATCAAATAATATAGGATTCTATCTCAAGACCAGTTGGCAATTAGACAAGTATCCCAAGAGCAAACATTGTGAGATCCCTTTATTTTTTCAATGTGTAAACCTCGACATGCATCCTCTAGATCGTGCTTCGTTTGGTTCACCTTTGGATAGGATTCCTTTTTCTTTGGGGGGAGGGGGGGAACCAAATGTCCTTTTGAGCTTCTTGAGCTATGATACAATATTAGATAATATGAAATTCCATCTCAAAACCCATAGAGGAGAAGATCATGTATCGTGTGAACATTGTTAGATCCCTTGATTTTTTTAATGTAGGATTCTCAATGGCAATAATTATTTGTTTTTCCAAAATTTGACAATCTATTTCCTGTAAACAATCGTTTGTAGTTCAGGGCCTCTCATTGTATGTATTTCCATTTGGAGGTTTGGTTTTTATCATTACCTGGGTGCAGGTACCTGAGGGCGGACTAAGAGACAAACCTGGGAAGCCAAAAGACTACTACCACACGTGTTATTGCCTAAGTGGCCTCTCATTGTGTCAGTACAGCTCGTCTAATGAAGATTCTCCACCACTTCCCCACGCAGTAGCAGGACCCTATTCCAACCTCCTGGAGCCTGTCCATCCGCTATACAATGTTGTCTTCGAACGTGCAATTGAAGCACTTGATTTCTTTAGGGGAAAATAGGTAATCTTCTCCCCTTCACTTCTCTATAGCCTATTGCCATACACTTAATACCTTAAAACTCTGGTGGCTATTTACTCTGGTATTTTCTGTAATGGATTTATCTTGTGTATGTAATAATGATGGAGGATTTAATTAGGTTATGCTGTGATATCAAGTTTTGTCTCAATCTTCCAGGTTTCCAGCGTTGTCAACTCCCCCTCCCCCCCAAATCATCCTTGACTATTATCACGGTGCAATCATCAGATGCCACTACATTTAGTTGCTAAGGAAACCCTTAGGGTATGATATTCTTGGTAGTGGCTACCATGACTTGAAGTCTTTTGTTAGACCAATGCCAACTATGCCTACATCTCCTCCAACCTAGTCGATCATAACCATGGAGAAGGGAGCTTTCATTCTTAACTAAAGATCTTGTCCTATTTTCAAAACAATTTGTATCCTACATCTATGAATAGTTTTGGAAGTGATGCAACACAAAGAAAGCTCTTAATTTTTATTATACATTTAAAAGACGGTCGTAGGTTGAAGGAAGTGGGGATGTTTGGTATTTGGAAAATTTTACTGAAGAGGGGCTAGCCCTACAGTTTAGTCTAAGGATAGGATATGCTCATTGCTCCCATGTTTATCATATGCTCTAATGGTCAGCCTAAGACTACAAAAGTCTACCTTAAGACTACAAACGTATTTTCATATTATTTTAAACAAACGGCAGTTTTGAAGGGGCACACGTTTAGGGTCGAGCCATCATTAACTCAGTTTTGGGCTTTGATCCCATTTCGTTGTTGATATACTTGTAAAAAGGAGTATGGTGGTGCAGTACTTACCTTAAACAACTTGGAAAATCTTGCTAACCCTATGATTAATTAAAATTCTAAAAAAAAAAGACAATTTAAAAGGATCTCTCTATAGCTTATCCCCTCAGATCTCATGGACCTTATCCTTTGCTGTGCTATAGTCTATAGAACATATCTTGTTCAACCATAGTCGTATCTATAAAGAAAGTCATATCATTGTCCTATAATATTTACATGGTGCCATGTTGGCCACTTATGAATTAATTTTCTACAAGTTTCCTTGAGATCCAAATGTCGTAAGATCAGATGGGTTGTCCCATGAGATTAGTTGAGATATGTGTAAGCTGACTCGATACTCATGGATATAAAAAAGAATATTTACATTGTGACATCTAAATAATTTAAAATTTTCAAGTTTTCAACGGGTAGACTAAACCAAATTTATGGTTAGTTTAGACCATGTTGTCATTTTACCCTAAACAGTTGGAGCTCAAGATTAGGAAATGGGTCAAACTGGTAGTCTAAGATCTTTCTACATTATAGTGGCTTGGAAGTTTCTCAAAAGATCTTATTTGTTTTACTACTTTTCCTTTTCTTTCCTCTTCTACTCAGGACAATTTGTATCTGTTAGAGTGCTTTATCTTACATTTTGATTTGAGATGAAATAAAAATGTCGTGTTTCGGTTTACATTTTTCTTAAAAAAATACTTGAGCTCTGGGTGCATCGGGAGCTGCACTTGTATTTGTGCAGCTCACCCAAATGCTCAATCACAAGCTAAGAACAAAGTTTTCTTTAAATATATATTATATATTTACTTTATCCTTGAAGGAGATGCATGAAGAAGGGTGCAGCAGGGGCTACACCCAAGTATTACTCTTACATGCTCTTAAACGAAATCTAACATTTTCAATGCAATTCGAAGCAATAGAAAGGAAAGAAAGGAAATGGAACTCCTAGAATACGGTGAATCTGAAATGGGTTTCAATCAAATTGAAGGGTAGATTCAATCCTCAGGAAGAAACAAAAACAGCCTTATTTCAACATAACCAAAGAGTGTGTTAATAAAAAGAAGTCTCATCTTTACAGGATTGACTTCTTAACATGTCCCTAGAGCTTCCAGTGCAGAATGGTGGCCACATCCTTTACCTAACAAAGAAAGAGTAGCATTTTGGTAGAGAGTAAAAAGGTGAAAAGTAAAAAGTAAAAGAAAGAAAAAGAAAAAGAAGTTTTAAAATTCTGCATCATTCTCATTGAAAGAAATGACAGACAAGAAAAGGTAACTTTTTATAACTGGAGTTTCTAATGAACTCCATCTCATATTTATTGTCAATTTATATACTAGAAAAGGCGATTACACAAAGAAAGTACATCACATGAAGAAAATCAGTGAGAAAAACCAGATCGATCCGCCGGTAATAGATGGAGTTCATACAGACAAAGGCTTAGTAACGTTGAATTCGAGTCCCCAGAGCTCGAAAGTCCCGTTAATGAAGTCGTAGTGACCACCCTTGAGTCCAAGAGTTCCATTCACCAAACCATCCCTAACAAATGGATAGGTTAGCAGATTCCCAAGTGATACAGCAACTGCTTCCTGCATTTTCCAATAAATGAAAGAAACAAATGTTAATAATAGAAATCCCATTTGTTCACTTTCCTATTCTCTATTTGAATATGAAGTGCAAAAATTGCTTTTATTTTATTTTATTTACCTTTTCACAGTGTGTACAAAGTTCCCCAAGTTCTGCACCACCATGGGCTGAATTGACCTTGGCCTTAGCAGGCAAACCAACTTTCACCCATTCTTCAATGAAATCACTGTTTTCAATCAAAGATGAGTTCTAATCAGTTTATTACACAAGGAGCGACCAGTTTTAGAGCAACGTTATGTTTGGATAAGCTACTTTTATGTTTTATAAAGTTTCTTTTGGTCGTTCTTGTTTAGTATATTTTCATATATAGCACCGTTGTGAATAAAGTCACTATTCATCCTAAATTATAGGTTTTGAGAATAGTGTTTTCAATTTGCTCCATAAGATTAACTTCGACTGCGAGTTTCATTTCTCGATTTGACGAAGAGAAATCAAAAAATGGAGAAGAAGAAGGCTTACGTTGAGTACTTTCCATCATATGGGAAAGTCATAAGCCCCTTAATACCACCACAAGCACTGTGACCAATCACAACAATGTATTGCACCTACAACACCAAAACCAAATCATTCATCACTAAATCTATATTATGAATTAAAAAATAGCATATTGAAGTTGTTTATAATAATACCTTGAGATGAAGAACAGCATATTCAATGGCAGATCCAGTTCCTGAATATTTGTCCTGTTTTAAACAAAAAGAAACAACCCAAGATTCATATTTAAACACATACAACATGGAGGAAAAAATTATTTAATTTAAAGTATAACTAAAACGAAACCTGATCATAAGGAGGAACCAAATTGGCAACATTTCTGACCACAAAAGCCTCCCCAGGTTGGAAATCAAGAACATGTGATGGGCACACTCTTGAATCAGAGCAAGCAAACACCATAAACTGCATTTTCCATGACATTATAAAATTAAATTCAGTTCTAAATAATCACCCTTCTTCAATTAACTCATACCATACCAAATGAAATGTCCCAATAAAAAAAAGAGTGATAAATACCTTGGGGCTTTGGCCTTTTGCAAGTTCACCATACAACTCTGGGTTCTTGCTGGAAAACAAAGAGAGAAGTCACAAAATGAGACCGAAGTATGATTCGGTTTTGAAAACTACAGTCGAATGACTAGTAAAAATCGATTTGTTTGGGAGAACACACATATAAAAGTAAGTAATTAAATAAACATGTTTTTGACTGAATTAATATTGTTTAATAAAAGGGAAATTGAAGGATTTACTCATATTTCTCCTTCTTGAAGTGAATGAAACCAGATTTGATCCTCTCAACTGGATCAAAAGCTGGCTTTTCTCCATCTGCAGTTTTTAATTCTGCTGTTATTTGTGCCACTTTTGATGTTGCTGTTGCCTTCAAATCTCCCTTCTCTCTACACCCACCAATAAATACACAAAATAAAATAAATAAGGTAGGTATAATTAAAAGTACTTAAATAAAAAAATATATTGAATTCAAGGTACCTGAGGAGCTTCTCCAAAGCTTCAATGGCTTCCTCATATGAACCATTCGCCATATCTTCTGTCTACAAGATTCAATTTCCCCAGTAAAAAACTTAGCAACAAAAAAGAAGTATATATACACATATACATATATAATGATATTGACTAGAAGAAAACATATTTTTGGTATGTGGAGCAAAAAGCAAAACAAAACAAAGAAGGGGTTTATTTCTTAAACAAGCTTAATTAATTTCAACCGAGACATAGATTAAAACCAAAATTGTTACCATACAAGTCTGTAATTATTTAAGTTTCAAAACAGTGAAATAAAATGTAAATTATGGAAATGTTTACTGGCAGTTTGAAACGAAGAAAGTTGTAGGGAATGAAATGAAAAACAAAAGGTTTAAGGAATTATATATATACACATATACATATTTGGTAAAATTTAGGGTTTAATTTGGTCTGAATTTCGCCAACTAACTTGATTTGTTTTTAGAAAGAAAATTAAACCAAAGAGATAATATTAAGTTAATGTAATATGTGATTTATGGTAACCTATTGACTTATGAGCCACAAGGGAAACGGGAGAGATGGCTGAACTTAGGCTGCCATGCATTACGTTATTACATGTCGGTTACTTATGAAATACAACACTGTCAATTATATGTTGCCACGTGTCTTATTGGAAAACCACTTGTAAACTTGCCACGTTGGAGGAGAAGTTGGTGCCTTGTATGAGCAATTTCACGTGACATGCACGTGTGTGTGTGTATATGTGATTCAAAGCCAAAAGAGAAGGAAAGTTATTGATGACATCCACCTCTCGTTTACTCACTTTACTCGTTATATCACCTTTTAAAAAACAAGTGGAGTACGAAAATTCGACACTTATCTTATGATAAAAAGAAATACACGTTAACTTTTTCTTTAGTGTAAATTGAAGGTGAGGAGATTTGAATCACAAATCTCTTTGTTTTCGACACACATTGATGTCAGTTGAGTTTAAATTAAGAACAAAATAAAAAGTAAAAGATTTATATCGTCTTTTCGGAGTACTCAAGTAGGATTATAAGATGTGATATCAAATGTAAATGCTACAAGAAATTATGTGGTCTTTGTTTAGACACGTGTTCCCTTTTGTAGGATTAGGTGGAAAAGAAAGAAAGAAATAAATAAAAAGTAAAGGAAGGAGTTGGAGATATCCTGAAGAAATGTTATAATATTTGGAAATAACTAAGGAACATTTTTCAAACAACCAACAACTAACTAATCTCAAACACACAAAGTTACTTAAAATAAGTAGACAATAATAGTAATGATTAAAAGGAAATCATGCCCTAAGAAAAGAAAAGAAAGACTTCAAACAGTCAAGCATATTATAATATTCTAAAAATACAGAAACATATATACATTTTAGGCACGAATCCAAATTTAGAAGTTTACAATGTCATAAAAAGGACAGAAAAAGAATAAGACAAATATTCTCACTCTTTTTCCTTCCTACACCAATTTAATTTATCTTTCTAAAATCTATTATTTACAAAGTATCTCAACTTAATATAAGAGAACCATGCGTGTAGAGATGTTTGAATTCTTTAAGCCAATGACGGACAAGATGAGTTGTTTAAGCCAATGTATCAAAATAAATTTAATAATTATATCATATAACACTCTTCTCTTGCTTGTGAGAGTTTGAAAACGAAAATCTTCTTAATATAATGTTAAGTCACCCGTTTGTAATTGACTCATGCAACTTGAACCAAAGGATGAAGGTAAATGTAAATATGATATCATGAGACAAAATGAAGGCGGATTACATATAATGACATACATTGTAGCAGTCACATTGGATATATATTGGTTAAGTAGGCACATAAACAAAGAATGTAAGAGGAGATCAGATGGAAATAAAAGAAAAAACATACCCAAGTGGGGGTGATAAGAGGGGAAGGGGCAGCTAAAACAGGTCTGTTTTGGATGAGATTGGGGAAAGAAGGAGAAGGAGTGTTGTTATTGGAAAGCCTTGCAGAAATAGAAGAACAACGAATGATATTAGGAGAAGGAGAAGAAGAAGAAGAAGAAGAAGATTTGTTGAGAGAGAAAAGGCAGGTGTTAATGGAAGCCGTCGACATTGTGCACTATGCCTTTGTATTGGTTGCCTTTATAAATTCTATTCAAATTTGTATATTTCTCTATTTTCCATTCAAACTCTTTCAATTCCTTTGGGATAATGAAAGCGAACCCACAATCAACCACAGCTTCTTCTTTCTCAGATCAGGATTGGGCGTTCCACATTTCTCTCTCTCTCATCTATTTGTTCTACACCATTTCGTTGTGCCTACGCATTGATACGATACACGAGCCCGAGATTCTACAGATCCTTGTTCGATGTAGTGAGAAGATTTTAATTAACAGTATGTGTACATGGTAGTGAAGATTTGAATCTCAAGTGTGTTTAACTATTTGAATGGTTTAACGACTCATATATGATTATTGATGGTTTAACAGTGTTGAACGTTTTGAGAGATTATATGTATGACTATTACAATTCCATAACTTGAATAAGTTCTTTACAGATATGGGAGTAGAGAAAAAAAAAAGATTCTTTTTCCTAAAATTAAATAAACAAACCCAAGCAAAAGATTAAGTCTGTTTAAAAATCATTTGAATTGATTTTGATTTTTCTTTTTAATAAAAATAAGCTTGTTTTATTATAATTTCTTTTACCTCTATTCTTTTCATTATCTCTACTAAACTAAACATTTGAATAATTTTAGTTAATCACAAATGAAAAGAAAAAAAAACATGTTTTTAAAATTTAAAAAGGTTTTTAAAAAAACAATAGAAAAAATTAACAAACTACTTACACTTCATATAATAAAACTATTCAAAGACAAAATTTATTACCCTTTAATTTTTTAAGAAGGGTAAATAATTTGTAAAATGTTCTATTTTTTTATAATTTTTAAATAAAAAATGTACTATTTTTTTGAAAAGAGTTGTTTTATTAAAAAAAAAAAAAAAAAGAAGAAGAAAAATGGGTCATAAAAGCAGGTTTTGTTTTCATAAACATTGGGAGTAAAAATTGAAATGCTTTATAATAAAAAAAATAAAAAATAAAAATAGTATAAAAAAGAAAGTTAAAAAGGTATTGGGTATGGTAATGGTATAGACTTCTATTTCTAAGCTGCGATGCCTTTTCTCCACATATCAATTTGTGATCTATAAACCCATCCTCCTAATTATAATATCCATATTACATTCTCTCTTTTCTTTTTCTTATTTTCTCTTTATTTAATATATTAAGAAATAGATATTAGCATAATAATAATAATAATAATAATGTGGCTCTTCTTATTTCACATTACTTTCATCTTATAAAAAAAAAATCAATGTTTACATCATTCCTTTCTCCCTCAACTTCCGTACCATTCTTTTTCAAAATAATAATAATATTAATAATAATGACACTAACACTTTTAAATGTATTATTAAATTTTATATCATTATTATTAAAGAAAAAGTGTTATCAAGAATGTTGATTCCAAAATCAATATTTTCTATAATACGTAGAGTTAGTAGAGTTAGTAGAGTTAGAGTTAGAGTTAGAGAATAAACCTCTAACCTCTAGGTTAATATTAGACATTATGCTATTGAGTTCTATTATTTTTCAATGTTCCAAAAAGTTTGTGTTTTAATTTTCAATAGGCAAGAATAAATAGAGAATAATAATGAGACTGTAGATAAAATGTAATTGGGGTATCTTCCAATGAGGATGTTGGATATATATGTACCACAAAATGAGATATTGAGGCATTTGTGTGAGTGAGAAAAGGAGACAAATGGGTAAGAAATAAGAGATTGGAGAGCTTCAAATTTTTTAATAAAAAACTTTATCCTCTCAAAAAAGAATGGAGTGGTAAACAAAGATGACAGATGTTGCATTTTTAAGGCACTTCTTATCATCTATTGCTCTCTATTTTGTATTGGTGGACCTAAATCATCAAATCCACCATTCACTTCTTTCTTTCCCATATCTCTCACCTTTCCAAACCTTTTCCTTTTTCTCAAAACAACCATTTCTATTTTCAAACTAGGAAATTAAATCATATATAGTTTAACCATGAACAAATATGTACAAATATAACATTTTGAAAACATTTCTCTATCTTTCTCATGTCAAGGATTTGATTGGATCTTGCATTTTTGTTGAACTACTAAAAAGGGGATGTTATGGTTGTTAAGTTTTTATAGGCAATCGTGGATTGTTTTTATTAGGTAAGTTTTCTTCCCTATTTCTTAGGGTAATTTTATCTACGAGACTATATTTTTAGTTTGCAAAAGTGGCATAAAGTAGATTATTAGACAATAAATTTTCAAAAATTCAAAACTAAAAAAACCAAATGGATACAAAACGTGAGGAAATATTATTTATTATAATACCATTTCCATCGATATTCGAAAATGCTTGCCTTTGGATGATGGGCCGTAACATTAGTTGGGCTTGAAGTGGGCCTGGCGAGAAGCTCATTCAACCATGATTAGACCCAAACAAACAGAGCCCTGACACCAAATAGATTGGGCCCGACGGCAACCGATCGGAAAGACTCCAAATCCCTCTGACATTCCGGCAATTCCGACACCGGCGATGACGAAAATTTCACTGACAGAGAATTACGGCGGAGGATGGCGTTCTCCGGCCGGATATCTGCGGAATGAAGGTGGAGCACTGTGGCCATGGCGGAGACATTTATTGGTTAGTGTCTTTAAGTCGAGAGAGAGAGAGAAAGAAAGAAAGAAAGAACGGCGGTTCCAATGATTTTTGAGAATATTTGAAGTAATATGTAAAGGTTGGGAACGGAAGATGGGAAAGAGAGAAATTAGGATGAATGTCGACATTTTCATGACATAGTTTCGACCTTTTTCGATGAGTCGGACTGAGTAGGGGCCCAAGAGGCAGCCTTGAATGCATTCCATGGACTTGGAGTAATATGGACGAATTCTTCCATATACAATCATTAACATTCAAATTATAACCAAATTTGTTAGAGGTTACCAATGAAAAAATTCAATAACTAACCGATTGATCATATTACAAATATTCGTCTATAAAATTTTTTATTTTCACAATTTTTTAAAAATGTTTCTACTCACTTCATTGGTATACTACCAATTATAATTACCTACAACAAATGAGATTAGCTATATTTTAGGACAAAATATAGCTTTAGACTTATTGAAAAATAGCGAATAACTAAAGTGTTTTTCTTTTTAAATTCCACTTATTATATAAACATAACTTTCAAATTTTAGGTACAAAGAGTACACTGTCATCTATTTTATGAATCATACACTCAAATTGGATTTATAGTTTCAACATTTAATCCTTTGAGAATTTTTTATCTATAATCCACGAAATAATTGAATTTATGCTCAAATAAGTTTTCATTAAATAACAATTAATACAAAATCTATATTTTAATGGTTAGCCTCATAGCCAATTGAGTCGTAAACTCACACGTGTGATCAAGGAAAGTTCTAATATCGAGTAATTACCTTCTATTTTAACTTTTAAGGCATTTAGAGGGGAGAGACATTAGAAAATTCAAAAGACTGATATCAAAGTCTAAAATATTTTTGAGAATTCGAAAACATTAGAAGACATATAAAGTGTCTAACACTTCAAAACTCTGATCAATTCTTGAAACCAATGATCGATTTCCAAAATCAACATTAGCAAAATTAACAAACTAAAGATCGGACACAAGAAGATCAATAGAGAACAAATGTTTCATCCTCCACGTTGAAGAGTAAAAATCGAAGCACGATAAATTGTACTAATATTATTCAAAATAACAATACAAATTTGAATTCACTCGCACCAAGTTTTTTTCAAAAATCTTGTACAATCAACTCCCAATGTTACTCAAAGAAAAACGGTTCCTCCATTTACTAAACTCTTCAATCAACTTTTTTTTTATACTAGTACAATCTTCAATCAATTACTTATTAAAATTGTCCCTGAAATCTAATCTTTTGAAAAAAAAAAATAATTTCTAAGAATGACGGCAAACCTATGCAAATTTGATTGATAAAAAGAAGTATAATATTAAGAGGAGATTAAGTAAAATTATAGACATTAAAGAGGGAGAGAGGAATCTTCCATATAGTTCATCTCTATATTACAATTGAATGTTGCATGAATTAACTATTAAGTACAAGAAACCAAAGCAAATGAAGCTTTTTCATGGAAATATTTATTTTTCTATATATGTAAATGTAGGATCATAAATATGCAAAATGTATCCAATCTACTTGGGAGTTAGTCTAATTGGACATACTGAAAATGCAACACACCGAGCTGCTTTCGCCAACATAAACCGCTCATTTTCTGTCAATGGTCTTTCAATTACCTTCACGATATTTGCATCCTTCAAAACAAGTATCATCATATGAGATCCAAAGCAATTATTAAGAATCCAAGAATACGTGTTTAAGTATGGTCGTGGGAGTAGAACTATGCTCTAGACTTCAACAATTCAGTTTCTATCAATTACAAGAATCAATTTAGTTTTTCACATGTTAACATTGTTTCAATATAGTCTTTTATTGTTGATCGATATTAAAATTGGCTGATGATAGACTCGTATGGCAAAATTATGTCATATACTTGTTTATCACCATCTAATTTGAACATTTATCATCAATGAGGAAATAAATCAGATGAAATTGAAATTTTGAAACACCAACATGAGGAACCAAAATTTACATGTGCCCACGTTCAAGTTTACATGTTATGTTTTGAAGGAAAAGCCTTAGTGTCATGTACATTACACTTAAGTTTAGTCTAGGTTGTTAATGCACACATTAAACGAAACATATCATAAGGACTGACTCACAATTTTTGGGCCTAATTTATGATTTTAAAAAAGAACTTACTCTCTTTTGCGGCTGAACTGAAGGCCTAACACTGGCAGTGTCACCGATGACTATTACATTGTTGACATTCCCCCTGTCGTCTCTTTCAGCAGGTGAAGATGTTGAGTGCCTCCACTGACCATTTGTGATGTACTTGTAGTAATACCTACAGGGCATCAAAAAATCAATACAGCAGCTCTTTAATCCTTTATAATCCATCAATTTTTCTTAAGCAATGACGATAATTTTCCAATATCTAAGTTGCAATGTTATTTTCCATATAATGGAGAGCAAAGAGTTCCGTCAGCAACATATAAACAATGAAAATACAAATTATAGTTAGAAATTTTATATTAATATATGAGATTGCAAGTTTTGTTCCTTTAATAGAACAAAAGACAGATGACCTGACCTAGAGAGGCTAGGTCCAATTTAGTAGGTTACGCAATACTGCTAAAATGGCATTAAAAAACATAACAAGATTATCAACAAATATGC
This sequence comes from Cucumis hystrix, assembly GCA_025688845.1. NCBI lineage: Eukaryota > Viridiplantae > Streptophyta > Magnoliopsida > Cucurbitales > Cucurbitaceae > Cucumis > Cucumis hystrix. The sequence continues at coordinate 21,209,484 of CM046886.1, read as the reverse complement.
ATCTAGTAGACTGATGTACACGCTTATACTTTAGGTGCTATTAAGACAATCTTTTTATACTTACTTTCCCTGAGGAAGTTTCATTTCTACTTCATATCTAGGTCCACCCTTGTGACTAGCTTTGACGGGTTCTTTCCAGTTACCAGTAAAATCTCCAACCAAATTTACATCCTCCCCCTGTACCGGACAAAAAGTTGACATGTTTTTCATCATAAATAGAATAACAAGACGATTGGCAAAGATAAACAGACTGATTCCACAATTACCTCTTGTCCATTCCATACGAAGGTGACGGCATGAGTGGGAGGTCCATCATGCCTTCCATTTTCCACCATTGCTATGAGATCCCAGGTGGCCCAAGCGATAGCAGGCCTGCAAAGGGATTTTGAGAAAGTACAATAAATATTTTTAAAAAAATAATATAATGAAGGATATGCACCATGAATGTTTGACTCTGCTTCTGATTAGCAGAGACATTGAAAAAATTGGGGAAGGTAAACATTATAAATAAAGCAACATATTGTAAAAGGAAAAAGAAAAAAGAAAAGCTACTTGATGATATGAGCTACGTGAGAACTTGAAAAAAGTTTAGTTCGTCAAGATAACGTGCTGGTGTATCCACAGGGTAATCTGATATTTATTATCCATTTTAAATATGATAGAGTTCTACCAAAAATATGACTATCAACGAAGTTTCTGTTCTTACTTATATACAAAAGAATCTTCCCTACATTTAACTAATCTGGAAACCATGTGCAGTTGTATACGAGAATAACATTTGATTTTCGTACTTGTATTTATACGTGCATGCAAACATTATGCAACTTCTATACGAGCAATGGGCAATCATGTTAGTTCTTCCAATTTATATGGAATGCCACTTGTACCATACAATAAGAAATTTGGAATTATTATGTGCATTGATACGTGCAGACTGTGAAGTGGCATAGAGAAAAACCTGTCAGGTTTGCAGGAATGCAAACTGGTGATAAAATTATAAGCTGCATGAAGAGAAGTATCGGTCATCCAGTGTAGATATGCAATCACACTGGCTGGAGATCGATCAAAACCAGAGGTACAAGTTATAAAAACTCGATGGTTCTTTTTTAACAGTCGTAGAAGTAGACCCACACAGAATGGTAGTTTTTTCCTCAAATCATAAGAATCTCCTTCTCTGAAAGAAAAGAAAAGTACTCAAATCAGTCGTATAGTTTATGAGATCAACATATTTGAAACTGAGAATGAGAAACTTAAAAGTTCTGCTAATAACAAACCAAAGTTTTGGTCTTCATTTTTGTTCAGTCATCAAATTTCTTGAATGAAAGTTTACGGACATAAAAGTGATAGTGATAGCACCATGACCAATCTCTCAACTTGAGCTGGATATGATGCAAAATCTTTATTCACCTGATAGGATAGCTGATCATTAGAATATCAAATTTTTGGCACGACTCATTGATTAACTTGGCATTAATCCCCCAGTTTTCTGCCTCAGTTGCACTTTGAAAATTCAGTACAGCGGTGACTCCCTGTAGTGAAAGTTTGAAAGAAGTGTAACCAAGATGGACTAAGAACCGAGCAGATGGGCATGAGGAAAAGAAAATTTCAAAACAGAAGAAAGATACTAATGTCAGCTTCAACTTTTTTAAACCCAGTAGGACAGAACAGAAATGTGTTTGCATCCTAGAAACCCTACGTAAATGCTTCCAAAAGCAGGCCAAGTTGTATTCAACCCAGTATACAAGAAGACACAGAACAATGAAAACCTAAAAATGAGTCTCAACTATCAAATTTTGACTTGAGAACCATCAGCTGTGACTCAACGTACTAGTGATCAATGTAAACTTATGTAAATGCATCGATGTACTAATGATATTTTCCTCTATAAACCCAGGTAGATTTTGCTGTTGTCGAATACAAAGTAAACTTAGGGATTGATAGTATATGTTTACTGGAGTGGCATATGTCGATTTAAAGTACATATTTTAAAAAATGTCTTGAGAATAATGCTGGAAGATTATCCTGCAATACATGTAAAAATTACTGAACTCCAGTAAAAGGTGCCTAATGGTTAGCGTCAGCAGAATGAAGCATGCATAGTTGATGGTCATATTTACTGTTTAATAAACCAACATTGAAAAGACACAAACCACGTTATTTGACAAAGCCACAACATCTGCTTCCGTCTGTATACATGACCCCACATAGATTTGCTCCGTGATCTATCAGCACAGCAAGTTTAGAACAGAAGATTAGCACCATGCTATATAAAGCATGTGGGTGGGTAGGTTGTGAGTACACTTGTCGGTGTACTGACAAATTATTGATTCAAATATGTCGCTACAAATAATCAACACAAATACCAAATTCCACCATGAAAACCCACCTTACTATAGCTCATACCACGAGAGTGATCATAATACAGCTCCCCTTTAGACCGTTCTAGTGCCTTGACATATTCATCTAGGGGGAAGCTCCCATGAGCCCATTCTCCATCTCCAGGCTCATCTTCAGTAAATATACCAACAAGTTGGCCGATTTGAGGTGTGAGAATGTTTCTCTGTATGTGTGATTTTACATCTTCATTTTGATCTCTAAGAAGTTTCCAACCGTCTGATGTTAAAAACTTAGAGGAGAAAGTCGCAAAGCCAGAGTTCCCACTGCTTTCATCAGATGTTTGCAAATTTGATGCCAAAATTTCTTTCTTCCAAGTAGCAATAGGCACTCGACCTCTATTAAATAAAATATCTAAATCGTTTGAAAGTAGAAGCTGTTGAACAGGAAAAGGAGAAAAAGGTCTTTCAAGAACCAGGCTAAAAGATCCTGTTTTCTCCATCAGCATCATCCTGAAGAAACCAAATACTGAAAATAAAACAAACATAAAAAAAATGATGAATGGGAAAAATCTCCAAAATAAAATCATAGAAAATTCAATCTACTTTTAAGCCTCAGATGTTTACTTCATACATCTCCATTATCCTAGTTTAAATCTTTACTAACTTAAAAAATATCTACACCCAATTCATGTAGACCCTCTTTCAAGTAAATGGTGCATACTGTGTATCACCAAAGTCTTTAATCTCAATGAGATTGACGCCTGATGAATCGCTTGCCTTCTTTAAAGTGTCCCCCACCATGATTATTCTCGACTTCTCAGCATTACCCTAAAAACATTATAGTTGATGCAGACAAATAACTGGTTAAATTATCAAGGCATCACCAAATAATTTTAAAACTATATAATAAATAACAAAAGACGAGAGCAATCCAACACATTTCATTTACACAATAGATCTTGAGGTAAATAGTACTTACAAGTTCTAAGGCCCTAACTAACTCTAGCCCAGTTCTTAATCTAAAGTTTCTGTTGTGTTAAATGTCAATATTTCAATTTATTTGAAAGAAGAACTCATTCCAAACCATTTCTTCATACAAAAACCATTCAAATAAGAAAAGAAATTAATACCCCTTTCTTAAGCGAATGAACGAAGATTCTTCCATCAACGGAAATCGCAAACCGAATGCCGAGCGGTTTCTCAAGAGTAACCATGTATTCATTGAGATTCATCTTAAAGGACGAAGAAGAAGAATCCGACATGGCGAAAACCTTAACAAGTCGACCATTGAATGAAGCTCTCGCTCTCGGACCATCCCTAACACCTCCATTTCCAAAACATAAATCTCTTCCCCAAAACAACGACGATTTACTTCCTCTCAACAATGGCGAAGATGAATAATCAATAATCCTCACACAAGGAAGCTGCAGAACCGCCATTTCCGAACTCAGATTAACAAATACAAATTACAAACTAGACACAGAAATTCGAAAATGTTGTAAAAAAAAGATAATCTAATATCCCACGGCTGACGTGGACATAGGTGGGTCCCATTACACGAGGATATTTATTAGACATGAATATTTTCTTTTCTTTTCTTTTCTTTTTTGATGTTCGTATGCGAGAGCGACCATCAGATTCGGGTGAGGTGCTTATTATATTAGCCAATATAATGGTCTGGAAAAGGGTACGTGGGTCATTTGGTCTCTATAATGAAACGTGGGCTTGTTTGAGCGGTTGTTGATTAAAAGATGTGTATTCCGAGAGAAATGGACGGTTTGTGATTGTTGGAGAGACCAATCACCCTCACCCACGATCAACTCTTGTATTTGAGATTTGTAAGTCACCCTTTTTCTTTTTGTATTTTGTAAAAACAATTGTTACCAAAATTAAAGGTACTTTTGAATTTCATTAACATCTTTTAAATATAATTTTCTTGGCTTATTCTCACTTATACTATTTTTTTCTTCTTCCAATTTTTCATTATAAATTTTATTCTTCAAATTTTAAGGATACTTTCCTTAATATTTAACGAAGGAAAATTAGTGTAAATGAAAAATATTTACAAATATAGCAAAATTTCAAATTTTATCAATAATAGACATGGATAGAAGTCTATTAGTATTTATCATTAATAGAATTTAAAATTTTACTATTTTTATAAATATTTTAGTTTTATTTTTCTATATTTGAAAATGCATATGAACGAAATATGTATTTAAAACTACTCTTTAAATAAATTATAAAAAAATGTTAATTTGATAAATCTATTTTAGTTATTAAATCTAAAATGTAATAATTTTACCAAACACTATAGCCAATTTGTTCAAATAAATTATTTCCTTGATTGGCTTGTATTTTGATTTTTTTTTCTTTTTTAAAAATCATATAACATAATAATTAGTTGTGCACAAATGTTTAATTGAAGATAATTAATCATAATAGAAAAGTTGGTCTATAGATTATCCCAACAAATAATGATATTATTTAAATTTCTGACTACATGCGATACACACAAATCTTTGACTATTTGAAACATGTTTGAGTTGATAGTCTAATTTTTCAATTACTTGGTGATTATGTTACACTAAATGACACTACGAAAATCAATGTGGTAGTAGCCCAATTGGTCGAGGCAACCAAAAGCTTCAAGGAATGTCATAGGTCATGCAAGACCATAAATTTATTAGGGTAACTCTTAGTTTAATTAGAAGAGACTAATCCAAATCACACATTCACATTTCATCCAATAAATCACTTAAATCTAATCATGTAAAGCTAAGTCTCGTATTGTTTAAAACTTGTCAAAAGAATTAAGTCCGAAAATGAAATTAACAACCCAATTGAGATAATTAGCTACTAGTTGAACAAAATCACGACTCAAAACAAGAAATAATGAAATATTAATGCACATGAACACACATATAAAATCAACCAAGTAAAGTTTAGAGCCCGAAACCAATGTTTTTCCAACACTTTCAAGCATACAAAATAGACTTTTATGTATTTGTTATGTGTAATTATACATGTAATGGTTCTGGCTTATCTTTTATCCTAAGAAATTACTTGCAACATTGGTAAACATGATTGGTACCTACCATGAACAATACTTAATGAAACTCGATATAGTTAGATGATCGGGCATGCAATAAAAAACTCGTACTAATTTAAGCAATCAAGTGTACTTAAATGATCAAATATCTGTTGGAATAAATGGTTATGATTCTTCATGAATGGATGCATCATTTCATGAAAAGTGTTATTAACTAAAGGACACGACTTTTCGAATGGCCACGAAAAGTCTATAAACAAGTCCTTTTGGTTGAGAGAAAAAAACACATCAAAATCATTTGTCTTCTATAAACAAATTTCTCTCCATATCCACAATTTTGACGTTCGGTAGATTCACATGGTTTCTTTCGTAGATCTTCTATACGCGGTGCTACACTTATAAGAAAGTTGATTTGTTCTATCCTGGGAGGTAATTCTCTAAATTCTCAAGCACTATGTGAGAAAATTTGCCTTAAGGAAACAACGTGAATTCGTTGGGCTCAGATCTATATTTGTGTATGATTTTCTAATATACATAACAATTTGATAATCTGCATAACAATCTTAAGACAAATTTACTTAACAAATGTTTATGTATGTTTGCTTTTATATGCTTATGTATTTCTTCAATTAGCCAGACTAATTTTTGCATTTGAAGTCTTATTTTATTAAGATTATCAAGTACCTTTAAAATCATATCTGTATAAGTATTAAAAGAAAAAATAACTAAAGATTACTTATCCATTTATCTCATTTTTCTGTATTGTTTTGATTTTTAATTTGTTTGGATTTTTTTTTCTTCACTGCCTTAGTTTATTTCACACATATATATTAGTTTGTTTTATATATACATTTTGTTTAGATTTTTTTTTCTCAATTATCACAGTAAGCCTATTAACTTCGTGTTAAATATTTTTTGTTATTCAAGTATCACAATAAGGAAATTAACTTGAGTGTTTTAAATATTTTCTTTTGTTCAAATATCATAGTAAGCATATTAACTTGAGTCTTTTTCAATATATATATATATTCTGAATTAGTTTGTATGTGAGATTTCATCTTTAATTATTTGTTTTGAAGATACGACTTCGACAAACTTTAATTCTCCTGTAACTGGTGTTGCCCATGGGGAGAAACCTGAAAAATTTGGTGGTGTTTGTTAAGCAAGAAATTTTGACCAATTAAATTGTGCCACATCATCACAGTAAATATGGTAATGATTATACTTTTGTTTGAGTTTGGATAATTAAGTTTACTCAACCCAACCCTATTCAGATCCAATAAACAAATGGGCTTAAGCCCATGTCCAAGAAGCAGATGAGCCCAAGTCCAAACCCACCAAGCAAATGAGCTCAAGCCCACCTAAAGCCCATAAAATTTCTCTATAAATAGAGACCCTTGCCATTCGTTTTTGAGGTCTTTGGTTGAAGGAAGAATTAAAGCTCTGAAGAATTGAAGATTCAAACTTCTACAAGCTTTCAAGACGTGCAAGTTCGTATCAACGTCGAGATCAACAACTTCTGAAAGATTGAAGACTCGGAAGATTAAACTTTTCTTGGATTCCAGAAGATCGAAGTTCAAATCGACTTGCAACTACAACATCCTAAAGACCGAATATCAAGAAGTTCTAAGTTTTAACTTGTATTCGAGAGAAAGCATCAAATGAGTAAATACTAGAGATTATATTCACAATATTCATCAATATACAAAATTCAATTTCACGAAATACATTTCTTTGAAATCTCGTGTGAACAGTTTGGCACGCCAGGTGGGACAATCTCTACCTTTCATCTCTTTCTCTTTCGAAGAACATCTAAAGAAATCATGACATCCCAAGGCAATACTTTCAAAGCTTCAAGTGACATCGGCAAGCAGCCAAATACTCGCAGCCGCTCAAGGGAGACTCAATCATCTGAGGAAATGCCATCCTTTGAGATCGCAAAGAACATTTGGGAGCAACTATCCAAGCCACCAAAGGGTGGAATTATAATCAAAGAAAATCCTATGATCAACGGACAAATTTCTTCCTGTGAACGCTTGAATGAGGAGATGCCTCATCCAAATATCATGTCGGTTATGGTGACTGGCGTGGATACAAGTGAAGACAGAATGGCTGAGCTTGAAAAGAAGATGAACATGCTCATGAAGGTTGTTAAAGAAAAGGATAATGAGATTGCATCTCTCAAGAATCACATCGAACGTCGTGATGCTGCTGAATCAAGCCATACACATACTATAAAAAATACTGACAAACGGAAGGCAGTTATGCAAGAAAGTCAACCACAAAATTCGACATCAATTGCATCGTTGTCTGTTCAGCAGTTGCAAGAGATGATTGCAAACTCCATCAAAACTCAATATGGTGGATCTGCTCAAACTCTCTCTCTGTATTCCAAACCATATACGAAGAGGATCAACAATCTCAGAATGCCGAATGGATACAAACCACCCAAGTTCCAACAGTTTGATGGAAAGGGTAACCCAAGACAACATGTTGCTCACTTCATTGAAACATGTGAAACTACTGGAAGGACTTCAAAAATTATCTCAAGCATAAATGCAAAGAGATAAAACTTGAGGAACTTGTGGTCCTACTTGGGATTGAAGAGAATAATCGAAAGGCGAAAAAGTGTACTATGGATAGTACAATAGATCCCAAGGCCAACATTGTGGAAAATAGACCACAAAGTAACAATAAAAGGAAGTTTTTTGGTGAAGGTTCAAATAAAAAACCACGATTCACAAAAAAGTTCAATGGCAAGTGTTACAACTACAACAAAATGGGACATCAATCAAAAGATTGTCGTAAGCCAAAGAACCTTCAGAAAAAACATGCCCAAGCTCATATCACAGAAGTTGATGAAGTATCAGATGGTGTTGCATATATTGACCTTTGTGCAGTCATTTCAGAATGCAACATGGTGGGCAATTCCAAGGAGTGGTGGGTAGACACTGGGGCTACTCGTCATATTTGTGCCAACAAGGATATGTTCACATCATATGTGCCAATTTCTAGTGGAGAACAACTATTTATGGGTAACTCCTCTACTTCAAAGGTTGAGGGACAAGGCAAAGTGATTCTTAAGATGACCTCTGGCAAGGAACTCACTCTCAACAATGTGCTTCATGTTCCTGACATTCGCAAGAACTTAGTTTCTGGTTCATTGCTTAGTAAGAATGGCTTTAAGTTGATCTTTGTATCTGATAAGTTTGTACTTTCCAAGAATGAGATGTACATTGGAAAGGGTTATTTGAGTGATGGTCTCTTTAAATTAAATGTACTCACAGTTGTACCCAAAAGTATTATTAATAAAGTATCTACTTTTGTTTATATTGTTGAGTCATTTGTTTGGCATGGCAGACTAGGACATGTTAATTTTAATGCTTTGCGAAGGCTAATTAATATGAATTTAATTCCAAAATTCAGTTTTGACACTAATCATAGATGTGAGGTTTGTGTGGAATAAAAAATGACTAAAACACCTTTTCATTCAACTCAGAGAATTACCAAGCCTTTAGAGTTAATTCATAGTGATATTTGTGACTTGAAATTTGTGCAAACTAGAGGTGAAAAAAAGTACTTTATTACATTTATCGATGATAGCACAAGATATTGTTATGTTTATCTGCTGAAAAGCAAAGATGAGGCAATTGAAGTGTTTAAGCTTTATAAAAAAGAGGTTGAAAATCAACTTAGCACAAAAATTAAGGCAATAAGAAATGATCGAGGTGGTGAATATGGTCCTCTTTTTTAACAATTTTGTTAAGAACATGGCATTATTCACCAAACTACTGCTCTTTACTCACCTCAATCCAATGGAATTGCTGAACGAAAAAACCGAACACTTAAGGAAATGATGAACGCAATGCTTATAAGTTCAGGTTTACCTCAAAATTTGTGGGGAGAAGCTTTGTTGACAGCAAATTATTTATTAAACAGAATTCCTCATAAGAAGTCACAAAATATTCCTTATGAAAAGTGGAAAGGAAGAAAACCTTCATACAAATTCTTAAAAGTGTGGGGGTGCCTAACAAAGGTTGCCGTGCCTAAACCTAAAATGGTTAAAATCGGACCAAAAACTATTGATTGCATATTCATTGGTTATGCTAGTAACAGTTGTGCATATCGATTTATAGTTCATAAATCAGATATTTCAGATATACAGGTTAATACAATCATGGAATCAAGGAATGCAACATTTTTTTAGAATGTTTTTACTCATAAAATGTCTTGTGAAGCAAGGTTACAAAAACGTTCGTTTGATTCTATAACGAGTGAATCTCATAATAGATCAAATGTTGAGTTAACGAAGGATGAGGAACTCAGACGAAGTAAAATGATGAGGATCTCAAAATCATTTGGACCCGATTTTTTAACTTATTTATTAGAAAACGAACCTCAAACATTTAAAGAGGCCATGTCCTCTCTTGAAGCTCCATATTGGAAAGAGGTTGTGAATAGTGAAATTGAGTCCATTATGCATAACCATACTTAGGAACTAGTTGATCTTCCATTAGGAAGGAAACCACTTGGTTGCAAATGGATTTTCAAACGAAAATTGAAGACCGATGGGTCAATAGATAAATATAAGGCAAGACTTGTCGCCAAAGGTTACAAGCAACAAGAAGGACTTGACTATTTTGATACATACTTACCAGTTACTCGAATTACTTCCATTCGCATGCTCATAGCAATATCAGCTTTGCATGGATTTGAGATACATCATATGGATGTTAAGACGACATTTTTAAATGGTGAGTTAGATGAAGAAATCTACATACAACAACCTGAAGGGTTTGTTTCTTCCGGTCAAGAAAAGAAAGTTTGTAAATTAATTAGGTCTCTTTATGGACTAAAACAAGCACAAAAAAAATGGGATAAAAAATTTGACAGTGTAATGATGGCCAATGGGTTTAAAATCAATAAATGTGACAAATGTGTATATGTCAAAAGCAATGAGAATGACCATGTCATTGTGTGCTTATATGTTGATGATATGCTAATTATAGGTAGCAATATCAACATTATTAAGGAAACCAAACAAATGTTGGCCAATAAATTTGAGATGAAAGACATGGGTGTCGCAGATGTTATTCTAGGTATCAAAATTTCTAGAACCCCACAAGGGTTTGTGCTATCTCAATCACATTATGTTGATAAAATATTGAAGAAATATACAAAACATGACATTGTGATTGCAAAGACCCCAATTGATGGAAGTCTCCATTTAAGTAAAAATAATGGAGATAGTATAGCACAATTAGAATATTCTCGCATCATTGGTAGTTTGATGTACATCATGAGTTGTACACGTCCTGATATAACGTATGCGGTAAGCAAGTTAAGTCGCTATACAAGTAATCCAGATCGTGATCATTGGAAAGCTATCTTGAGAATTTTGGGATACTTAAAGCATACTAAAAATTATGGATTACACTATACTCGATATCCAACTGTACTTGAAGGCTATAGTGATGCCAATTGGATATCGAGCACTAAAGACTCCAAATCCACCAGTGGTTACATTTTTACCCTTGGAGGCAGTGTTGTTTCTTGGAAATCTTCCAAACAAACATGTATAGCACGATCTACAATGGAATCTGAATTTATAGCTTTAGACAAGGCTAGAGAAGAAACAGAATGGCTTCGAAATTTTTTGGAAGATATTCCCAATTGGTCTAAACCAGTGCCTGCAATATGTATACATAGTGATAGCCAGGCAGCTATCGGAAGGGCACAAAATATTATGTATAATGGTAAGTCTCGACATATAAGAGGGAGACATAATACAATCAGACAACTACTCTCTAGTGGAATTATCCCAATTGACTTTGTGAGGTCAAAAGATAATATAGCGGATCCACTTACTACAGGCCTAACTAGGGAGTTGGCTGAAAATTCATCAAAAAGAATGGGATTAAAGCCTATAATATGAAGTTATCCAGAGAGGCAACCCAACCTAGTTGACTGGAGATCCCAAGATCTAGGTTCAACGAGAAAACAGATCTCTAAATAACACAACGAGCACTGCATTAAAAGATTTTACCCATTCTACGAATGATGAGATAGTGCCAGTATGGTTTTAGAGTAAGCTTTATGCTTTTAATGATTTATGTTAGTGATATTTATTAACAAAAGAACATATACGATGTTCTGTACAAAAATCACCTATGTGAGTGTGAAGGGGTCGCTTCTGTGAGAATTTTTAAGGCAACATTCTCTAAAACACTCATGAGACCACGCGGTGTTCAAGGCCAAAACGAACACAACCATGAGAACAAACTTTGTTATAATGAGAAGCTGTGTGATATCTATTGTTTTAGTTTACTCTAAAACAGTTGACAGTTCAAGGCATCATGTCCACTGATTAACCAAGTAAACTCGATTGATTTTCACTAAGGAAAGTTCAAAGTTTGTACTACTTATCCTCATGCAGGTTCTCCATTGGAAAATACTGAACGTTTATTTTCTCACATTTGTCAAATTACCATTTATGGGGGGGGATTGTTGGAATAAATGGTTATGATTCTTCATGAATGGATGCATCATTTCATGAAAAATGTTATGAACTAAAGGACATGACTTTTCGAATGACCACGAAAAGTCTATAAATAAGTCTTTTTGGTTGAGAGAAAAAAACACATCAAAATCATTTGTCTTCTATAAACAAATTTCTCTCCATATCCACAATTTTGACGTTCGGTAGATTCACAATGTTTCGTTCATAGATCTTCTATACGGAGTGCTACACTTAGAATAAAGTTGATTTGTTCTATCCTGGGAGACAATTACTTTAAATTCTCAAGCACTAGGGTGAGTAAATTTGTCTTAAGGAGACAATGTGAATTCGTTGGGCTCAGATCTATATTTGTGTATGATTTTCTGTTCACTGTGATAATAATATACATAACAATTTGATAATCTACATAACAATATCAAACACTCATCCAATTATTTTGCTTTGCAAATCTCTTTCTATACTAATATTTTTGACTTCACTTTCACATCAACTATCTTAATCGATAGTCTTTAACTACCTAACGTTTATACCATTTTTATTATGAGAAATAGTAGTGAAATTTTTTCCAAATAAATGTTATTAAGGATATTTGTGAAACGAAAAAGAGAAAAAAAGTGTACAAGATATTTTGAATTTGAGATAGTATTATTATCACATCCATTGTCCTTTGAAAATTGGGTATCAAAATCAAACCCACCATCCATATATGGGTATGGAGGAACATAATTATAAATTCTATAATTATTATATGTTGCCAACTTGGCTTCAAAAAGGAGAGCCAAATTCCCCAATTCAAATCTAAGTTCCAAATTCTTCCTCCCACGCCACTCTCTCTTTCACTCTTTTTCATTTTTCGACCTAACACTTATTATTACAATCAATTAATTCCCCCACCCAACACACCCCTAAAAGTGCTTTTCGGAGTTACTTTTTAGGTAAATGTATATTTCATTACATTGTTCTAAAAACTTTGCTTTCTCTTTTAACTTTTGATGGTAAAAATTTGACATTATTAACTATCATTGTAAAAAAAAAGGAGATGACAAAGCTATTCGTAACATGATCCTTAAAGTTTGACTTCTCTTATCAACTAATTAACTTTTATATTGACACTGAAAGTCTGTCATAAAAACTTTAATAATGTCACTCTACAATATCATGATACTTTCTTTATATGTTATTATTGAATTATGTACCATGATTGAATTTAGTATGTGATTTTTTTATAAAGTTTAAACTTAGTTTATTGTTAATCTTTTGTAAGAATTTTTTTTTTTGCTTTTCTTAGTGCAACGAGTGAGAGTATGAAATTTGAAACTTTGACCTCAAAAAGAAAAAATACAAACATCAATTTCATTAGTCGTTATGGAGTGTTTGATTAAAGTGTGGATTTATATATATTATAGGTTGCAAAATATTTATCGGTCCTACAAACTACTCATGTAACCTCATGTTTATTCTTGAGAAATAATAATAAATAAACTATCAACTGCATGATTATTTTATATACGAATTTTTCGTACTCGAATGTATTAAGACTATGAACTCAAAGTGTTGTAGTTTGGAGTCTATGTTATTTAAATCCTAATAGCTAGAAAAATAACATAGTATAATAATGGGTGAAATTTGTATATAGTTTTTTTGGGTGAAAAACTAATACTACTAAACCAAATTCAAACATTGTATATATAAATAGTTTATGCTTTTTTTTTTTTTTAAAAAAAAAGATATTTAATTAATATAGTTTTACTATATATATTAATATGTTATCTAAGTTAAATATAATAATTCCAACAAATATGATCTTTTTTTTTAAGAAAGTTTGATGATGGAGCCCTCCTCAAAGCATGAATCCTTTGAGTGATTTTATGAAACTTGATAGTTTTTAATGATTTTGTGGAAAAATGAGATTGTAGATTTTGAAACTAAAATTGTAAATTAATTTTTTTAAAAAAAGCAATCTCTCATAGTTTATCTGATATGGTATCAAACAATAACGTTTTTGTTGTTATGGTACAAAACAATAACAATTTAAGATATAGATTGAGATTGTTGACTATGCACAAGTTTACATTATTCAATGATTTATCCACACCGAATAAATTCTAATTTTAAATTTTAAATAAAAAAAAATCTTTCTAAAATATTTTAATTCCTCCCTTACTTTATTATATACAACTATTAAAAATGACAAAACATCATATTCCATGTCGTCTATCATTGTCTATTAAGTATTTTGGTTCATAACGTTATATTCGAAAATGTTCAAACTTTCTATATATCTATTTCAATTTAATTGATTGAAAATTTAAGTATTCACTTCGTAGAGAGGGATGATTTCATTCTACCCTAAGAAAAAAAATTATTATGTAATACTTTAGATATGATTGAACATTTTGATTTGATTGCATAGACATGTAGTGATGAGTAAGCATCCAAATATTTTTCTTGCATTGATACACAATGAAAATCAAAGAGATGGACTATAAAAATGGTAATATCCACCAAAAATTGATCCCAATCTCCATCAAAGTTCTCTATGGAATCTCAAATCAATATCCATTTTTAATACTCTCATTTTTATACATATATCTAATAATCTAAACATTGTATAAGTTCAAAGATGACCCAAAAACTTGTTCATCAATCATCTTTATTTTCCCCTTTTTCTTTTCATATCTAAACATAACCATTCTAATGTACTCAGATGTAAAATATGAACCTCTCTCCCTCATGAACAGAGCTTTAAAAATTAAATGCTCTGCCCAATCGAATCACGTTTTTACTCCAACAACCAACCAATCCCGGCTCGTAGTTTGTAAGGAAGATACGATTTCCTCTTACCTTCTTCTTTCAACGCACGATTCCTCACATAGAACGATTCGTGTGCAGAGAGAAGATCTCCACCGGGCTTATTCGATTTCTTCCTTGATTTTGTCTCTGATTTGATTTCTTTTGCCTTCTTTGAACTCGTTGATGGCATGAAGGAGATGTACGATTGTTTTCCGTCGCTCTGACTTCTCCGTAGAAGGTCTCGGATTCCCCAACGCTTTGTTGACGATGATCCAGTGGATCGGCTCTTCTTGCAAGCCGGATTTGGCGTTGTTCCGATGGATTTAGGTTTCCAAACGCAGTATGTTTCGGATGGAACTTCTTCCAATTCGTCCACTGACGACAACGACGATGAAGAAGACGAAGACGAAGAAGAAGATGACCGCGGATTGATATCGCGATCGCGGATTAGAAGCTTCTCCAAAGGAATTCGAATCGGGTTCACGATTGGTGAATCTCGACCGTCGATTTCCGGTGTTTGAACTGGTGGTTCATCTAACAGAAGATCGGAATTGAAAATCGGAAACGCAGGAGCGGTTAAACCGGGAGGTGGAGGAAGGGAGACGAATTCGAAATCATCGTGGTGTTGTTGCTGATGGTTGGGTTTGTTTGGAGAGTGGGATGGATTGAAATCGAAGAAAGAGAAGGCAGCGGCTCTTATGGCGGCGTCTGAGGTTGTTCCGGTGGAGTAACAGTTGAAGCTGGGACAGATTCCGAAATCTTCTTGGTGGATATGAAGTTGGAGAGACATGGCGTTTGAGTTGGTGGTGAATGAAGAAATGGGAATTGTATGGTTCTATATTTATAGAGAGAAAGAGACGAGAGGTGGTTCGAGGAGACGAGTAAAGTTCACAACAAAGTGCACCAAAAAGACAAATCTAGAAATCCAATATTAAATTTAAATATATATATATATATATATATAACTTTAGTTGTGTAAAGATGGGTCTTATATTTTTATATTTTAATTATCAATACAATAGACGTGTGGTTTTTCAGGTAAAAGTAATTGGAGTCGATGAGAGAGTCATATCGTTACTGTTGAGTCAATTCACTATACAATATGTAAGGTTGAGTTAGGTTTGTTTCTTCAAAATTAGTTATATTATTTGTTTCTTTTAACTTTTTTTTAAGGAGTGTATTAAAAAAATCATGTTAGGTTTTGAAAATTTAAGAATACCTTTTTAAAATTTATGTTTTCTTTTTAGAATTAAACTAAGGAGAATCCGAGTGTTTAGCTACCATATTAAAAGATTTTAAAGAAAATAAATGATATAGGATATATTCAAATTAAAATTTTATTTATTTATTTTTTTGCTATAGAAAGAAGGAAAAACCATGCATACAACACTTCACTAACTAATCATGAAAAGAGGACGATGACCACACAAACTAGATTTTGAAGAAACGTTTTTTAGCCAAAGTATGGACGGTAGAATTTCAATTACAACAAAAGAAGTGAAAAGAAACACCATCAAAAGGTATGACTAATTATCAAATCTTCTCAATCATCGGCATGTTCTTCAAAAGTGGTTGGAGAATCATGCCATTAAGAATTTTGATAAGAACCTTGTAATAAGAAAGAATAGTTAGATTTTTCCCGTTGAGAGGAATAAGTCATTATTTCTTCACTATAGCATGAGATTCAACGTAAGCAAGAGTTAAAACTCACAATTGGTCCCTCTAATTCTAGCTAGCCTCACCATCAAGCAACACTGCACCAAAACCACATCTACAAACATGACCCAATTTAACGAAAAACCAAAAGGACTAAGCACAATTTTTCACCTATCAATACCATATTTTCTAAGAAACCACTATTAAAAAAATGAAAGAAGAGAGATAATCCATAAGCCTTACTTGAAAAATAAAAATTTTGAAATTTGAAATAAGTTGTTAAAGTAATAGATAAGTTGAATAGAGAGTTGGTAGGTAGTAGAACAGCAAACTAAATTAAAGTCGATTGGACAAAAAGATTGTCCGTCCATTCATCCTCCAAAAAACGACGTTATCTTGGAAAACGTGTCACGCATGTAAAAATACATCTAATTGCTTACTTAAATTAGCTTATACAAATACATACCCTCACTCTTTTTTCTGTTTCTTTTTTCTCAAAATTATATTGCCATAAACTCTTTAGCCAACAAAAATAAAATAAAATAAACACTAAACTTACTTTCCTATTTAAATAACTAACTATTTGAAAATCCCTAAAATCTTTTACATAAGTCAGTACATTCATTGCACATTTTTCTAACAAATTTGAAGAAAAAGAAAAACAAAAAAGTAATTACGAAAATTTTAAAAATTGAAAAAACAAATTTAATATATCATTTAGAAAAATAGAAATGTTAGAAGGAATAGAGATAAAAATGAAGTGTTGACAGGTGTGAAATCCCCGTGTGAGATGCTTTGCCCTTTACTTCACTGACACGTTGTACGCCCATACCGGAACCAACACGTGGTCTTCTTCTCAACGTTGAACCCTTCCTCCTTTCCTTCCCATTTACTACAAAACTACCCATCATCTTTGTTTTTTCTTCCAGATTTAAATTGATACAACTTCAATTGATTAAATTTTAAAAAACATCCTTTTGAACTTTGCCAACGGTCATTTGTTTAAACACGTCTTTGTACATTTCAAATTGATTTGCAGTATATCGTACTCCAACTTTTTTTATAAATATTTCAAAACTGCTCTTATAGAATATTTTGGTTTAGAATTTTAGAGAAAAATCGTGAAATTTGAAACTATTTAAATATTCAAGTTTCCATAAGAAGTGATTGCGATATAATTTCACGTCAAAAATTTCAAAGAAGTTCCGCTTCACTAATAACTTTGAAACATTTACGAAAGTTTAAGACTAATGTTACAACTTTTGAAAATTCTTTGATATTTCTACTTTAAAAATCTATCGATGGTATTCTTTTAAACAATAGGATCAAATTATAAATCTCTCTAAATCATAAACGTCTATTTTGTCGAGTACAAATTTATTGTTCGAACAATTTCAAATATAGTATAATGAATTAAATTTTTTATGAAATGATATATATTTTTTTGTCCTTTTATAATTGAGCTTTTGTTTTGGTAAATTAATGTAGTGATTATAAGAGGTGATTTTCATGATTTCATAGTCCCAACTTAGAGCAAGAAGCGTATAGAAATGGTAAACAAAGGCAATGTAACACATGTTAACCACTGCTTCTCAATTTTATGCATTATTAAACATTAAATCAAGATTGCAAAATTCTCCATATCTACTTTTACATTATTTTATAAATTCAATATTTACATGTGGGAGACTTTTTTTTTATTTTTTAATTTATTACTGTTGATATCTATCTCTATTGTTTGACATGTTGGTGTCACTCAAAATATATAATATGTTTTCAATTTAGTATTTATGGTTAAAATATTATATACATATATATATATATAGTTTATTATATTTGTTGATTCTTGTCTAAGATTCTCCCAACTATTTAAAGGTTGTGTTTTGCCTTTTTGGTCACATATTATCTTTCTTATGAACTTTTGGGACACAACATTCTAAACTGTAAAACGTATAGAAAAATAAAATAAAAGTTTTTAAAGTTATATTTGATAGACTTTTATATTATAAAAATTGATACTTTTCTAACTTTTTTTTATCTAATAAAATTTTATACTAGGTTTGTAGAAATATTTTAATTCTACTACAAAAATGGATTTGCTTGACACTTTTTAATTGTCAAGTATAAGTTTATTTGACGTTTTTTAATGCGTTAAGTAATCTAATGTCAATAATAAGAATTTTTTTTTCTTTTTTTTTATTAAGTATATGAGATTAGTTGACATTTTTTATGTGTAAAAAATCTGTTTATTCTTGATGTTTTTTCACTTTATTTGATAGTTTTTATTAGAACTGTCAATTATTTTGAAACTGCATACGTTAAAGTATAGCTTTCTGATAGTGTAACTTCACAAAATTAAAATTTGAAAATTTATTAAAAGTTATGCAATTAAATATTAAAAGTTTAGGAGTTAATTGATTACTTCGTTGTGTCGTATAAATAACTATCTTGAAAAAAAGTTTAGCACAACCTAGACCGTTTTTGCACTTTTGCAAGCCTATTGAAGCATTATGATATTTATACTCTCTAGTTACTCCTTAACAAAATGAAAAGGCTTTGTTGTGGAGCATTGAGCCTATGTGTGGGTTATTCCTACTCAACACTATTTTAAATAGAAATGAAATTAGATGTGAAATTTGTAATATCTTCTATCGTGAATAGATCAAAGAGTGTGGCTGCTTTTATTGTTTTTTTTCCTTCTCATAGAAAAGATAACGTGAATTTAACTTTTGATATTTGAAGTTTAGATTTGGTTTTATTTGATCTACAAACTTTAGGAGTTAGAACTTTTGGATCTTAAATGGAATGATTTATGTTATTTTTATTACGTTGAAGCCATGAAATTCATGGAATGATTTATTCATTTATTTAAGAAAATTCATGAAATTGTAAAATGTTATTGTTCTCCATCTCTGTTTTGGAGTTATTTAAATCTCCTACTTCTTTTTCTCCAATCTTCTTTAAACTTTCTCAATCTTTCGTCCTTCTAAAGAAATGAAATTTGTTCTTTTTGTGGGCCTTGGACTTGATTGTATTTGAGCCATGCCATTTCGACTCAAGTTTTGTTTGGGCTAAATATGGATCTCGGCCCAATATATACACGATGTTTATTATCTTACGAAATTATATTTTAACCCTTCAGTTTCCCTTCTTTTCCATTTTGCACCCATTTTTCACGTTTTTTGTTTGTTTGGAGTTGTTTTCTTTTCCATCTTTTCATGCTTTATTGCTTTTCTTCTTCTTTGTTTTTGAAATCGTTTGAATTTTATTTTTCGATTTTTGTGTGTTAACGAAGAACAACAGTAAGAAGTGAGAAAGCGACGTTGAAGGGAAAGGAAGAATATGAACAAAAATAGAAAATCAAAAAGCTAGAATGTATTCTGATTTTCTATTGAATCAAGAAAAAGGGAACCTAAAATTTTGTGGTATTCGTTCTTAAGCAACAAAAGGATATATTGTTATACCAATTGAAGAACTGATTTGTACCAGTAGAGGATCAATCCCCAAGCTAAACAGAATGGACCAAAACCATTCTTTTTCGTAGTTGGGGAATGGGGCCTATGGTTTTTGCAAAAATCTCAAGATTATAAAATTAAGAATTTTGAAATAGAGAATAGAATGGGGAATACACATTCACATTACTTGATAAGAAAGCTCAGGAAAGATAAACTATAATTCAAAAGATTTCGATAGACCTTGTCAAATTTACCTTATGTTGGCCATTTTATGTCCCAAGATTTGTGTTCAGTTTGATGACAAGAAAGAGCAGTTCATCAAAATAACCATATGTTCAGATACCCACACCAGCATCCTCTAGGGAGAGAGAGTTATGATCTCAACTCAACCAATTCATCTGCTCTAGAGGTATGGTAAAAATTCTGTGTTATCATTGGACTAAAACATATTTCCATGTCAGTGTCAGCTCTCTCGCTGAGGAAGCAGATAAACAGAGGCTAAAAGATGCTCAGGTCTGCGTTTATCTTTATCAGTATCTCACGTTTCCTTGATCAGTTGTAAATTTATCTACATGAATGACATGATTTATAGTTAAAAGTGTTGTTAGTTAAAAGTCATCATGGGTTGGCCATGTTTATAAATTTATCCACCCACATTGTCAACCTAAATTGAACTAAAACTCTCGAAATTTTCCTTATATTATCAATAATAAATGAATACATTGAACATGTTTCTTTTACATTACTAGTGTCTATACATCAATGGATGAACCAACAGACAGTGAATTAAGCCTTCAGTTCAATTTTAATGTGAGGCAAGCAAGCTAATGAGCAATAGTATGTGTATCATAAGGCATAGGTTGTTTGGTGTACTTGAACATGTAATGTAGCTGCTATTGCCAAATTGGACCTCACAGTTACTCTGTTGTGAGTTAGATTAGTCAAAACATGGTTTGGAAATACTTGACCCTGACTCTGCTCCATCTCCAATGAATACACTACATTTTTTATGAGGTTAGGAAACAACAATAGGCTTGAGAAATCAACTGTCCAAGTTGTTCCTTTCGCCCTCGTCGATCCTCTTCCCACTGTCGATTTAACCACCATCCCACGGACATTATTTCTATCTACCACCACTTGATCAATTCTAGTGAAGGGAGTCTTGGATTCATCTAACTCAACTATTCTCACCCCTGTATAATCTCCGGAGAACATGTTATCGACGATATTCAATCCGCTTATTACTCCCCCTATCGATTTCAATACAACCAATGCATTCCCTAAGAAGAAACATCCTGTTATATGCACTTGAACTGGATCCTCCACCACCACTCCTGTGTAATCCAAGTAGCAATTCACTATCCTTGTTTGTGTAAAACCAGGTTCCTTCACATAAATTCCTATCCCACCCAATGCCCTTGCCTTGTTGTAACAATGTACTCCCATTATCACATTTGCTTGTCCCAACACCATCACTCCAATCTCTGCTGAATATATCACTATGTCTCTCAACAAATTGTCATTTCCCATTATTTTCACTCCAATCCCTGAGAAATCCTTTTCGCCTCGATCTCCACCGACGTTTATGTGTTGCCCAATGAAGGAGTTTCGTATGTAGCTTTCATGCCCGCCTTCAATTACTATTCCCTCGCTCATGAAATGTGATATGTAACAGTTATCTACTGTAGTTCTCAATGAGTTGATAATGGCTATCCCACCTCCTCTGAAATTGCAGTTTAACATTAGATCCTTGAGTGTGATATATTCATACATCACAGCAGGTGATGAAGGCCTTAATTCTATAAGATGGCCATTGCTTGGAAAAGATTCGGACGCACGTAATGATCCTCCATGTATCTGTTCACATATGTAAAATGCATTTTTAGATAGACAAAAGTTCAATTCGAAAATCAATCGATGATAAGAGGAGTAATTCATATATCTTAGTATTATATAACAGGTACCATGAAGTTGCCAGCAGGTATGTCCGGTAAGCGCAAGGGACGGCTTATCTTGTAAGTCCCTCCATCTAGGTGAAGTTGAGAACCTCCAAGGTCTAAGATGCCTTTCATCAAATGACCATTTGTGGGATACTCAAATGCATCAGAAATGGCTTTCTCTATAGCCTCAGTGCTGTCAGATTCTCCAGTGGGATCAGCTCCATAGGCAACCACGTGATAAACACGAGATCCGGACATTGCCTTCATGGTTTGTCATTCATCATATGGTTAGACAATTCCAATCCAATCAATGCCAACTCTAATATATATTGTTTCAATGGAAATAGAGATAAAGAGTTACCGTAGAAGGAGGTGCAGAAGAGAGGCTATTGTATCGATAGTTGTCGACGCGTCTCATGAAGTGATGATCTTCATAAGAAGTGGAATATGAACTCTCACTCACAGTGACAAATGCAGTGATGATAATTGCATAAACAAAGCCTAGGAAAGGCCTAAAAGTATAAGCATAGTTTGTGGGATTCATCTCTCTCACACTTGGCTTATTAATGAGATGAATTAGAAGATGTAGGTATATGGAGAGATACATATATATATATGCTTGAGATGGAGGATGGCTTGGGCTCAATTTTCCAAGTGGTCAAATATAAGATTGGAAATTGCAGTGTACTCAATTGGACTTTTATTGTCAGGTAAAATTAACTGTTTGTGTTTAGTATTAATATGACCATGGAATCTTACTTGATATTTAGTATGAGATATTTGTGAAGATTAAATTGACTGAGTGTAATGTTTTGGTTAAACTTGCAAATGTGGAACAGATTAGGGGTTTGGTTATATTATTCAAAGTTAGGCATCAACAGTGGGTTTAGGGTTTGGTTATATGTAATAAGAGGAATCTTCCCTCTTACATAAATGAAATTGAGTTTCTATTTGTGTGTCTCTTTTGTTTTCTGGTGCAAAATGCTTCTCTCTATCTCTCTATGTTTCATGCATTTTCTAGTAATTGATTAAGCTGATCTCACTAATACTAATACTTTTCAACCAACCACCAAATTATTCAATATTTTGACCAATAATAATGCCTTTTTCCATTCTTTTGGGACATCCATTCACCTTCTTTTCAAATTAAAACACCATATGTGTCTCTAATTTGTGTATTTTTCTCCTCTCTCATTTTCGTTTCCTTGCAAAAAAAAAAAAAAATGGAAATTATGGTCCTCTCCTCCTGCTATTCAAAAATTGCTTTTAAAAAACAAAGAATGTAGTAGAAAATAAAAATAAATTCTTTTGTTTCCGCTGGTTTGAAATTAAAACATGTTTGGCTTCAATTTATAATTTTGAAATTTGAATTCAAAATTCAAAACTTTGTTTCGTTGTGAATGTGAAAATGTTATAATACTCTTATGTTTGGTAATTTCCAAAAAAAAAAACAAAACAAAACAACCAGAATTTCAAGGGTTATTTTTGAAAATATTTTTTTTATATAAAAAAAAAGTATATTAAACACGTTTTAATTTGTTTTTCTCGTGTTTATTTGAAAATGAATCATGAATCAAAAGTATTAGTAATTAATTAGGTATTTTTTAAAAACTTTGTTTTATATTATTATTTTAGTCTCATTCAATTGAGTTTAATTTTAATTTAATTGTAACGATCTCATTATATTTCTGAAAATTAACTTTAGTACTACAAAATGTGAATAGTTCTCGTTGAAAATGTGAGTTTTAAAACCATAAATATGAAAGTGATGATGAAGGCCAATCATATTATAAAAATAAGAAAGATAATACGCATAGGCATACACGGGCTACATGCTGTTGTGCTTCCACATCTTTAGGCCCGGCCCATCATTGGGAATTAGAAACATAAACACAACAAAAATACCATATCAAATCACAATGAGAAATGTGTACAATCAAAATATGATATCAATTTTGAAATTAGTATGCTGTTTTCAAATCACTATATTTATATTGTTAATACGCATTTTTTTTCTTCTATTTTCATCCTTTAACGAAGAATTTAAATATATATGTATAGACGGAATAATACGTAATATTTTTATTTGTAAATAATTTGAATCACTCTCTCTCATTTTTTTTTGTTTGAACATTGAAATTGAAATGTTTTCTCGAGAAATTAGATTAGATGCTCATATTTATCTAAACTTCCCTTTATATTGTTAATGATTAATGATAATTGATTTATGAAACTTTGAAGGGTATAATTTAATCATACTTAATATAATGGTATAATTTCACATGTTTAATATATAGTTTCACATATTAGTTGTGTTCTTACTTTATGAAACTTTATCATGTACTTACTTTTTCTATTTTCTATCTTTTCTCAATTTGGAGCTACATTATTTCAATCTAAAAGTTTGATTTCTGGAAAATTTGAATTTCAAGAAAACCACAAATCAATACAAAAAAAAATACATTTATTTAATTTAACCTTATTTAAACGTTTTCAATTAAATTTTCATAGTTCTCAAAAAAAAAATTCAAATTTATATTACTTTATAATTATCTTTCTATTTTTCCAATTTTTTCTTCAATACAATATAATATGCATCCAAAATCCGTCTAACTTCATAGAAACTGTTATTAAAAAATGATCGATTATAGTATAACTAAAATTACCATCAAAGTTTTATTACTAACAATAACAATTTCTATCACCTTTATAAAGTTTACCGATATTGATAAATATTTACTCTTTATTTTGCTTCAATTATATCTAAATTTAAATTCAATATTTATCTTTTAAAATTTTTGTTGAGAATTTACACCCTCTACTATCTTTTGTTTGAAAACTTAAAATTTCATCAATATCAATTACTTAAAATTTCATCAATTAAATCTATGAACTTTCACAAGTGAATCAATTTAGACTTTCAATTAGGATTTTTTTTTAAAAATTGTCTATACCTGAATTCTAATTCTCCGTTTTATTAATTCGACGTTTGAAGAAATCAAAACATGTGTTAAATTAATTACTTATTATCGTTTAAAAGCTCAAAGTTAATCCAATTGAAACAATTATGTCTCATACCATATTTTCAAATTAAGTATTAAAGAAACCTAACGTTAATTGTTAGAGTTTTAAAAAACTGATATGATTATTATTAGTTGTAAATTGAAGATATCTTCTATCTCACATCTGCATTTCTTTTTTAATTCTATTCAAAAAAAAGTTTCCCATTTTGTTTTAATTTGAGTTTTTTTATTTGGGTCAATGATCTCGTCTATCTTTAATTCTTAAATTAAAAAGAAAAAAAAAAAGAAAAAAAGATGAGTTACATTTCTGACTTTTGACAGATTCATATTTTTAATTTTATTTCCATTGACTCTGTAGAAATAATGGTGTGAATTGATATTCTATTTAATAAAATTTGAATGAATTGACATAATTCACTAACTATAATAATAGTAAAAAATAAATAAATAAAAAGAAGCTATTAAATTTGGTGGATTTCAAAAGTTTTATGTATTTATAATATTTATTATTAGTTATTTTTTTTAATGGGTTCCAAAGTTTGACTTACCTTTAATGGGTTTCAAAAACAATTATATATGTATATGAGTTTATACTATATTTTATAAACATATATATATGTACATGTATATAACTTACCTTATTATTTGTACAATTTGTATATAGTTTGTGTTCACTTATAATTAAAGCAAGAATTAGCAAAAAAATTTCAAAGGAAATATTATATTATGTACAAGAAAATGTATATTTGACACTTTGATGGAAAGTGAATGTTTTTTTAACTTATAAAGAATATGAAATAAAACAAATGAAATCTCCTAAAACGAAGAGAGTACTAATTTAAAATATCTTAGATTAAAGAAATTAACAAATCGAAAACGATGTTAGTAAGAGAGAAAAATTAAATATTTTGATAATTTATTAATGAGAAATAACTTCCATTAACGATATTTAAAAAAAAATTAAAACAACTACATAATTAATAGTAACCCTGAAAATGATATATGTTTTCTTTTGAAATATTAAGAAACTAAAAGATAAAGAGAACATCAAAAAGTTTTAAAATGTCTTAAAATGTTACTAAATATTATTTATGAAGTAGACTAATTAATTCTCTAAATCTTCCTATTATTAATGTGTAATTAAAAATTATTTTAAATGTAAAAACTTTTAAAAGTATTTATAAATATGATAAAATATTATAATCTATCTATGATAGATAAAGATGGAATATTAAGAATACTAATCTATATCTATCGTGATTTTTTATTGGTATAAGATAGTATTTTGTTATATTTTGTACGAAACTTTTTTAAATTGATTAGACTTAAATTAAAATGAAAAAAATAGAAAAATTAGGCTCTTCAAACATGACGGCCAATTTTGTTGGTCAGAACATGAGTCACGATCAAAGGGATTGATTTTAAAAGAAAATTGAAAAAAAAATGAGTATTTTCAAAACTATTTCCATAAAAGGAAGAGTTTTTTTTTTTGCATTATTAGAATCCGGTTCGAGAGACACATTCCATGTTAATTTTTTTTTTTAATTTTCTCTTTCTTTTTGGATGGAAAATAAGGAAAAGAAGTCAGTGGGCCCCATCAATTTATATATGACAGTGGGCCCATTAAATTTATATTATTATTGTTATTGTTATTATTATTATTATTAATTATTATTATTATCTTTATTATAATTATTACAATATTAAAATTTTAAAATAACAAAAATTATGTAAAAATTATTATTTAAAAAATTATTTTCATAAAATTATAAAATTATTTTACTTTTTATTCTTCAATCACACACATATATACATACTCACACACACAATTGGTTTGTTATTGATTTATATCCTATCTCAATTTATCCTTCCATCACTATTACCTTTCTTTTTAATAACAAATCATTTCTATTTTTTATGAATTAAAAATTATTAAATATTTTTTAGAGTTAAACATATTAAAAATGGAACTCCCTACTTAAATATTTCATTCCACTAATTTTTTTTCATAGTTAAATAATAATAATAATAATAATAATAATAATAATAATAATTTATAGTTAGTGTGACCCACTTCACAAAATGCCAAAAAAACCACTAGTTTTGAAAACACATCTTTTTCCCTTTTTTTTTTTTTTTTTTTTTTTCTTTTTTCCAATTGTTCCTAATCAAAGAGTGAAGCTATACATATACATCAAAAGATATCATAGTCTTAGTCTTAGGTGTGTGTGTAAAAGCTAATTCACAACAACAACAACAATAATGGTCAATTGGAGAATTTTAAATATTTTATTTTTAAATAAGAATTTTAAATCCATGGATAGTTCTTAAACAATTTCTCAAATTTGAATTTGCATATGAAAATTAACTCCAATAATGAACCCTCATTTGTCTCAAACTCGTCCCAAACCACACGGCCTAAAAATCAAGATTACTACACAAAATGATCCATGGGTTTGAGATTGGAGTTAATAGTTCTACGATGATCAATTAAACAAAGTTGGAAAAAATGGATGAGGAAGGAAACTATGTAGTAAAATTTAAAGACCTTACCTTTGAAAGCTGGGGTGGCCATGGAGGAACAGCTTTACTTCAAAGAAATGGAGGGGAGACAGAGAGAAAGCTAAGGGGAAAGGGTGACAAAATAGAACTAAAGTAAATGAAAATAGTAAAATTCACCTAAGCCAAAAAAAAAATTAATATCAAAATTACCACATCATTTAAAATATGTCACCTCATTTTTTCGTTACTAAACTAACGTTAAGTTAACTCAAAGACTATTTACGAGTACTTTCCAAATTTTAGAGATTAAAGTGTCTCTTTTAAAACTTCAATGATCAAATAGACATTAACTTCAAACTTTAGGAAACAAAAGTATATTTGACCTTAAAGTTATTACTAATAGTTGATGTTAGTTGTTATCAACAGTAACTATTATTAGTTATAACTTTTTATTTGTCACTATTATGAGTGCTTATTTAAGATTTTCTTATATTGACTATCCATAATAGTAACTATCAGTTGTGTGATAACAATTAGAAGTTGTTATAAGTTACTCAATTCTAAGAATCTAAATTATTTATTCCTCTAATTAATATAATGTGAAGTTTGCAAAAATAGCAAAAAAAAAAAAAATGATAATAGCTCATGTCACTTACATTTTCAAAATTGCAAAAATAAAAAATTTAAGAGCAGATTACCGTTTGATTACCATCATATTTGTCAATTTTGCAATATGCATAAAAGAGGTGTTATGAGCTGTTTTTTTCCCTTAAATTATTTTGTCATCTCATGCAATTTTCCTAATATAATTTTGAATGTGATTAAGCCCCTTAAAACCTTTGTTTTTGTTCTAGCACACTGCCACATGTTAGGCCTTTATATAACTTCTACTTCTACAATCCATCTCTTCATCTTTTAAACCACACAATTAAAAATGTACAAATATCTATTACACGAGAAAATTTTTCATACAATAGGAACATATAGATACCAACTAAGTTAAGTTCATATTGATTTGAAGAAAATTTTTTATTACAAACTTTTTTTTTTCAAAGGTCAAGACTACCTTTAAACTTAAAAAACTATTGAAATTTTTACCAAGTTTTCATTGAAAATTTGTTCATAAAAGTATTCTCATTAACATATAAAATAGATTGTGGATTGAAAATTGGAGACAATCTTTTAGAGAATAAACCCTATGAACTCTATGAGTTTTTGACATAGAAAAAGATCGCTCCACGTCTAAAATTCACTCTAAAATATTTCGTCAACTTAACCATTTCTTTCAATTCTTCCAAAATAAATAGTGAATTTTAAGGGGTTCTAAATCGTAAGAATTCTTTCCATTGAATTTTTAAATAAACATTAAAAACATTATGATAAAAAGAAAGTAGTAAGAAATTTAAGTGAGGTGTACACACATACCCTTCTAACTAATAATTTTAATGGATGATATATTATTATAATGGATTTCAATCAAAAGTTAGCTAACTAAAATAAGTAAGATGACATAGCATAATTGAGGTGTTGATTTTTAAATAATAGTGACATATTTGGCCACACATACAAACTTTTTTTTTTGTTTTAAATTTATTGTTTAGCTTCAAAGTTTTATTTTTATTTATTTATTTATTTTTACTTTTATTCATTCTCTTCCCCTTTAATAGAGGGAGAGGATAGAAAGGTAAAAAACCCACTTAACCTAATAATCAATATAAAATCAATAAAATCGTAAAAAAAAAAAAAATGATGTCACACACTCGAAAAGTAACTCGAAATTAAATAAAATTTAAAAGACCAAACATACTTTTTTTTAGTCTTAAGTGCAACTTTTATTCAACTATTTATTTATTTGTTATAGTTTATTTTTGTCTCTAATATTTTTAATACTTTTAGTGTATTTTAATCGATCTACTCTCGAAATATTTATACTTTCAAATTTTAATTATTTAAAAGATTTGTTAAAAAATTATTTTTAAATGGACGGGACAAGATAAAATGTATTTATTATTATTAAAAAGAATATAAGAAATCAAGGTGGAATCATATGAGTATGAAATCTATGAGATCGAGCTTGTTAGGACAAGGTGGAAGCACTATGGTCTAAGTTTATTTTAGAAATTTATAGCATTTGGAGGATCACTTGTATATGGCTTACTCATTTAAAAAAGAAGAGGAAAAAGCAGAATTTAGTAGAGGATAAGTTCGTGATTCAGACAAGAGAATTATTGAGATCACACACGAAAGATGATGATGATGATGAGGATGATGGAGATAATTATTTTTCTTTCCAAAATAATTTGACATTTATTTGATTGAAGCTAAGCAGTGGGCAGTTACTTTTTGCAGAGGATGAAGCGGAGTCGGAGATCATTCCCGTGAAATTTAAACCCTACTTCTCGTGATATAAATATCAACTACTCCCTCCTCTCTCTCACACTCTCATCATCTCCAAACATTTTGCGCCTTCACCCTTTTCCCTACTTTTAGTTTTCCAACTTCAAATGGGGGTTGCAGGACCCGAAGATCATCAGCGTCGGCGAGTGGATTTGGAGGACCTCCGCCGCATCTCCGAACGTACCCGTATGCTTGCTAGTCGCCGGAAGGATAATTCTGATGACTTCTATCGAAGGAGAGTTCTGTCTAACTACTCCTCCAGTGATACCGACGAGGAGCCCGGCGACGAGCTTGTTTGCGTTACCAGTGGCGTCTCTCTCTTAGGCCTTGCGCTCGTGAATCAACTTCTGCTGCGTGGATTTTCCGTCCGGATCCTCGTCGATAGTCCGGGTTTGTTTTGAATTCCATTGCTTGTTTTTTTTTTTTTTTTTTTTTTCCGAACTGAAATTGCTGCTAAGAATCGTCTGATTTTTTTAGCTTTTGATTTGATTTCTCCTCTGATCTGAGCTTTGAGCTTAGTTTTTATCCTATTTCAGATTTCTTTCTGTTTTACTGTCGGCGATATTGGTGCTTAGAATCGTGCTTAACTCTTGATTTTCTCGTTTGTTTTATGATTAGGTTTGATCATTTTCTAGATTACTCTGTTTTACATTTTTAGTAATCTTTTTTGAATTTGTCGCCTCTGTTTAAATGGTTAGATTTTTTAGTACTCAACTCTTGATTTTCTCCTTTGTTCTAAGATTAGCTTGGATCGCTTTCCAGCTTACTTGGTTTTTTTATTTTTTTATGATCTTCTTGTTATTTACTTCTTTGTTGCATTGACATTCGTAGTGATGAGCGTTCAATTTTCTGGTGCTCAACTATTGATTTTCTCCTCTTTCTGTTTTCTTTCTCTGAAAGAACATAGTGCATTTTCGGAATCTTTTTTGTATTTTACGCATCTGTAACTCATTGACATTCTTATTTAGAATCTTCGATTTTTCGAGTGCTTTGAGTCTTGAATTTTTTCTTCTCTGTTCTTAAGCTTAACTTTAACCATTTTCCGGATCACTTCCTATTTTCCTTGTCATTTCTGAAAAGCATATTGCAATTTTGGAAATCTTCATATTTCACGCATCTGTTTCAGTCCAACATTGATACTGAGATTTCGTTCGATTCGTTTTTAGTCATAAACTCTTGTTTTTCTCCTCGTTTGAACCTTATTATTTAGATTAACAAACAAACAAAAGCATATTGTATTTCGGGATAATCTTCTTCCTATTTCACAAATGTGTTTGTTTGAAAATCTTGATTTCGTTTCAGAATTCATATCTTTATTTACAGAAGAATAAACAATTAATTTGGACTTTGTTGGTAAGCAGCTGGTCAACTTTCAGCCACCAACGGCAGCCATTTTTTTTTTCTTCACTGAAAGCATTTTTATGTATCGCTTTTTCTTCTTGGCCTTTTCAAAAACGGACTGATTCAATACCCCGATTTTGAGAATCACGAGAACGTCAACATTATGGAGGAAAATCAATATTTATATAATTATTTTTGGCTTTTTGCCCAAAACTGTAATCTGTTTATATTTTCTCTTACTTCTTTTGGAAAAAAAAAAAAAACAAAAGTTGCTTTACAACCCAAAAATAGGTATGAGTAGCCAAATATTGAAACTACCCTAACAAAAACTTAGATAGGAGTCATAGGACATAAAGGGTTCGTTTTTTGTTTCTCATTTTAAAAAAAATCTAAATGTTTATCTTTTTATAAGGAATTATTTGAAAAAAAAAAAAAAAGTAGTTTCTCTCGTTCTTGTTTCTCAAATATTTATATGGGTTTCTTTTTTTCATTTTTTCAATTGTTTCAATTGGTTTCCTTTTCCTCTTTTCAATTCTTTGTCTATTTCATTTTTCTTTTTTGATTTCTTTTTTCTTCCACTTATTTCTATCTTCTTCTCTAAATAACCACTCTCCACATG
Source organism: Cucumis hystrix (assembly GCA_025688845.1). Taxonomy (NCBI): domain Eukaryota; kingdom Viridiplantae; phylum Streptophyta; class Magnoliopsida; order Cucurbitales; family Cucurbitaceae; genus Cucumis; species Cucumis hystrix. The sequence goes on along the minus strand of CM046886.1, from coordinate 21,177,850 downwards.
GTTTTCTTTTTCTTCCTCTTATCTCCATCGTCTTTCCCAAATAACTATCTTCTTCCTCTTCCTCTCATCGTCTTCCTATTTGCGTGAATTGTGTTTTCGCTGTGGGTTTTCGTCGAATTTGTTGGTTTTTGTCAGATTTGTGTTTTAGCCGTGAGTTTTTGTCATTCTCTTTTTCGTGTGTTTCGATCTTCCTCTTCGTCGTGGGTTTTCGTCTTTCTCTCGTCGGCTCTGTTCTTCAGATCTCAATTTTCATCTCCTCTTCCTAAGATTACAAGAAAGACTTTTATATCTAGGTTTGATAATTTTATTTTTTTATGTTTAATGGAAAACATATATTTTTGTTTGATGTTTAATTGAATTAAATGTGAATAAAATAAAAAATAAATTTCAAAGAAAATCAGGAAACAAGAAACAATTATCAAACATATTTTTTGTTTCTGTTTTTTTTTCCAAGAAACAAAAAATAAAAAAAGTTATCAAACACATTCATGTTTCTTGTTCTAAAAAAAAAGAAGAAACAGAAAACCAGAAACATAAAACAATGAACAAGAAACGGGGAACAAGAATGTTACAAAACGGACCCAAAGTGTTAGGGATTAGGGTTTAAGTTTTTTTTCCCTTAAATTTGTTTTATATTATTTTTAAAAGAGCTTGAGAATATAATTACTTAAATTAATATTTTGAGATTACAACTTTGAGAGTACAAAAGCATGGAACAAACTGAAATTATAAATAAAGGTTTAAATCATGGTTCATCAACTTCGTACCTTTCTCTATTTTGGTCTTTAACATTTTAGTCTTGAACTTTTAAAAAGAGCATATAGTAAGGTCTTCGCGGTTAATATTCATTTAACTTTCTATCAGAATTGATGATGTCATTTGTATATTTAGATGACTAGAATTTCAAATAAGGTAATAAAAAAATCTAAATAATAAACTGATGTTTTACGGGAGAACTAAAAAAAATCCATATCTTTTAGATTTTGACCATTTTGGTATATCATCAATCTACCTCACTTTTTTAAATCATATAAACTTTTTAGTACCTCATGTTAGAGATATTTTGTGATTTATTGATCCCAATTATTTATTTTCTTTTTTTGGGTTTTATGATTTGTCGTGGAAACATTTGTTTAAAATTTCATAGACTTTATTTTAAACAAGTGTTTCTACTTATTTTATTTTCTTAGTTTATTTTACATTGTCATGGATGTTAAACACTAATATATCAATTCTATTTCTTAAACACTAATATATCAGTTCTATTTTTTTTCTATTTTATTTTTTTGTGCTACTTCAATAGGTTAAACACCAACATGTCATTTATAGCTATTTTAAACACCAGTATATCTCATAGATTTGCTTCAAAATTATTTCAATTTGAAAATTAAATAAATACATAAAAGGTGGTGGAGAGTCGAGAGGAGATGTGGAAGATTTAAGTTTTGGAGAAAAAAACATAATTAATTTTTAATATAAGTTCATTGAATTCAAGTATGTTAATTATATTTCTACGTTGACATAAAAGATTTCAAGATTTTTTGATTATTTATCAATTTAATCCTTATGAAAATTCTATAGCCTAATCATTCAAATATAAAAAAGTCGTATCATTATGTTGAAAGAGTAAACCTTTTTCAAAAGGTCAAAAACTAGAACCAACTCTTTTAAAAGTTTAAGAACTAAAATAGAACAATAAATATGATTTTTAACCAAAGTATAACAACCAAAATAGTATTTAAACATAAAATAAAAAAGAATATTTTTTTTATATATATATAAAAAGAGAAGTTATCAAAAATAAAACACTTCACAAAATATTTAATAATAAATAAAATTTGATTTTATTTGTATAAATAATTTGGACTTTATTTATTTTATAAAAAAATTCCCGTAATAAATTGAAAGGGTCTAAAAACGTAATAAAATAAAGACAAAATAGAGTACAATTACCACTCATTTCTAACTTCTAATTGTACCTTTTTTCAACCACCCTTCGACTCAATTAACTAATCCAATTAGGCTGAACCTATCATAAACCATTCTTATATTTACTTTTTCTTTTCCAACATTGTCTAACTTAATCAAAGAAATTGCAAATTTTCTTTGTGAATTTTTCACTTTTGTTTATTTTTTTTACTCCATAAACTTTTAAAAATATATGATTGATAAATTAAGTGTGTCTTAATCATTCTTTTGTTTTATTTCCTTTTGTATGTTTGTTATTTTTTATTAACCTATTGTGAATTTCTAATAAGTTCATGAAATTTCAATTATGTTGCAAATACTTAATATGTTCATTCAATTCTAATTATAGAGCAAATAGTTCTTCTCAACTTTTAAAAAATGTCTACCTAATGGATTTTTAAATTTTAAATTCTATGTCAAATAAATGTTTGATTGTTTTCTTTTTATGTGGAATCTAATAGGTACTTAATTTATTAACCAATTTTAAAATTAATAAATAGTTGAAAGTTTAAGTCTTATTACACATTCAATTCAATTAGATTATTAGATCATTTAATTTTAAAAACGTTTGAAAATGACATTAGGTTTGTCATACAAATATTCAACCATGAAGACCTTTCATACCTTTTTCTTTAAATAAATCAATTTGAAAGTTTATTTGAAATCAAACAAAGTGATCAATGTAGAATAACACTATAACTTTATATATCAAGATATTTTAATATTTGTAGAACTAAATCTAAGAAATTTGTGACATATATATAGGCATGAAACATTAGCTAGGCAATTAATAATTTAATAGTATTAGATTTAATAGGAAGGTATTATGTGAAATTAATAATTAAAATTGGAATGTATTGAGGTTTAATATAAAGATATGGATGTTGAAAATGATGACGCAGAAGATAGAGAAAAAGTGAGAGAGATGAAATTGAAATCAGAAGCAGATGGTGGAGTTAGCAAAATATGGACATTGTGGGGCGATCTGAGGGAAAGCCATAGCTTAGCAAATGCGTTTGAAGGATGTCGTGGCGTATTCCATACCTCTTCTTTCATCGATCCTTCTGGGCTCACCGGCTATTCGGTACGTATTCAATCAATTCCCTATTTCTTTTTAATTTACTCCCTCTTATTTGAAACTCTTGAAGCTGTAAAAAAAAAGCTTAAAATATTTTTTAGATTTTTTCTTTGAGATATATAATTTACAATCTCTATAGATCAATCTTGATATTTTATATTTACACTTTGAGAAAGTTACAAGAGAGTTAGTGTTGATTCTACACTAGATGAATAATTTTATTTTGTTAATTTTTAAAGAGAATTAGAGAAATCTCAAAGATGTGGCTTGTCATATATTATATTTTAGAGAAATTTAGATTTTCTATTTCGAAAATGTTTTAGAATTGTTAAATTGAACTTAGTTTAACCACATGAAATGACTTTCGTTAATTAGAGGTCAAATTCTTTATATATATCATGTGGGTATTTAAATTCTTATAAACATCTTTTAGTTTCCATTTTAATAGAATCTAATCTAACCTTCTTCTAAATGATGATGATGTTGAGTAATAAAAGGAAGCCATGGTTGAGGTGGAAAAGAAGGTGAGTGAGAGTGTCATGGAGGCCTGCGCAAGAACATCATCTGTAAGATACTGTGTTTTCACCTCTTCTCTTTTGGCCTGCATATGGCGTGACGGCACACGAGCTGAGCTTCCTCCTGTCGTCGACCATGATTGTTGGAGCGATCCATCACTATGCAAAGATAAAAAAGTAAGTCTAACACTATTCAAACTGTTAAGCTTAGAATCCATATAATTGAATAACTTTGTGAATGTGATGCTTATTAAGCAATTTCAAAATAATTTATTTAAAAACGACCACCAAAGTTTGAAGTACAGTTTTAAAGCTATTCTTAAGGGGAATAATTAATGTATATAATGTGTGTAGTTGGTATGGAATATCACGTGGTTTTGAATTAAGAAAACAATTTAAAGCTCATTATGTTGTATGGAATTGAAGCTATGGTATGCTTTGGGGAAGCTAAAGGCAGAGAAGGCAGCATGGAGGATTGCAAAAGAAAGAGATATAAAGTTAGTCACCATTTGTTCTGCATTGCTAACACCTCCCCCTGACCTTTCTACCTCTAATTCAACTCCAACAATTGCATATCTCAAAGGTACTTTTTATTTTTCCCAATATCTTAAATTTAATACTTCTCAAACAAGGGTTAAGTCTTCGAACAAATCGAAGAGTAGGTTAAATATTTATTTAAATTAAATTACAGATTGTAACTTATGCGGTTGCAAATATAACACTTAAATCCATAATATTAGCGAATATATCATGATGCAATTTTTTTTATACATAATGCAAAATTTAACTCCAACTCTAAAAGTATATAATTGATAAACTATATACAACTCTTACTAAGAGTCTATTGATAGACTATATTATTATTGCTCTATCAACGATAAGTCTATACGGATAGATTTTGCCTTATTTTACACACAATGATTGGTATACAACTTGGGTACAACTTTTTTATACGATAGAAGCTTGAAAACTACTTTATTCTTGCTAGCTATAGTTCGAAGTTAAACCAAAGATAAAAATAGTTAACCGACTGCTATTGGTAACGGTACAGTTTCTCCTAATTAAAGTATTGTCAATCTTATTCAAGTGCTCGATCTTTTTCACTTGTAATTGACAATAGGAGCACAAGAGATGTATGAGCAAGGGCTACTAGCAACGGTGAGCGTGCGAACTTTAGCTGAGGCACATGTGAGCGTGTATGAGGCAATGGAAGAAAACGAAGCATATGGAAGATACATCTGTTTTGATCAAATAATCAGAACACAAGCTGAGGCAGAGGCTTTGGCAAGAGAGATATGTGTGCCCATCACCAAAATTTGCCAATCTCAAGAAGAAGAAGAAGAAAAAGCATCAACAAGCACTTCTAGTAAGTTTCAGTTATCAAACAAAAGGCTTTTCAATCTCACTTCTTCAAGAGCTCCTTCTACTCGCTGTTTTTCTCTGAATGCATTTCCCTAATTGAACATTATTTCGTTCCACTTTGTTCATCAAAATCAATGTTTTGTATTATATAATGGTGCTATTGTGTCAAAAATTAAAAAAAAATAATAATTAAAAAGTGCATAGATAAGTTATAATAAATGATGAAAAGTATGTATTCCAACGTAGAAGTTTGAGGTTCGAATTGAATTTTAGACATTAAGCTAAAAAGAAGATAGTATTATATGCTTATAATTTTTTTTTTTTCAAAATTATAATAGGAATCAAAATAATGATTTGATAACTTGTGTTTTATCTATCGTTCTTCTAAAATTTTCGATTGGATTTCAAGTTCAAACATTCAATTCTCTCGTCCCAAATTTTATTTAAATTGAAAATTTTATTTTGTATCCAATAAATCTTTGACCTACTTAACATTCAACAACATCATTTTGGTGTATCATTTCATTTATCTCAATGTTTTCACGTGTCTAACTTTCGTTCTTATACTTCTAGTAAATTTTAATAGTAGCCATAGTTTTATACGGATCAAAATTGGTAGAGTAACAATAATAATAACAATAAATTTCATGAAAATTTTTGTAGATCATACAAAGATCAAATTGAATATATATTTATCAATCAATTCAGTTTAATTGTTTTCCATGTTTTGCCAAACTCAAATCCAATCGAAAAGTTTCAATATTTTAATTTTCAAATCAAAACCCAAAAAACAATAGGGTAATAAAAATAGCACAATCTGTTGTAGTCTATTTATATTTGCAATATTTTAAAATAATAGTTGTAGTACACTCTATTAACATTATTATATATATCTAAAATTGTTATTTATTATAATTAAAGTTAATTTAAATATATTTTTTTTCCTATTGCAAAGTCAATGATATAATGATAAATTATAAATCAAACTTTTTAAAAATAAAAAAATAAATTTATCATAAATGAAATTAAATACAAAATTGAAAGCAACTAATTATTATGTACAAAATAAAAATTTAAAAGTTAGAACTAAAGTTGGAATTAAGCTAAAAGGTTTAAAAATGTAAAATTGTTAAAAAGATATTTGTAAACATTTTATATTGATAATAATATAAAGCAAGCAATTGAATGATTCCAAAAACAAAAGAAGAAGGTAAGCGTCGGAATTTGAGCGATCAAAGATAAAAGAGAAGAAAAATCAAGAAAGAAGAAGATATTGTTATTATTATATGAACGAATCTTCGATGAATTCAGATCCGAAATCCGTGAACGAAAGACACAAGAACAATCAAGATCACAATCCGCCACCAAAGGACCTGAAAATGAAACAAAAAGTTATTGAAGATCACAATTATCAGCCAGCAAAGGATTCCAAAATGAAACAAAAAATTGATGATGATGATGATGTCTATCAAGATTTATTTCCATTATATCCTCGTTATTTTGAGGAACAATTTAATATAGAAAATATCGGAAATTTCGTCCAAGTTGGTTTCGAAGAAAGAAGAGATCAAAGGGATGATGATTATAGAGGAGAATCATCGAAAAGAAAAAGAATCACAAAATCTCCCGAACTGATTGATCTGAATTCAGATTCGTCTAGTTCTGAGCCAGTGAAATTAATCGAAGAAATCGTGAAGACATACAGTGATTACATTGAACACGTATTTCAAATGATGAAAGACAGATTCAACGACGAACAGAGATGGAATTTTGATAAAACTAAGTGTAGCGACCTGGCTGAGATTTTTGTACAAAAAATGAGGAGATTGGGAATCGAATTAAACGAAATGAAGAAGGATCCAAATCAAAGAGAAAATTATCGCGTGATTGAGCCTCGTGTTCTTCAAATCACGAATCAGCTGGAGAAGATGCATGAGCGATTTGATAGCTCTCAAAATATTAGGGCTTCTGCGAAGAGAAAGTGCACGAGATATGAATTGATATTATGTATAAATGAAATTGATGAGATGATGAAAGAACTGTATGGGATAACATTGAGAATTGAAGAACTGAAAACCTTGGAAATGAAGAACAAGACGATGGAGATTAGACAGAGGAATTTCAGAATTTGAAGCTGACATTTGTGATTCCTTCACAATTTTAGGGTTCTTTTGATTTCGCAAATTTCATTGTAAATTCGTCTTCTACTTTATTTGTAAATACAACCATTAATTAGAATTACAAATTTCTTTGATTCATCCAATCTTTATCATTAAAAAATCAATCAACCTATACACTTACCTCAACTTCTTTACTAACTTATCATTTAATATCTAATTTTACACACTTTAATACCATACATCATCATCAACTCAACTCTCCATTCGTTTGTAAACTTAAATAATTTGTGATATGCATAGTTATCGAATCATTTGATTACGAATCTTCCTACATGATTTATTATTTATGGTTGATTTTGGTTTTCAACTTCACACCAAAATTTGATATAAGATATTGAATATGAAGGGAGCATATTTTCTTATTTCAAAGATCATATCTATAATTTTAAACACAAACTTAAAAATTTGAAAACCAAAATTGGAATTTAAGATTCTTATTGGTTTTGCGTTTATGGGCAATGTTACTCTCAATAGCTTAGTGTTTATGGTTCAAACTACTTGTACTCAATTTTGTTTTTTTGTTTTTTTAGTAATCAACTTTTATTGCTTAAAATTTAAATTTATTTATAATTTTAACACAATGATGGTAAAAACTCAATTGAATCTAATTTTGTTTCATATGAAGTAATCTAATTTTGCCTAAAATCCAAATTTAGTTTTGGAGATTTTGAAGATAGTTTCATTTTTTCTTTTCTATTTCTTGTATATGTTTGAAGCGTTACCCATTTGATAGATTTGTTTATTGGTTTTAAAAGTGTTTTAAGACTAGGGTATATAAACACTATTTCACATATAAATTTACATTTTCAATCACTAGTTTTTAAAATTAAGCTTTGAGATGTTTGATATAGATGTATAAACTTTTAATATCTAAAAAACCTCATAAAATATAAAAAAAAACGATTCAAAATTAACTTATGTATTATATAAAAAATTGTTTTTTTTTTTTTTTTTTTTTTGTAATTAAGCCTCAAATTTTCAAATTTGTAGGCAACCATTTCATTTTTCTCTTTTGGAAAGAGATATCTTAAAGTTTAGCAAAAACAACACATTGAAATCAAAATGGAGAGTATGAACAAAAGTTGAAAGAAAAAAGAAACTATACACAATCGAGAACCAACGATCCAAATAAAACCAACTCATTAGTTCCGTCATACTTCTATAGAAGTATGGACGACAGATTATTGAAAACATTTTGAAATTGAAGATCTAAAGTTAAGCAAATAGGAGAAAATTTTAATCAAAAGAAGAATGGCTCAGAGGGTTGCTGAATCTGCTCAAGGAAGATCGATCTTGTTCAGAACGAACTTCTCATACAAGAGGTGTCAGAAATATAAAGCAATAATCATCCTCGCCGGAATAACATAGAAAACAAAAATAGAATGAAGAAATGTTCAAACGATAGATATGGAGGCGGCGGCGAAAGAAGAAGGCGACTTGTGGTTCTGCAAATTAGGGTTTGAGAATTTACATTTGATAGAGTGAAGAGACTGTGTAGCCTCGGGGCTTTTTATAGCTTAATATTTGGGCCTTTTAACTCGAGGCCCGATGTGGGCCGTTGTTGTTTAAAAGCCCGTTGAATATGGTTGGTTATGGCCCAAACTATTGGTTGAAAAATGGGAAATAAACGAAAGACTAAAGAGTTTTTATAATGTAAAACCTTAGGCATAAAACATCAATGGATATACTAAACTTTTAAAACAATGTGCAAATATAGCAATTTTTGTATCTATTTTGTATATTTCTAAAATATCCTTGTTTTAAGAGTAATTCCATTGCATATTTGTAACATTAATGATATAGGAAAATTTAAAACAAATAGCAAATTTTCTCTAATATTCTGATTAATGTTTGTTTAGTTTAAAAATAGCTTTGATTTCAAATGAAAAAAAAAAATCTAGCATGATTTTTAATATTCTCATCATATTTGTTATTATAAAACGTGGTTTAGAATAAGAATATTCATAGAAAAGTTTAGTACATGACCATAGTAACAATTTATCTCATATAGAAATATAAACTCTTAAATCACCAATTGACCAAAAAATTTAACAAAAGGTAAATTTAATATAATATATAACACTCCCACTCATTTTCGAGCTTGAAATATGAAGAAGAGCCAAGCAATGAAAACCATTTTTGATTGAGGATGAAACAACCTTGCAGGAGCTTAAACCTTGCCAAAATTTTGTTAATTCTTATCCACTTTAGAGTTAACCAAGATGATTTTGCCACATTGCATCCCCCGTATTATTATTCGTAACCCAATGTTCATTCCATCATTTTACTTCAATCTCATCTACGTCAGGCCTTAACTACAAAGTTACCTATTTTGGTTGGATTTGAGGATGATTAAGTCTCCTTTGCATAACAATCATTTGATTTCTCTAAGATAGATACTTCCACATCTTGTTTAGTGTCCTTTGGCTAATACTTCTAAGTTGATTCATTGTGAACAAGGCGGCTGCAGGTTTCTTTTTCTTTTTCGAGGTGTACTACATATAAAAATACTACATTAAAAAGAGAAAGCATTGTTGAAGTTGAAATATGGAAGAAAAAAATGGCAAACACAAGAATTTTTTCATCTAGGCTTAGTAAACTTGATTCTTTTAGTTAATAAAAGGTGTGCGCCTGAAACGTGCCTTATTTTTTGAGCTTGCCTTGAAGGCAAGGTGCTCTACCTTGTGTGTTTAAGCGTGCGTCCAAGAGGGCTTTTCAAAACACTGCCTTTGTGAATGGCTCATTCTCACCGTTGCTCATTTTTTTTAAGCTGATAGGGCTTCTATCAAACAACTTCATTCTGGTAATTAGCATCTCCTTGATGCTGGTCATTTTCCAATCTCAAGGTGTTATCATCAGCTATCAGTTGTTGGACGACCTGAACAAAGCTCTATGGTTGAACACATGCATTAGCATCTCCTTAATGTAGCTCGATCTCTTTTGTTCGAGTAAAGGGTACCTATGAAATTTTGGGAAGAATGTGTACTAGCTACAGCCAATTTCTTCATAAACCTCACTCCTCCCATTATATATGGCTTAGCCTTAATGAAATTTCTCAAGCCAGAGTTCTAATCTCGTGGTCTAATAAAATTATTCATCAATTATCAATTGAAAAGAACAAAGAAAAATTTCATCAGAATGCCCAAGGAAAGTTTATGTTGGCATTTTGACAAACACGTTATAAGCAACCAAAAACAACAAAACAGAGATGCAAACACAGACATAGCAATTCATGAACAACAAGGCATTCATAAGCAGAATATCAACAAAATTCTTCATCAGTTAATGATAAAAAAAATATTTAATAATAACTCCCAACTCTAGTTCCACCAGAATGCCTACATTGTAAACCTTAAGAATTGAAGAAACTAACCAGCAAAATCAAACAATAGAAATCTTCGCACCAGCCTCTTCAAGCTGCTTCTTCGCATCCTCCGCCTCTTCCTTCGAAATTCCTTCCTTAAACTTCTTCGGCAAACCTTCAATCAACTCCTTCGCTTCCTTCAAGGCCAAGCTCGTCAAAGCCCTAACAGATTTAATAACCGCAATCCTCGCATTACTCGGCACTTCCTCAATAACAACATCAAACTCCGTTTTCTCCTCGACAGCAGCAGCCGCATCATCACCTCCGGCAGCAGTGCCGGGAGCGACGGTGACAGGAGCAGGGGCGAAGGAGGCAGCGGAAACGCCGAGTTTCTCTTGGAGGTAATCGACAAGGGTTCGTGCCTCTTCGAGAGTCAACTTGGAGATGACATCGCCGATTTCTGACACTTTCTCCGGAACAGCGACGGCGGAGATTGGGCGGTGATGAATAAGGCGAAGAGAGAGATTGGTGGGGGCGAAAGAAAAGGGGAAACGGAGAGGAGTGGGTTTGAGGGAATGGGAGAAATTTGACGGATAAGAAGAAGAAGAAGATGGGGATCGGAGAGATGCAGTGGAGAGAGTGGAAGACATTTTTGTAGAGAAGAGAATAGAGAATTTGGAGAAGAAGATAGGATAAAGTTGAGGACTTTGTAGTACAGTGATTTGAAGAAATGTAAGGCTAAATTTGAATTCTATTTCGGACGAAATTGACCTTCAAAAATTCCTATGATTGGTAAAAAACTAAGGGGTATTTTTGGTATAAAGAATTGTTGGGAGAATTTTGTTTAATTAACCGTAAAAGAAAAAAGAAAATTATAAAACGAAGGGGCATTCCGAGAATCGAACTCGGGACCTCTCGCACCCAAAGCGAGAATCATACCACTAGACCAAATGCCCTCATTGAATGTAAAGCATACTTAATAATAAAAATACTTTAGTTTTGATGCAATATCAGGAAATTGCTGGCCCATGTTATTCGGCCCAAATTTACTTTCGAAGTGGACCCCGTTGGGGCCCCAAGTTTGGGATTCCGATATGTTTACAAGGGCAACAACGTAATTAAATATTTGAGAAATTAAATGGAAAAACAAATTTAAAAAATCAATAAAAATAAGTATATTTCAAAAAAAAAAAAATTCTAGTAAATATATTTTATGATTCACTAAATTCACATAAAAAAGATTAGTCTTTTAATGATAAAATTTGTAGCACTTGTCAAGTTCATAGTTAATATTATTTTCTAAAAGAATCAAATTCATCATGTAGGGGTCTAATTATTAATCCATGGTTTGTAGACGGATAACATGACACATATGATAGATATGGAAAAATTGCTATATTTTAATTCATTTGGTTACATTTTAAAAATGCATCACAAAATCGATTCAATCTTCAACTCATTATTGTTTAACTTTAAAAAAAAAAAAAAAGAAACAAAAACTTGTAAATTATAAAACTCCATAGTTTTGTAACCAAAGAATTTCAACATAATTTTTAATATCTATTATTTTTTGTTGACTTGTAAGAGAAAGAAAAAAAGACCATTAAATATTATTAAATGAAACCAAACCGAAGCTAGTAATGTTTCTACCAAATGGCTTTGAAATGAAAATAATGGATGGGCGAAGGAATGTGCAATTTAATATGAATGCATGCATGCACTTGCCATCTCATTCAAATATATAGATAATAATTTTGGAAAATAGACAAATAAAAAAATCATATCCTAATTATAATATATATATAAAAGAAGTATTTGTTTTTCCATTATTCATTAATAAATATTTAATTAATGGAAAATTTAAAAAAAAAATGAGAATTAAGAGTGAATAGAAAATGTTACGACATTTCAAATAATTCAATTGATGATTTTAATCAAGTACTTACATTGATCTTTTGAATATCGGCTCATATTAGTTAATGAAATGTTATGATAATTTTGATTTATATTTAGTTGATATAATATTATATGGTAAGTTAAACTACGCTGATTAAGAACGATACTAAAAAGAAATTTGAAATATAATTAAAGTTTTATATTATTAGCTAGGTAAAAGAAAGATTATATATGTATGCGAATGAGTTATGTTGGACTATAACTTGATTGGTGTACGATACGTATGATCTATATTTATGATTGATAAAGCAAAATCTCTCTATTTTAAGGGTATGATAGACTTTTTGTATGTTTTTTTTTTCGTGGTTTCTATAGTTTGAACATTCCTCTCTTATTGTACTAAAAAAAATTGTTGCTATTTTTTTTTTTTAACATAACCGTCTGTTCTCTTGAAGCAGGCATCTCAATCTCCTTCCATTATGTAAAAAAGAACCTTAGATCGATTAACAAGATCGATACCACAAAAAATCATCCTCCTCCAAGCACAATGAACCATACATACCATTTCACAATAACATGTTATACAACCACACTTGGATTTATAGGGATGATGAAATTCCTCAACCACACTTGGATTTATAGGGATGATGAAATTCCTCAAATCTCATATCAATCTCAATGGAAGTATATAATTTGCTAAAATAAACAAAACCTATCTGATCATGAGAACACATGTGATGATTTTGATAATCTCACTTTGTTAGTTCTAAAAAACTATATGCTTTAATTGATGGGACAATAATGTTATATGAATAATATAAAAAAAAATAATAAGAAAATATACGACGTTGTGCATACGAGAGAAAATCATCTAAATCCAATAAATTCACGATGTCTTCTTAAAAACAGTTTCACTCACTTTTCGATTGGAGTTTCATGAGCAATTATCTCTTTTAGGATACAATAAATGTTATACCTTTCTTATGAAAGCATTCACAAGATCCAACAAACTATATCGTGTAGAAATAAATTGTACTTGAACAAAATTATAAAAGGGAGAAATGTGTTTGTGAAAAAGTTAAAAATGAAATTTGATAAGAAGAGATAAATATACTATTCTAGATTGTTATTCAAACATTCCCGTCTCTACGAATAATCTATAATTGTAAACTCTTTTAAGAAATAAATACTAAACCTGTAACTATAAGTTTAAAAATATACATACTTTGTGTGTATTAAAATAAAACAGTTACTATCTATAACGATTTATTCAAAAAGTACTTAGGAAAAAACATTTGGTGAAGAATCAATTACACACCTTATTGACTTTAAAGAAGAAAGCAATGCATATTGATGGATAAGTGCTCTCGTTTTGACATCTCTTCGTGAAAATACTATATAAACCAAATCTGACTCTTTGTGTAAATCAAGTTTAGAGTATGTTTTTCTTATTCAATAATAGAGTTGGAATGGTCTATTTATAAGAAAAGAGACTCATCATTACCTCGTTGGATTCTTGGACTTACATTTCCATTCCATCTTTAGATTGTTTGTTGATAGTAACTAGTCAATGATAGTGTCTACCCACCAAGATTCAAACTTGATTTCTTGATCTACTCAAATACTATAAAATATCAATTACGTCGATATCAAAACTATTAATTTTACAAACATACATATATACACACATATACAATTAAGTAGTTTTTTACTTACATAAATTAATAAAGCTAAATCGTTTATTAGGGTCTACATCTAATTTGTATCATAATTAATTTTATGGATGATATCATTTAATCTTTAAATATGATCAACAATATAGGTTGAACATAGTCTAGCTCAAATACATCTTTGATTACACTACCTTCAAACGAATTCTTGACTATAAAAAATGGTAGGTGCATTTATCCTTTTGAGGTTGTTATTGAGCAAGAGGTCAATAGCGGCCAAAACCTCCCTCGATGCAATGCATGGTTGGTTACTAAGCTCTGTCCTAACTGCAAGAAGAGGCTTACTGTAAAGAAAAATAACATTATTTTTCAGAAATGAAGAAACTCGTAAAGACAAAATTCAAACATCGCGAGAAAACTAACATAGTTACTAAATTGGCAACGATAAAAAAAAAAACCAAGGTGAAAAATTGGTAATGGAAAATAAAATTTGTTACAAATAATTGGACAATCTAATGACAATAATTGTGGCTCATAAAAAGAGTCACGTCAAGAATAGTTTACGATTAAAAGTAGTGACACATATCAACTCGCACTAATGATGAACATACCGAAGTCTAATTTAATTTTTTTTATTTTTTAAATAAATATGAACCATTGTACTTTTTGAAAGAAAAAAAATGGAGACATGTAGCTAAAAATAGTCTTTTAAATTTGAGTTTAGTGTCTATTTAATCTCTGAAAATTAAAAGAGAATATTTTAGTTTCAAGGTTTATAAAATATTTCTAAATGATCCATCCACCAAATAAACACTAGCATCAAACTTCATCAACCAAAATATATACACACTTCAAATTATATGATAAAATAAATTATATAATATCTCGATTTTTGTTGCTATTAAATAAGTTTTAAGTCAACTGACACCTATATGTATTTCTGGACAAAAGGTTCCAGGTTCAAATTCTCACCCTTGTATTTATTACAATACCTTAAAATATATATATATAAAAACATGTGTGGTGCGACGGTTTGAAGAATTACACATTTTTTAGTTTTATATTTTCTAATAAAAACACATTAAAATCATATATCTTTCAATCTCATACATAGTAAATATATATTTAAATCATAATTTACATTAATTTGAACGATTTTACTTTTAAAGGATATTGTAATACACATCTAATTTGCACTAAAATTTTAATAAATATCGAATAATAACTAAAAGGAAACTTGAAAATAGTGATAGATTATGGCCAGAGTAAGAAATTTTTAATTTCTCTTTTTCTAATTTCACCTTTTTTTTAGTGAATTACGTAATAATATAAGGTTTAAATCAAAAACTTCCTCGTTGTTAAAGTTACTTTTTTTTGTTATTACTTTTTAAAATATTTTTTTTTGTATGTACGTTTCTGAAGACAAGAGAGTCCAAATTCAAATATTTCACTCCAAATTGTACTACTTAAAAAGACCTTTAAACAAAAAGAATTAAATTAATATTCATGTATTTTCATGCATGATTTGTTATGCATTTTAGGGAGAAAAAAACAACCAAATAAATAGTGAAGTAAAGTAAAAGATAAAATTTTCTTTAATATATATATATAAATTAATAAACGTATACTTTTTCTTTTTTTTAATCAAGAGGATCTCGTTGAGTTTCTACTCAAAGTAAGCAAATAAAGAAATTTATTTTCTATTATTACCATTTCTTTTAGTTCAATATTGATAAGGGTGTAAAGAGCAAACTCAAAGTCTCTTCCCTGTTAATACCGATTAGGTAAGTTAATATCTCACTTTATATGTCTCTAATCACGCCGTCATTTTAATTTTCGTTTCTTAATATTCA
The DNA here is from genome assembly GCA_025688845.1 of Cucumis hystrix. Lineage (NCBI taxonomy): Eukaryota > Viridiplantae > Streptophyta > Magnoliopsida > Cucurbitales > Cucurbitaceae > Cucumis > Cucumis hystrix. The sequence continues at coordinate 21,162,024 of CM046886.1, read as the reverse complement.
AAGTTTAGAACAATATATGGTTTTATTTTTCACTATCTCTCTCTCATATGGCCGACCCAACATGTGAAACTTATTCAAATTTCACATGGGATGCCAAATTGCAATTCAATAATCTTCTTCATCTCTCTCTATATATATATAATAACACATTTTTATTTTTATTTTTAATTAACAAAAAGAAAACATGTGATGATCAAGATAGATAAAAAAAAGAAAATTAATTAATTAATTAAATAAATAATGAGTGGCTGATAAAATAAGAGAAATCACTTTCTAAAAGGCAAAGGGGGGAAAAGCCTCCCTAACAAAATGTGTCCATTTGCTTTCAAAAACTTTCTTATAAAAGATAGTGAATGAAACAACAAACTTCTCGTTTAGGGTTCTTTGAATAAGGAGTTGGATGCTAAAGTTGTGAGTTTGGTACTCTCTATATTGCAAATCCAACCTCCCATTATTATCATTCCTACCTAACTTTTTGTACCTAATGTTTTCTCTCTAGATCTTCTTCTTCTTCTTCTTCTTCTTTTTTTTAATTTCTTATGTTTGTTTAGGTAATTTTTTTAAACGATAAACTACTTACATAGTCTATAAATGATAGATGACAGTGACATAATCTATCAATGTCCATCATTAATGGACAGTGATATTTTGCTACATTTGTAAATATTTTAGTTTATTTTGTTATATAGCTTAAAACAATCACGATAGACAATGATATTTTGGTTCATTTGAAAAAATTCTATTTACTTTTCTTTATTTTTATTTTGTTTCTTAAGCTTTTAGGACGGGTGGTGATAATTAAATTAAAACATGATGTATGATCTCTAATAATATATTATTTTTATTTAGACATTTTCTGACAAATTAATTTTATAATTGACCAACATGTATATTGATCCACTTTTGGGTTTGTTGATGATTTGACTATTTTCTAAAAATTCATTCTTTAGAATGAATATTTGATTATTGATGCTGATACAAGTAATTGTGATATAACAGTCAATGTAATGTATAGAACATATACTAATGAAACACATTATTAAACATTCTATAATACTGGCAAATTGAGCATAATTTAGTTGACATAGTATTTATATTTGGTATATATACTATCAACCTTTAAGTCAGAAGTTTGATAAACTCACATTAGAACGTATTTTTTATAAGTTATTTCAAGTCACTATACCAAACCTAAAAAATCAACGCGATAAGAATGCTTCTTCTAAGGTTCAAACTTTGACATAAGAAAGTTAGAAATCGATCATATCAATAGATTATAACGTATATGATATGTCGATTAAGTTAGTAAAAGAAAATGGATAATTTGGTACGTAGATGTGTGATCATATATCAAGATAGTTATAGTTATAGTATGAGAGGTCATGTTAAAATATTTCCTAATATGTATTGCCAACTTTAACTCATACACATTGCCTAAATATTTTAACCCTTCAATCATTCCTAGTTCTCAATGGAAAAAATACACATGTTCTAGTTAATTATTCTAAGAAAGTACTTTATCACATATAATGAGGTTTTATTTATTTATTTATTTATTTAATTACTTCATCTTCTTGTCATAAAATTTTTTACAATAACTCCAATCACAAAACCTAATTCAAGTGATAACAAAACACAACAAATTAACAACTCATCGTGAAAAAATCTCAACACTACCATCCTTTTTGTTTGTGAACACAAATGAAGAGAACAACCAAACCCACAATTACTATACTATGATAGTAACATACAAGAGATTTATTAAAGAGATTGATATTCAATTAAAAAAATATTTAGGTGTATTTTGGGCTGCACTGATCATTTTTGTGCCGCTTATATTGGACAACATCATCAAGTTTCATCTCAAATTTAGTTGAAAATAAGAAAACGTTTCTTATAATTAAGATTTTGAAGTTCATTGAATTTTTTAGTGTGAGATCCTCAATGTGTTCCTTAAGATGATGTCACTTTAGGTTCACAATTCTTGGATCGGATATTGCATTAGATAGCAAGATTTATCTCAAGCAAAGATTTATCTCAAATCCATAAAGTTGTGTGTTCGAACTTCTGTAATGTCCTTTTTTCGTTTTTTTCTCAATTAATATATTTATTTCTACTTGTTGAGTCTTTTATAAATATTTAAACACCATCAACAAGTGAGGAGAATCTTAAATTGTTGTTGTAATTGAATTTACCATAACCGACCATTAGGTTAAGCCAGCGCTAGGGTTCTTCTATGATTTAACACAACTCGTTCAATTATCAAACTAATGTTTGTTATGTGACAAACTCTTTTTTTATTACTATATGGTTAAAGACACAATCAACAAAAATAAATGAAACTGGAGCTGAACTCAAATATTAGATTTGAATAAACCGAAGATGATGTGAGTTTACGAGAATAGTCGACATGTGATAACATGTTAAAACGAGTGGACATGAATGTAGGTAATGACATGTGAGAGACTTTTAATTTGCTTCAAAATTGAGCAATGCAAGAGTTAGGCTGATGTCGATCTCTTGAGGTTTCATGGCAATGCAAGAGAATAATGGGAAATGTATTTATGTGAAAGATAATGAATGAAGAGGGAAAAGGAAAAAGGCTTCATTTGCTCGACAAAAATTATGTATGGATTTTGATTTTCACTTTCCTTACACGTGTCAATTTCTTGTGGCTTTAGTTTGGTAAACAATAATTATAAAAGCTTATTTATTTCTTTAATTAAAAATAGTCAAAAAAATAATAAAATAAAAAAAGAAATAAATCACTTGTTTTCAAGTTGTTTTTTATAACACCATTTTTTAAAAGCAATTTCTCTTATCTATTAACTATTTGGTAATAAAGATTGGTTTGCTTGTCAATTAGAGTATTGTCTAAATTGATTTGAAAAACTCATCTTATCCTAAATTATTGAGAATAGTAGAGAGTGAGATATCTCCATAGTTATTGGTTTATAAGAAAAACCACCATTATTGTCTAAATTGATCTTTTTAATATGCTTTGTTCATTTGAATTTTTCTTCACTCTTTAGATTATATTTATTAAAAAATAAAGAGATTATATCGTATAAATAGGTTAGAATTTAAGGTAATTTTTAGAGTGATATGTCTATCCTAAGTATTAGTATAGATCAATTGACAGGAAATTTGTACCGTCGATTTTTAGGTTAGAGGTACGATTTTTTCCGTTGAATATTGTGCTAGATATTAAATTAAATTTACCTTTACATATTAGCTTTTTTTTTTTTGTTAAATTAGTGATTTAAGATTTGTCAGAGCTGATGGTCTTTGAAGGTCCGATTTTAAAATCTTTACAACGTTATTTATTCTGCCAATTTAATATTGTAAAAAAAAAGTTTAGAAAAGTGAGAGAGAGATGGAAAAAGGTGATGTTGATGTCTCTATCTATGACCAACCCTTTTGCTTTCTCAAAAATGGATAGCAACTTGGATGAATAATAATGAAGATAAATTTCTTCCTTAAACTCTTAGAAATTGACCAATTTTACAATAGTCATGACATTGATGGTTGAGCTAGAAAAGTATAATATTAGACTTTACATTCCTTGTAATTCAATATTTTCAAATTCTCTCCATAACTTTTGGTCCTACGTTCATGGTTTCGTGAAAGAAAATAAATGGTTTAATAATGAACTTCCAAAGAGAATTACTTGAAGCCATCAAAGTCCTACTCCATTGCCCTAATCTTCAAGTTATCACATATCAACATTTTCCAAACTTCGAAAAACTAGGTTATATATATATGTGTGTGTGTTTAGTCCTTAAATTATTTTTTGATTTTGTATCTATTTGATTTATGAACTTTAAAATATTATCTATAAGGTCGATGAACTTTTAGATTTTTGTCGTAAAATTTTTATATTTTATTTTTAAGCTTTCAATTTTGTGTTTAATATAAATATATTGACTTATTTGAATCTTATATATCCTCGATTCCTTGTCGAATTTGATTTTTTTAAAATTGAATATATATGTTTAGAGTTGTTATTAGACATAAAAGTTATTTTTAATTAACTTTGTATCTATAATCTCTATCCGTTAATCTTTATGAGCTTTGAATATAACAAATTTAAAAGTTTAGAAATCTATTATTAGATAAGTCATGGAGCTATTATATTATTAATTTTAAAGTTTATAACTCTATTGTTAGACATTTCTAATGTTTATTCATGAACTTCAAAATTCAAAGACCTTTATAATGACCTAAAAGCTATATATTAAGTTAACATTTTAGTTTAAACCAATCAACACATGAACACTATGCAATAAGCCAAGGGGTAGAACATTATAGCCTCATATTATAAGACATGATAAAAAGAGAAGTAGAGATATACACATCAAGGGGAAATGATACTCATATTTCCCAATCTATATATATAAAATATAAGAGAGAAAATATGCAAATTTTTTAAACACAAAGCAATATATGCTTTAGTCTACTTATATATATTATATATATAACTGGAAAAATATACATATATATTTTTTCCAAACTATATATAGACAACCCTAATGATATATATTGAACCAAAATAATGAAATATTTCAGGTTCAAATATCATCAATATATATATAGATATTGTTTTTTTTTTTTTTTAATATCATTTAATTTTATTCAGCATTGAGAAGTTGCATAGACCAGAGATCCTCCATGCTCCAATAGTTATCATTGGAATTATCAGTTGGGGGCAAAGGCACTGAGAAAGCATCAATGTTTTGAGAGTAAGTTGGTGGAGAATAGGTTTCCATTGGATCCATTGTGTATGAAACTTGGCAGCTACTTGAACTTGCAGCTTGTTCATTATTCATAATTTGATGGTGATGGTGATGATCTTGAGATGATAACAATATATTTGTGCTGCTTTGTGGAGTGTGGAAGCCATGTGCTTGTTTTATGTGCTTTTGGATTCTCGTCCTCCAGTAGTTCTTTATCTCATTATCAGTCCTTCCCGGAAGTTGTTTCGCTATTTTTGACCACCTATATAAATATATTCAAAACGTAATTAATTAACGCACGTACATTAAAAAGATGGAGAAATCTCTTGCAATTTTTGTAAGATTCAACTTGATCAGAAGTGTGTCAAATTACTATTGCACATTATAATTATTATAAAATACGACATGATCCCTTACTAACTTTCTTCATTGTCCATTAAATTTAGATAGAAACTTCATGTTTATTTAATATAGTATAAAAGCACTATCCAAGAAGTTCTAACAAACATTCCAATCTCAATAAAAAAATCTAATTATTCATCTCATCGCGAATTGAATGTTCGTAAAAAAATACCACATCTATTTTCTCTATAATATATGAGGTAAGGGATCATAACCTCAAATACTGAAAAAGATATTGATAGTACAGTCTATGTAAACTAATACATGAGCATGCTAGTAAGCAACTAACTTTAAGATCAACATGTTTAAGATCGAGCAATTCTATAATGATTTAAATTACTTTTGTTATTTTCATAATCATTCCAAAACATGTTTTTAATAATTCAAAACTAATTTTGATGGCATGAAAACATGTTTAAGAGTGATTTTCTATTCTTCCAAAATTCCTAAAACAAACATGAAGTGACAAAAGGGAGGAGAAAATATATATATAAAAACGTATAGAATAACCGTCATGATATAAATAAAGAATACATATAGGGAAAATGACAATGTGACAATAAGAACAATCATCAACAACCAAGAGACAAGAATAGATGGAAATCAAAAAATGTGTCATAATATATATATATAATTACACACATGTTTGAATTGAGATAAAATTAAATGATTTACTTTTTTTATAATTGAAAATAAAAATGAAATGGATTTAGAGCCATGAAAAATTGAGGTAATTAATAAATTAATTTAAAAAGAATTTGTGGGTTAAATTTGAAGGGGTCATGTTCCATGGCTGAAAATCAATCTCTTCCACATAACACTTCTTGTATTTAAAGGACTCTAAAGATCTCAAGGCTTTGAAAGCATTTTGTATCGTAGAAGGAAAAGAAAAAAAGAAAAAAGTGTTCACAAAATCAAAATACAAAAAAGCAAACACACAAAGTCAGATTCAGTTTCAAGTTTCCAACTTGAGAAGACAATGCTGAATCTCACAGGTAGTGTTCTTCAAAATGCATGGCTACTCCTCAAACAATTATTCATTCTTAACTTCCCCTCTCATAACCTTTTCTTCAAAACAAAAAACAAAAAAAACCTTTTTACTTCAAACTTTTCGTATCAAAATTTTTAACGTTTTAGATTCAAAGTATATATATTTGTATATACACCAACATTTAAAAAACAATTGAAAATATTGCAAAACATATCATAGTCTATCACTATCGATAAACCATATTGTTATACATTTTATTATTATCCCAACCGAGGATGACTAATAATTGTATCTTTTTTTCTCAATTGTTTATTTGTTTATTTATATAATTTTAGTCAAATAAATATGGGCAGAGCAAAAGAAACAAAAGTTGTAGATTTTTTTTTTTTTTTTTTGAAAGGGTATTTTGAGTGATGTGAAGACAAAGAAAATGGGGGCTGTTTGTTTGTTTATAAATTATTGTATTTTCTTATTTTATTTGATTTTGGTGATGAATAAAAAGGAAAATCCATGTGGCTAAGTGGTGTGGGGTTTAGCTAAAAATGGAAAATTTTTATTGCAAAATGTCTTCTCTTTCCTCTATTCTTTCACCAATATGCTTTTCTGATATTCCCACCAGCTGTAATTATTACAACACATCTCTTTTTTCTCTAAATAAATGTATTCCTCAATTTTCCATTTTCATATATATATATATATATTGTACACTAACATATATTAAATATTAGTTTAACGATATACATATTATATATGTGTGAATGTATGACTATGAGGTACCATAAATTAATATATAGAGCAATAAAATATATATAGTTTTATAAAATTAAAAATTTAACAATAGTAAGGTAAATTTTTTAATTAAAAAATTATGATAATAAACTCTTAAACTAGAACTTTCTAATTTAGGAAATTTTGTTTAAGTCTTTGTTGTATGTGAACTATATCTTCGTGTAACTCACCTAGTTATCCAATTAAAATTTAATTATGTCACGTCATACAAATTTTGTAAAGAAAAGTAAGATCATAAATTGTACCTAATTATTGTTTAGCCACTCTCTTTCTTCTTCTCTCCACTTTTTATGTATGATCCCATTCAATCAGTACTATATTTTTTTTATCTAATTTTAATAATTAAATATCTCAAATATATGGGTTGTATTTCTAATGATAAAATTTGAAATATGAGTAATCAAGAAATAATTTTTTTTATAAAGGGTTGATATGAGATTAGTAAATGTATCTAAATATTTAAGCTAAGTGGATACATCTTTAGTGTCTTCATCATATCCAATTCCAATTGATAAACAAACTTATGCTCTAAAAAAATATATGAATTTAACTAAAAAATACACACATATAAATAGCTTTTTTTTAAATTAAAATAAAGAAAGGAAGATGTGTGAAAAAAATCAAGAAAAATTATAAACATATGAAATTAAAAAGAAACACAATTCCATTGAAAAATATATATGAGTTGGGAAAAGAAATGTTTATTTATTCATAGAGAATTTTTTAAAAAAATAAAAGTCAAAAGCTAGATCATAGAAAAATTAAAAGAAAGTTTTTTAAAAAAAAATCAATCAAAACGTGGGGGGAAAAGGTAGTCTAACATATATATATATATATATATAGAAGTAAATCAGAATTTTGGTGGCCATGAATCTAAAACAAACGTGTTGCAAATCTTTTTCGTGGCCATGAAAGCCTCAAAGTGTTCTTCTCTTGCCAAACCTCTCTCGGCTCTCTCTCCTATGAATCCTTTAAAAATTAGGCTTCATAATCTCGGTCGCCAAATTCCATCGATCGGTTGGTGATCGGAGACGAAAAAACATCCCCCATCTACCTTTTCTTCATAAAAATCGTTTGGTTTTTGGTTCTTAGACCTAATAAAATGTTAGATATCAATTTTGTTTCTTTATAACTATATCGATTATTACGTGTTAAATATTTAAATTCTCACACTTTATCTGTCTTTTTACGTGTTGAACCGTATAATAATATATATGTTAGTTTTAATTAGATTTTGAATGTTATATTTAAAAATACATATATATTTATATTAATATTATACGTAAATATTTCGAAGAATAAACTTACTTGTTTCCCCATTTTGCATGCAACTCCATAATCAGCAGTTGTTCGTCTGGGGTGATGTTACCACGTCGGACGTCAGGACGGAGGTAGTTCAACCATCGAAGTCGACAACTCTTTCCGGTACGTTTCAGACCTAAAACGACGATGTTTTTTTCGAGGAAGAGAAAAATTAGGGTTTTTTCTTATAAAGAATAAACTTAGGAGAAAGTTAGAATATTATTTACCAGCAGATTTAGCAAGAGAGTTCCAAACACCTTCACCATGATTGGCTATATAGTTGATGAGAATCAAATCTTCTTCCATAGTCCATGGCCCTTTTCTAACTTCCACATCTTGTGGTGAGTTATTATTATTATTGCATGCTCTTTTATCCATTTTTTTTCTCTACCTCTCCTCAAAGAGAGAGAGAGAGAAATGGAAAAGAGAGAGAGAGAGAGAGAGAAAAATGGAAGAAGAGAGAGAGAGAGAGAGAGGAGAAAGTTAATAAGATAATGGAGGTAGCTAGGGTTTTATAGAGAAGCCAAATCAGATTAAAATGGTTGTTAGTAATATTGAGCTTTATAAGTACATGTTATGTGTTATCATATATTTTTACTTTCTCTCTTATATTATTTATATTGATGATGTAATATATTTATATAATATATATACACACATACACACACACTTTTAGATATAAACTCTCTACGTGATCTCTCTTTTGGAGGATGGTCGATCGTTTGGAACAATTTATAAGTTATAATATCGTGTTAGATAATATATGATGCTTCATTTCATAACCAATCAACATTGAAAGAAATAGTAATTTATTTATCTTTATAAAGATCGTGATTATCTCAATACGAGATTTTTATCTTGTATTTAACAACTATATCTCAAATATTTTGCATGAGGTGTTTTTTGGATCTTACAATTAATTTATAAGAACTAAGGTCTAGGTTATTTTCTAATAATATATAGCGTGAACTACATGCATTAGTCTCTAAAACTTTTTTTAGCTTAAAGGTCCGAGAGTGCTTTATGAAATATTTAGTAGTTTATTTTGTTTCTAATAGCCTAGTGTTGGACATATATTTTTAAATAATAATATTGTGTAAGTTTATATATATACGCACGACGGTTATCAAATTAAAAATTTTGAAATCTATAGAAGTATCTATCAATAATAAATATTAAAATTTTGCTATATTTTATATATATTTTCAACAATTTTATCATTTAAAATAATTAAATACGTAGGTAAACAACATAAAGTTAAGTACTTAAACACTAAACTAAACGTATTTCTCTATTTAATATAAAATTGTGAAGAAATGGTATAGTATTCCAAAATAATTATTTTAAGTAAGTTCAATGAAATGAAACAAATTCAATTTTAATTCGCAATACTGTCAAATAACATATTTTCCAATACTATTCTTGCATGAAAAATTTGAAAGTTGTATTATTATATATGTTTATTGCCAATATTTGAAGCATTAGTTGGGTTCGTGTAGTTTTATGGTTTAGGGTATTAATTAATACTAATACTAATTAATATTATTTAGTTAATTACCAATATTAGTATTATAAGTAATACTAATACACTAATATCGATAGTGAGAGAAAATAATTGCAATAAGAATTACAATATTGGGAGGGATATATTTTAGTGATATTATCTATAAGTATTTCGTTTAATATAATTAACTTCTCAATTCTTAATTATTATTATTATTATTATTATTTTAAGGTTTGCACGTGTGTGATAAAAGCACACGAGTGGGAATAGGAGAAATTAGGGTTTAATGTGCACATGCATTATATTGATATTTCATGTGAAATAGCCATATGAATTTTAATAATAATTGAATTCTTCTACGGTATTTTCCTTTCTTTTTATTATATGCTTTTCATTTTTAAGGGGAAAATGAATCAATTTTATAACTCTATATAATAAGGTTTTAACCTATTTATCTTTTCTTGTATATATATTATTTGTGATAATAAAATGTTACTTTATCTAAAAATTGAATTTCTTTTTAAAAAATAGCTACTATTTTTACCAATTTTTTTATTTTTTTTTTACATTTTTTAAAGAAATATTAGTTGTACGATCGAAAATCTCTCATGTTAAAAAAAAAACTAATCATGAGTTGTATACAAATGTCGCTAGCGACTTCAAAAGATTAAACTCCTTGAATGTCCAATTTAAAATGCAACAAAACAAAACTATTATGCAAACTCTTGATATTTTTAAAACATATATGATAACTCGTTAAGGATTTAGTACGTATAAACTTACTATCGTGTTTTTCAATAATTGAGTGGTCAAACTCCGACAGTACTTATATATGAGACTATTTATGAGATGAAATAATGTTATGTCTATCAATAATTATTACAAAAATATTATCAAATACCCAAATGTTACAATTTATATATATTATAGTATATAATATATTTGTGAAAATTACACTTGTATCATATATTTTTCAACCATAATCATTTGTTACATACATGTAGCTTGATTTATAATATTTGCAATTTGCACTTTCAATTTAATATGGACTCGTGAATTGGAAAAGGGTATTTCAGTAATTATCTTATACATGATTAACATTCTTAAATATATCTACAATTTCAATTCAAACAAAAGAATTATATCAACCAAAAAATGTCAATTTTATTCTCATTTATATTTTAGTTTAATTAGATATAATACAAAATGAAGAGTTTTTTTTTTTTTTTTCTGTTTTTGAGATATATAAAATGAAGAGGTTAATGTTGTACTAATTAATGGAAGATGCAAATAAAAACACTTTTCTGCCAAAAAGATTCTTTTTTTTTTTTTAAGGCAAAATAATGTATTAGGGTTTTCCAATTATAGAATGATTTGGAGTAAAAATAGTGAAATTATAGTCTCTATATATTATGTACAATTTGGAATTAATTATGTGGTAATTAAGTGAGATTTATAAATTCCATGATTTAGATAAGATTAAAACTAACCAACTTTTTTAAAGATGTTGATATGTTGGAAATATCAATAAAATGATGTCACATTGATGATCATATAATTAAGTTCACATAAACCCATATCTAAAGATTTGTCAAAAAGAAAAATACCATAGATTTAATTTTATTCTTTTTTTTAATCATTTCATATGGTTACTCTTCTTAGTCACATTAAAAATATAAATATGTCTTCGTTAATATTTTCTTAATGCTAGTATATTTGAAAGTTTTTATCTTCGTCATTTCAACGTAGCTTTGTAGATAAAACGTTCATTACCTTATAATTATCTTATAAAAATGGTATTTTTAATTGTCTAGATATTTTATTTATATATAAAAAAAATAGATAACCTTGACGAAAATAATTATTTAAAATAAATAATAAATTGCAAAAATTCATCCCTAATAGCTGTAATTACACCCTTAAACTGTCAATAGTAACAATTCAACTTCTAAACTTTTGAAAGTTTGAAATTGAACTCTAATTATAGATATCAGACCTAGAAATGAGAAAATTAAATTATCAAACTTATATAATTAATATAATCGAGTTCTAATTTTAAAATTTGGATAAGTCAAAGTTTAATTTTTAAGTTTGAAAATTTAAGTATATAATTGTAACTTGTACCATATTTAGGGTGGTTTTCCCAACATGCCCTAAGAAAAAAAAATAAAAAATACACACAATATTTTTATAACTATTTCGTTTTTATTTTTTCATAATATATTCTTCTTCTTTCTAATTTTCTTAATTATATTTCAAACTATTGGGAACTTTCCACTAAAAACAAAACAACATTTTGAAAACTTTTTTCTTGTAAATAGCTAAATGGAAGAATGTGAATGTAAATTTTTTTTTTATTTTTACTTTTTTAGTACAACAATTGTAACATCAGATATTACACATTCGTCTATAAATATTGAAGCACATGCCAATTATCGTGCTGCAGGTTAAACACTCCAGATGAGTTTTGAAATGACCCATAAAAAAGAGAGTAAAAAAAAAGTTAAAATAGTACAAGTTTAAAAAAAAAAAAAAAAGATAACTCTTCAATTTTTAATCTAGTTACCTTCTATAAATTTTAAATTTAGTCTCTCAAAATTAATTTCTAAATAAATAATTATAATTTTTAGGTAAGAAAATACAATATGTGCATATATTTTAAAATTTATCGGAAAAATCCTAATAGATAAAAAAAAATTAAGTTCAACAATAAACAAGTAAATAAGACTAAATTTTTATATTTATTTAAAAGAAAAAGACTAAAATTAAACAATTGAAAGTATATAAACTAAAATCAAACAAAATTTATAGTCTAGAAACCAAGATGATATTGTAGAACTATTTTATCAAATATAACAAAATATCACAATTTATCTACCATTAACTATTTTTTGTATCTATATCTATAACATGATACACACAGACAATAGTCGATTTTGGTCTATTATAATCTATCAAACATAGATGGTGATATTTTGCTAAATTTATAAATATTTTTAGTAACTTTGTCATTTAAAATAATTTTTCAATATTTTAAGCAAACAAAAATAAAAATAGAAGATAATAAAACAATCCAAAAACCATCTTTTTCATAATGAGTTTTCAAGGCTTTAACAAGAGACTGTTCATGGAGATTGGAGAATGATGTTTAGTACTACTAAGTGTGAGGGTGAAATAGACCAAACATAAACAAGGTGGAGAAACCCAAATAGTTCATTTTTAAGTTTTTTCTTTCTTTTTCCATTCATTTATCAAATTATTTTCAAAAATCATGTTCCTAATTTCTATCACGAGATTGATAAACGTCCGAACGAATAAAGATGTAGTTCTTAATATTATACACTCAATGCCTTTCTCATTGATGGTGCATGTAGATTCTATGTTTACGTCTCTCAAATAATGTATAATTCAAAAACATAATTTGGGTTGTTTTAAAATTTAAATGAACCAAAATATTTATAAATATAGTAAAACGATTTATTTATTTATTTTGGGGGAGAAAAACAAATAAAGATGAAAGAAAATAAAGACCACACAATAAAATGAAATTAGGTCAAGTGATGGGGTTTAATAAGAAGTGAGATATCCACACACTTTGGGTTGATATAAATAAAATGCAAAAAGAGGAAAGGCATGATGTTGGGTTTAGTCTAAAATACTAATATGAATCTAAATTAAAAGACAAATTCCTAACTTTGTTTAAATCCAAACAACTATTAGCCACTCATTTTTAAGTTTAGTACTTCAAAGATAATGTTTATTTAAATAATAAAAACAATAATAATATTCATTCTTTTATTTAAAAAAAAAGAAAAGAAAAGGGTTCTTTTTCTTTTCTTTTTCTATATTTGCAGCTTTAACTATATAACAAAATTGTTAATCATTTGAGGGAAAGATAGGTGGAAGAAATACTTCATATAGAGAAGCTTAAAAAGAGGATTTTTTAAAAAATAATAATAATAATAATAATAGAAACTATGTTGGTTGTGACCAAATAATGCTTATGATGACCACTCTCATGATTTGCTCACCAAACTCTATCATTTTCTCTTTAATTAAGACTTATTTTAACCTTACTGGTTTTCCATTTTTATAGATAGGGATTGTTCGAGTTTGTTTGAAAGTAATTAGTATTTAAAAACAAAGTTATTTCAAACAAACTTTTATTTCTATTTTGTAGTTAAAAAGTAAATTATATGCTTGTTTTTTCACCCTTTTTTATGATAAGATTTTAAAACTTAGTAGTAAAAAATGGGATAGATAATGAAATAAAATTAAAAAAATTACGGATGGAAGTAACCTTTATAAGCTTATTTAAGAAATACTAATTAATAGTTATTAATTTAGGGTAAAACTTTTTAAATCTTATGACAAGTGTGCTTTCCATTAGAAAAATAAGAAAAGTACTTTAGATTTTATCATTAATTAGATAAAATAAAATTTTAAAACGAAAACAAGAAGAAGATAGACTATATGATCATGTTAATAACACGCTATCGTATAGTTATGATTTAATTTAGTATAAAAGGAAGAAGAAATTAAAACAACTATTATCCATAAGATTAAATGGTATTAATATAGTATATATTCGAAAGTTAAAGACTCCAAATAAATAAACAATAAATTTCGGAGAATAAATTTTGGAGAATAAAAGTCCAAAATTATAATTCCATTGACAACCTTTTGGCTATCATAACTATTTATAATCTCAATACAATATCACACAACACAATGAGGATCCACCTCTAATAATATGATCATAAAGAATTAATAATTAGTAAGATTCTATTCAATGAATAATATGATGTCATTAGCCTAAGCTAGGGGCATGATTTACAAGACAAAATACACACAAATCAAATCAATCACATGTGTTTAGTATATAGAATTGATGATAGACCAACTACACAGAGTGTGAATCCTTACTTCTAAACGCTAAAATGTTTCTTGTAGCCTTCTTCCAATTAAATGAAAGTTTAAAGGAAAGCCTAATGTTTTTGGGCTTATGCTAATTTAAAGATCAATAATGGCCATAAAGAAAAAAAAGTCTCCACTTTGACACTTGGATTATCTTTGGATTTTAAAGCACTGGCAAGGCATGTGCCTAAAGCTAATATGACCTCAAATTTGAGAGAGACAAAATGGCTTAATGAAAGCCTTTTTGCTAGAAAAGAAAATAAATAAACAATAATGTTAATATTGTTAATATTAAGAAAAGAACCCCAACCACATAATGCATTTGTGGTTAACAAGTGATTAAGGAGTTTTCAAATATGAACAAAATTTAATAGACAAACCCATATTGTGGATTAAGCATCCATTTGTTTTTTCCCTATTTGGAGCTTAACTTTAATTGGTTTATAAGTTTGATGGAAATAAATAGTTGAGATTACAAGTCCATTCACATGGCTCCCTAAATTGCTACTATTCTAAGAAAACATTCCAAATGCTATGTGTCGAATCCTTGTGTTGTTACCATTAATCCTTGTGTTGTTACCATTAATTAATTTCATGGCACGTCACTGACATCGTATTTATAGCACAAAAAATCCGATCTTATTGAAAGTGATTTGCACTTAGTAAAAGGTGGTATAATTGATTAGTGGTTATCTAATCCTACAACATGGTCTTTAGAGAACCTCAAAAAAAATTTTAAGGACGTAGGTTATGCCACTATTGAATTTGACTAGCTAATATTAACGATTACCCCTTTGAGAGTTTTTATAGACATTACTCCATTCTAAAAACTTTATTTTATATTTATATACATGGAAAGATTTTAAAAACTTGTCCTTTTGGCTAATCTAACCTTCTCGCTCCCCTGACCAACATGGTTTTCATTAAGACTGTGTTTTAATGGAGAGGAAGTCATACAAAGGAGGAGATGAATTATCAGACAACCTTTGACATTAAGGTCGATTAGCTTTGACCGATGGAACTATCTTCGTGTTAGCAACTTGAAAATGTGCTCGACAAGAAAAGGCCGAACGAAAACAAAAGGTTGATAGAATATCAAAGCTCCTCAAAACTAGTCATCTTACTTTAATATGTAATTTGAAAATTTAAAAAAAAAAATATTTCCTAATAAAATGACAAATATGATTTCTATCTTCCAAAGAAAATGTCATTTAAATATTTTTAATATTCTAAAACTTCAATATTTTCCTCTTTCTAGTGCTTCTGATTGGCACATCAACCTCGTCTAGCTTTTAATTGATTTAGATATACACTCTCGATCAACCTAATCTAGCTTTTAACTAACTTAGACATACATTCTCGATCAACCAAATCTAGCTTTTAAGTGACTAAGAGAATGAGCTTCAAATCTCGATCTGATATGTTAAAACTTAAAAAGAAAGGGGCTTTAATATATCTCAAAGCAAATATATGAACCGTCCAATCTACTGTCTTCAAGAAACATTTTTCCCACTTTCAATCACTTCAAAAGATGGGGTCATCACCCATCCTCTATTTGCAAGAGCAATACTAAAACATATTTCATAACAAACTTAAAAGTAACTTTCTGACCAAACACAAAATTCTAATCATTTATGTACCAAAAAAAACACAATCTGACAGCAAAACCACAAAAAGTATTCAATTCAGTATTTTAATTGCTTGAAGAAACTAAAAGGAGTGAGACTAAAGGAATAATTGTCATTTTATATAACCTCTAGGCAATTTTTTCTTGGTAAGAACACATCCCTTGCCAAATTTCTCCTCAACTAATCCTTAAAACGATTCAAAAACTACCCTAAAACATCTCGTTATCAAATCAAACTAAAAATCCAAGATTTCATAAGTCATATATCAGAATTTGGGCTTTTCCTTAGGAGTCCAAGGATATTATTAGGCTCTCAAACAGATCTCCCAAGTTCAGTGTCATTCCCTCCACGACAAGGGATATCGAGTGATCTAAACATTTCGAGTTCACCAAAGAAGGAAATCGTTACTGTATGAGGGGCAATTTGGTCTTTCCAGACAACCAAATAATGATCCATGTGACACGCCAAAATAAGGGCATTTCATATTAATCAAATTGATCAGATAAAAATTGGACTTGGTATTGAATGGAAAACAGTACAATAATGGACTTCTAGGAGCTAAGAAGTTTAAGCTTAAAGAAGCAATTAACAACTTGGAGTACATTTTAAGGTCTAGCCAAATGTTTCCCAACTATCACTGAAATTAAATGAAAACTATTGGTCCCAGAATGAAGGAAACTCTGAACAAATTCTTGAACCACCAAAATCATTTATCGCTTTAGGCCTGAAGAGTATAGGGTTTCAACAAGTTAAAAGAAGGAAAACAAATCGTATATAGATCCACGCACCAAAAATAATTTTTGTTGGTTTTGTGTGATTAGAAAGAACGAAAAAAAATAATTGAAGAAATTAGAAGGTAAACGTAACTAAACTCAGAACCAAGCAAAACAATTACTTTTTGGATTTAATTCAAGAAGCAGTTACCTTGCTAGCAATGTTGTTGGAAAGCCAGTCTAGACCTTCGTATAAACCCTCTCCAGATGTCGCGCATGTGCTCTGAATGTACCTGAAACAAAACATGACGTCTGAGTACATGAATTGCAGTGCAAGCAACTTTGATTCAACTAAAGATTTTCATTTTGCAAAAAGAAAAACGATTGAACTAAGAGGCATTTATCTCAACTTTCTAAAGTATCCTGACAGCGCTGGAGCAACAATTTTAGTCTTGACCATTTTACTTTTCCAACTTCGGGATAAGAAATAGTCAAGTAATAGGGAAAAAGATATAAACAAACGAAGATTTAGACCATCTTTCAAGCAGACTATAGCTTAATGTTACAGGTTTTAACAGAAGAAATATTGTTCATTACATTAATCAATGAATCTACCTCATCAAAAACAAAAGCAAGTAATTTACCAGTGGCGTTGGCGAAGAGAGTGAAGACCAAGCTTGTCGGTTATTTCTGCAGCATTCATGGCATTAGGAAGATCTTGCTTGTTAGCAAATACAAGCAAAACGGCATCTCTAAGCTCATCCTGCAGCAATTAGAGATAGAATTGGATAATATCACCATCAGGCTATACTCATAAATGAAAGAAAATGAAAGAAAATGAAAAAAATGCAAAATTGATTCAGCCATACAGGAAAACAGAACGGTAAGAATTTTATTGTTTAACTTTAGGCAAGACATACATTGATGTTCATCTTCTTGTTCATTAATTAGTAGTAACTGTGCACACCTTTAACAATTATCACTTACTATACAAACAAAGGGTTCATATACTGGCCCACCGACTCTCCTATCTTCTCATTGGTTCTGTTTACACAAAGCCTTCCTCTGGCCCTCAAGTTTGTATCTCAATGCATATATAAACCATTTCTTTACTCACTCCAAGATCATTGAGCCCCCAAAATATCAGCCACCAGCCCGTCCTTCCTTTCTAGCCCCAACTCGGCAGCATAGAATATCCACTGTTCGCAGATGAAACCAGCTACCATTGGCCAGTCCACTGCTGCTACTCCAACCATCAATCCCACTGCAGCAGTAGCTGCAGCAACCACTGCCATGACAAATACAACCCACAAACCTACCACACTTCTCCCTCAAACTGCGTTGATTTATGATATAATTGTAAATCTCAAGCACAAAACTACTCCATTTGGAAGCTTGAAACCAGTGTTTTTTTAAAAGCTCAAACTGCAATAAATGCAATAGTCTTTTGGAGCTCGGGTGCAAGGGGCAAAAAAAAAAAAAAGTGAACTTTTTTTTGGTGAGGCATACTATATATCAAGAAATTTTGCATTTAGGCTAAGTAAATTTGATTCTTTTTAGTTAATAAAGAAGGGAAAACCCCAATTATTATTATTATTTATGAATCTCGCTCTCTCTCTCCCTTGAGCCTTGGAACTTCATGGAAGGCATGGGCCTTAAGTACGCCTTAGTTTGTGAGCCTCACCGATAAAGTTACAAAACTAAAATAGTAGGACCAATATACTGATGAATAAGGATAGAGTAAGAACAAAGTATAAACAGCAATAGAATATTGAAGTTGGAGTGAAAGCATAATAGGAATTAACTAATGCAGTATTAAAGTGTAGAGTGGTATAAACAGGATATATACCTCATTCAACATCCTGTGCAACTCATCTCTTGCCTCAACAACCCGGTCCCTATCGTTGCTATCCACAACAAAAATAAGGCCCTGTGTATTCTGGAAATAGTGCCTCCAAAGTGGACGGATCTTTATAAAATAAAAACATAGTCAAACATAACAACTTTGGAGAATTTCTTTTCTTACAAATTTATAAAGCAGAAGCAAAGACCTAAAGCGACACATAATTAAAGTTGGCACTCAAAATTGTTTATATACTGCACATATATATATTTATTGTATCATTTAACGTCTAGTCAAATAAGAACATTAAGCATACTGTGTATCCATGTAGAGAAGGGAGGAAAAGCCGTTTATTTCAATAAAAGAAAAAAAAAGAGTGAGATGTACCCAAATAAAATAAAATATACAAACAATATTGTGTGGAACGTCTCCTAAAAATTCATCCAAGAAATTTTATCAATGTCCAATTTTCATAATCAAAATGTACAAGTCCTTTGAAGTATAAAACTGGAGTCAGTTTTCAACTATTTTTTCTTTTCAACAGATTATTTTAAACAAAAAAAATATTATAAATAAATTATATATATAATGATGCATTATTTCGAAGAATCCAAGGCAAAGACATGTGGCAAGCACTCAATTATTATAGTATGTGTTTTTTGAAATATACAGTATTTTCTGCATTTCAACAATTCTAACGCTAAAATTTTGTTGTAGTTTATGATACATACACATAGATGTTGTAATATCTCATGTCAAAATATTCAAGATACATCCAAACAAACTTCATTTATCTAAATGATTTAACATTTAACAAAAAAAAACTTTAATAAAAATAAAGAAAAAAGAAACAGAAAAGTTTGGGCACTTTAGTCAATAAATCTAATAATTGGTTGTCAAATTGTCAAAAGAGTGTTCGAAATGCTTTTATTGTGCTTATTGTACCAAGTGCTCTTCAATGTCAAACTTGTATTTGATTTGTTCAACTAGTGTAAATATATAATTATTGTCCTTAACAAGTGTTCAAGTAAATCTAATAATTGGTTGTCAAATTGTCAAATGAGTGTTCGAAATGCTTTTATTGTGCTTATTGTACCCAGCGCTCATCAATGTCGAACGTATTTGATTTGTTCAACTAGTGTAAACATATAACTATTGTCCTTAACAAGTTAAAACTTCTCTAATAAGTGTTCAAGTGTGAGCGTCTGAAACAAGACAGACATGAACATACCACCCAAACTAAAGCTTTTATGCATCACACTCGAGACTGGTAGAAAACCATGAAACTTCTAACTTAGCAATTAAATAAATTTGAGTACATTTTAGAATAAAAAAGCAGGGAAGCTAATTTCAAAATAAATTAATTATTTCTCTTTTAAGCCTAACACGTAGAAGGAAAGGCAAGGGAGAGAGACGAGATGCATACCTTGTCTTGACCACCAACATCCCAAACAGTAAAGCTGATGTTCTTGTACTCTACAGTCTCCACATTAAATCCTAAAAGAAAAGAATCAATTAACGCGCATATTGGTGAAATTGACGTAATGGTTTGGTTGTAAATTCAAGAATGTCCTCTGTTCTCTAAACGAGGTTGTTAACCATTGATGCAATTCGTTTTACCTCGCTTTTCCACTTAAATCCTTTCTGTTTAAAATTTCCAACCAAAATGTCAAAGGCTCAGAGAAGAAATTCAAAAAGGTTACAACTAGACATGCGCTTAATACATAAACTTACCGATAGTCGGAATGGTGGTAACAATTTCTCCGAGCTTTAACTTGTACAGGATCGTCGTCTTACCGGCAGCATCGAGACCCACCATCAAAATACGCATCTCTTTTTTAGCGAAGAGCCTGCTAAAGAGCTTCGTGAAGGTCAACCCCATTTCTTCTTCCCTCTATGAGCAACAATCACAGGACTGGCAATCAAAAAACATCCAAAATTAGAAAATCAAACATTTGAAAATAATTTCCAGTGTGTCTTGACATGGATTTAAAAGATCTTCCAACACAAACTTCTATAGTGAATGATAGAAAACTACGACACAAATAACCATCATAAAAATTAATTTCCCCATAACATTTTGTTCCTCCCAATGACATTCAAATCACGCAATGAGATAGAAATTCAAACTGAACCAGTGTAATTTCCATTACAGCAGATATGAAATTCAAATATTACTTCACCAGCAAACGAGGAAGATCAAAAAGATTTAACAATGTAGCAGCAAATGAAAAGGTGAAACCGTACATTAAAAGATCGATTGAGATTTGAGATCTGCAATAAAAATGTTAAACAAAATGGAATTCGAAAGATGAAAATTGAAGAAAATGGAGCCAAGTTAGGTTACCTCTTGAATTTGGGACCTTCAGGATACAGATCTGAAGGGAAAGGGAATCACAACCTCTTACCTCAACCCTTTTTCCTTTCTTATAATGGCCTTCTAAATTTTTGTTTTCCAATTTTTTTTTAATTATTAATTTAAGAACTTAGGTTAAATCTATAATTTTGTTTAATTTATAAAAAAATGAGAGAAATCGGATAAAGTCTAATGAATTTTATCTTTCTGATTTTGTTATATGGAATTTAAATAGTTCGTTAATTTTTCTAATTTTGAAAAAAAAATCTTTAAATTAATATAGATAAATTTCCAAAGTATTTTAGAGTTACCTATACATCTCTTTGATGCATGAAGAATTGCATTTTTCTCTTGAGTAACATTTTGTTAACATCGACCTCTTCCTATTCCTCTTTGCTTACTACTTTTGGGTTCCTTTAAACTTTTTTTCTTTAAACCTCAAGGGCTATAAGTATGTAATTTCAAATAAAACCTTGAAAACCAAACACACCTTTTTTAAAAGCTCATGGTCCAATAAGCAGTTTTACGTTGTTATTGTTGTTGTAGTACACCATTTACATGTACTCGATGAAAAGTAATGTTGTTAAATGTGAGAATTGTGATGAAAATGTGATTAAGTTGATGAAATATTGTTGAATATGAAAAACTAACGATGATGAATACAATTTTGACAAGTGAGTGAGCAACTGCAAAAATGATAGATTGAAATAAATGAACGAGTAAGCTTAATGTTGAAGATTGACAAATGATGGCAATAAGATATTTGAGAGAGATATAGAGAAAAAACAAATTGCCAACTCATGCGTAAACTATAATTTATTGATAATTTGCTTGTGCCACTAACGCAATAACTATCGTGTTAGCTTGCGAACCATTTATGACATGATTGGTATACAAAGTAAGAATGAAGGCAACATATTTCTCAATTGTGATCCACGATTGAAAACCATAGATTATGTGACCTGTTAACTCGTCAAGCCAGTTATAACTAATATAACTCAACTAACATACGAGTGTGATGGTAAACATGAGATATGCGGTTCAGTTTTTCCTACCTCAAATTGTACTAAAAGTATATTTACAATGTTTCTATTCAAAAAGATAAAAGAAAAATTCACGGTACATTGTCTTCTAGTTTATATCAACCAAATATTTGCTTTAACATAATATGATACGACCTTGTTCTTCCATTTATCTACATATAATATAAAAAAACACACAAGGATATAATGTGTATTGACAAGTAAAAGGCATGTAGTTCCAAAATTAATGTTATTCTAAAAGAATAGTGTGGATAACACACAAATTCACAATAATTGACATGTATCTTATTTTTTAGTCGAGGGTTAATGTCTCATTCATTGTGTACATTTATAAAATAGCTATAGACTGACCAAAACCGAGTTGATCGAACATAAAATCAGTTACAAAGACAAGGAGATATTGGTCGGTGTCGGTTTGAGAAATTTCAATCGAACATTTTTTTTAAATATTTAAAGACTTAAATAAGCGAGTTAAAAATGGATTTGTCCTATTTCGCGATTGGAGTGAAACTTAAATATTTTATAAACCGATCATAATCAATTGTATTGTATGTGAAGTACTGAAAAAGCATCACTCTAATGATTTATTTTGATCTTTTAGAAAACATATGAATTTTATATATTTTGTTAGGGAAAAAACTGAAAATTAGAAGGGAAATTTGTGTAGGGGTATGAATTAAAATTCCAAAATAACAGCGGAGGATATTCTTTTACCGGGAAGAGATAATTTTGCTCTCCCTCTAACCCTCTCTCTCGTTTCTTATCCGGCGACGGTCGCAGCACCCACGAACAGCAGTGTCCGACGATTTCCGACGCTAATCCATCTCCTTATCTATCACCGGGGGGCAGCTTGTTTCGGCCCTAGCCGGCGTGATTCATCACACGGCGGCACGTCTAGGCTCCCAGCGGCTTGACGGTGACTGAACATATTGAGTAGCAGTGGGATTTTCCATCTCTGGCGATTTTTTGCCGTGGGCGACACTCTGATCGGTCTCAGGTATTTATACACACGACCCGGCGACTTCAGATCTGCAAGTTTGGATTTCTTGGAACACTTTCCAGTCCTGGTCCTTTCCAGTAAGAATCGGGCTGTAGCAATTTGGTTAAGTGTGGTGAATTGACTTAGTAAGACCCTAAAAATTTGGTTTGAAATTTTTAAGTGGGGTGAATTGGTTTATAACCCCCTTAACTCCTCTGTTTGTAGGTTGGGACTGTTGAGCCAAGTTGTAGAGGTGTTTATGGTTGACCTTGGGTAAAGAATTAGTGGATGACCCCTTTTTACTTTATGGAAAACCTTTCAGTCTCGGTTAAGGATGCCAATCTGAGTTCTAACCTCTATCTCGTTCTTCTTACTGAATATGTTTCTTGTATGATACCATGTTGTATACCTTATCTGTGTGTATTTGTAATCGATATGATTGCTAGTTTTGAATCGTTATGTGTTTTAACTTCTAAACATGCTGAGGTGTTTGTCTTGATTTGGTGATGGCATGTTGTATGTTGAGGCTGATTGCTAAAAGTATGATGTAGATTTGTGCATTCTGGTGAGACTACTAGAAAAGAGTTCAGAGGACTTTATGTTTTGACAGGAAAGTTGTGAATATCGGGGCGCCTTGAATAAAATTGGAACCGTCCATATCATCTTTAATCTACAGCTCTCCATTTACTCCCTCCACTCGTCACCCCAATTCCCAATTCAGGTGATTTCTCCTTTCTTTTATTCATAAAGTTTTGTTTGAAGTCGGCCCTTTTAAATCTCTAGTTCAAAAGATTTGTGTTATCAGCTGTTGTCTAATGCTTTAATGTTACAATGGCTGGTTATTTGATCTTGCAGTAGCCTCTTAAGGGGAAGGAGAATACGTGTGCAAGGGAAGATTATGGCATTAACAGCCCCAGGACAGCTCAATGTTAATGAATCTCCTTCATGGGGATCTAGAAGTGTCGATTGCTTTGAAAAACTGGAGCAGATTGGTGAAGGCACTTATGGGTATGCTAATTGTGCCTTTAAGTATACCTTTCGGATGATATTATTATTATTTTAAGAACAAAGATGTTTATTCATCAAAAGACCCAAAAGAACAACAACCTAAGGGCAGGGATAGAGGAAACCTCCTTCCTCAAAATAATAAAGAGGAGCCCTCCAATTGTTAATAATCATAAGAAGACTATAATTTCAAACAAATTTGATGTAATTTGTGCACCACCAAGAGGCTATATGTTGAACAAAAGCCTAAAAAGAATATAAGGAAACAAACTTATCTTCAAACATTTACGTGGATAAGAATTCATGTGGTAGTTATTGTTTGCTGGGATTCAGTTATAAAATATGTATTCACTGATATATTCTTTAATCTTTTACGTGGACTAGAATCTATTGGAATTCACATGTACCAGAATTTGAGTTATCAAATAAAAATGGAACCAAACTCAAGCTTTTAGCACCTGTTTTTCTATGTCCCACAGCAAATTTTCTGCTTTGCACATTAATTCCATTTTCAATGAATTGATGTTTCTGATCAAAGAAGATGAGAAGAACATTCATCAGGATTGGGAAAGATGCCGTGATGTGTGTGAACAAAAATATTTCACACCATTCTGTTTATGTACTCTGGTGAATTAGCATTTATTTCTTAGTTGGGAAACCGATAAGACATAGACAGGTATATAACGGCAGTGAAGTGAAAATATTTAAGATCATTTTAAAAACCACTCAACTGTACTGGACCTTTATTGAGCATTGAGCGTTGAACACTGAAAGTGTGGTCAAACTTTCCCTTTTTCCTCTAATAAAAGAGTTTCTTTCTACCAATGAACCGAGATCACATGGACTTGAAAATCAGTTGTAATGTTGTTCCGTTTACTCTCCATCCACGTTCACGTCCTTTATAATTTTAGCAATAGCTCATACTCTATGCATGCTGCAGTTGCCACTAAGTTAGGTTGTTCACTTTGATATGGTTTACGTGCATGCTTCTGTCTATTCCAAAAGTCAGATTTTAGTCACTCTTCTGCCCAAGGTTGATTATAGTATATCTTTTGTTGGTAGTTAAATGCCAATTTAGTTGCTATAATATATGGACTTATTTGTATCTACATGCTTTTGTGCTTGCAGTCAAGTTTATATGGCCAGAGAATTAAAAACAGGTGAAATTGTTGCACTGAAGAAAATACGAATGGATAATGAGAGGGAAGGGGTATGCTTCTCACTCAATCTTTTCACCATCTAACTTACTTGGGCAGTTTATATTTGTTTGTAAAGCATTGTAGTTTACCCTGCCATTATATGGGAATACCATTCTTTCTCAATGAAAGTCGTTTTCATAAAAAAAATGGAAATACCATAGTTGCCATAACTGGCTATAGACTTGAAATTCTATAAGTTTGTATGATAGCTCGCATTTAAGTTGGAGCCTTAACATTCTGTTACAGTATAACAGTACCTGCCATGGAAATTATGCTTTTAGTGTAATACTTCTATTTAAGCAAATGCTGGTTAAGTTGTTATGTCAATCAGCCAGTTCATTTGTCCATGTAGTTCCCTATTACTGCGATACGAGAAATCAAAATTTTAAAGAAGCTCCATCATGAAAATGTAATCAAGTTGAAAGAGATTGTAACATCTCCAGGTATCATTTTAACATTACATCGGTTTTGTTGTGACTAATTGGTTTTTGCCCTGTTTTCTACAATTTTACCAGTTCTGGTTTGTTTTTCAGGTCCTGAGCAGGATGAACAAGGGAAGCCAGGCATGTTTTGTATTCATTTGCAGCATTAGCATTCAATG
Organism: Cucumis hystrix; assembly: GCA_025688845.1. Taxonomy (NCBI): domain Eukaryota; kingdom Viridiplantae; phylum Streptophyta; class Magnoliopsida; order Cucurbitales; family Cucurbitaceae; genus Cucumis; species Cucumis hystrix. The sequence continues at coordinate 21,136,016 of CM046886.1, read as the reverse complement.
CCAGATAATTGTCCTTTTCATTTTAGTAGAACTCAGTTGCATCACTGCAAGCTTTCCTTTTTATATCGTAGTTTAGAATGCATGGAATGATTCTTTCTTATTATATAGCCCATCTGGATGTGCAGATGGTAACAAGTATAAAGGGGGCATCTACATGGTTTTCGAGTACATGGACCATGATTTGACAGGTCTTGCAGATCGTCCAGGAATGAGGTTTTCAGTTCCCCAAATCAAGGTATTTGCAAAAAAGATGCATGCTTCCTTTTTTTATTGTTCGATAGCTATTTTGATCTATGAGAATTGTGGTGACATGTCTTTTCTTGACAGTGCTACATGAGGCAGCTTCTCACAGGGCTTCACTATTGTCATGTAAATCAAGTGCTGCATAGGGATATAAAAGGTAATTAAAAAATCATTATTCAGGCGTATCCCTTTTTTTTTATTCCTTTTTGCTGTTTAGTCTATTGTTTTATGTTTGTTCTGCAGGCTCAAATCTGTTAATTGACAACGATGGAAATCTGAAGCTTGCAGATTTTGGGCTTGCCAGGTCGTTTTCTAATGATCACAATGCAAATCTAACAAATCGTGTGATTACCTTATGGTACAGGTAATTTCTCAGTACAGTTTCAGTAGAGTTATCCTCATTTCTTTTCGTATGGATGTAACTCTTCTTTTGATTATTAGTAGTTTGAAATGACTATAAAAGGACCTTGGTGCACGCATAGTTTTGACCACTGTCAGTTTACAGACCGCCTGAATTGCTGCTTGGGTCAACAAAATATGGTCCAGCAGTAGACATGTGGTCTGTTGGTTGTATTTTTGCAGAGCTTCTTCATGGGAAGCCGATATTCCCTGGCAAGGATGAGGTAGGGCTTTTCCTGTTTAACTTTTATGCTTATTGAAAAAGAAAGGGAGCACGATATTGTCTTAAGATGCTTTATTTTATGAATTGTCCTTCTTCATTTTGTATAGGGCAAAAGTCATCTTAATTGACTAGATTTTTTTAGTTTTTAGATTTTTGTGTTCTGTTAATTTATGTGGTGTCTGTATAATATGCCCGAGTTGTAATTCCCTAATAAATTTGTTCTTTCCTCATGATTTTATTCTTGAATGCCGAACTTTGTCACTAGAAAACAAAATGAGAAGGATCTTGATCCTCACCAACTCAAATTCAATCATGTACATCGGCAATATGTACAAGGTTGTTTACCAATTTGAGCATTGCCTAATGATAAGAGAGCTAACATCACTCCGTTGGTCTATTGTTTGACCTCTTACCTCTGCAATTCTTGAACGAGAAACTAATGTTTCGGAAGTCATTTTTACTTAATGTTTTTTAATCAGACTGCAAATATCTGTACTGTCAAGTATATTTAATTAGTTAGATTTCTAATTTTGTTTGTCATAAGTAATTTGTTTCTTGATTTTATGTTCATAGATTAACGTGACTGATAAGCTGTGAAAATTTCGTGCGTAGCAATTATTATTTGCAACCCATTTTTTCCCTGGTCAGAAATGTGAATATTTTGTGCATAAAGTATAATTGAGAAAATATACATAATTTGAAAGCCTTCTGTTCTGAGTTCGTTGAACAGGCATCCTTAAGCCTATTCATTAATTATTGTAGCCGGAGCAATTAAATAAGATCTTTGAGCTATGTGGTGCCCCAGATGAGGTCAATTGGCCTGGGGTTTCGAAAATCCCTTGGTACAACAATTTCAAACCCACAAGGCCTATGAAGAGACGTCTCAGAGAAGTTTTCAGGCAGTAAGTTCAGCTGGTGCTTTACCTCTTTCTGTCCATTGCAGTTCTTATCATGAGCCCTATATTTTCATTTGTCTTTAATATATATTTTGTTTGTAGTTTTGATCGTCATGCTTTAGAACTGTTGGAAAAGATGCTCACTCTTGATCCTTCTCAGGTATCACTTTGATCTATCTGCATTATTACTTGTCAAATATGATCTTTCTTTTTTGTCTAGATATTGACTGGATTTCGGCTCATTATATTTTTGGAATAAATCATAAATGCAAAACATGCTCTTACAATTTAGTATGATGTCCTGCACTACCATTGATGGTTGCATGCTTGGCTGTGGGGGTGTGTAGCTGGGATCAGCCTCGCGACCACTACTTAGAGGGATGTTCATGGGATGGGGATGGGGATGAATTTTCATCCCTGTCCTCGTCTCTTCCCTCATTCAATTCTCCGCCCCCTCAACATTTTCTGTTTAATTTTGTGGAATCTGATATCCCATGGATAATTGTGTTTTTGTTTTGTTATTATAATTACTTTTTTAATCTTTATAAAATAAAATAGATTCTTTTTAAATATATGGTTAATTCCTCATTTGTATTTAAATAGAAAATTATTAAACTTCCTACTAAAATTGAAATATTTCATGAAAATTTAAATTTAGGGTTTCCTTTATATATTAAAAATGTAAAAGAAATTGGGACAGAGAACAGGGGCGGGTCGAGGAGAGGGAAAATTTTGATGTGTGAAAACTAAAAAAATGGAAGAAAAAAAAAAAAGAAATGGAAAAGAACATTCCTAGGTGAAAGGCAAATTATTGGGCTGGGCGTGCCTTTGTGCTATGCTGCACAAATTGGATGTGCATGCCTCACCCCCACCATCGGAGATATTTTTTTGTAACTCAGTCTCTCACACCATGTGGGTGGGAATATGCATTTTTAGATTTTCCACTGAACCTTATCATTTAGAGGAAGAAGTAAAAAAAATACTATATGCATTTTTAGATTGAATGGGAAATATAACATGAAACATTGAAACGTAACTATGATTTTCTATGTTTTTAGCAGTGGTAATCGATTAACTAGTCTCCAAAACCTATTTATTTTTATGGGGGATAAAAATATGTATTTGGGTAAGGATCCACAGATTACATTCTATTCAACTGAAAATTTCCAATATGTTCCAATTTGGGGGTTTGGAAATGGTAATTCAAGTATACCCCAATATCTGTTATTTACTAAATCCATATTTTGGATTTATTAATCTGTATTCAGACTCATGTTCTTCTTTTTCACTTTAACTATAGAGGATTGCTGCCAAGGATGCCCTTGATGCAGAGTATTTTTGGACTGACCCATTACCTTGTGACCCTAAGAGGTAAACATTTATTTATTCGACTTCTCTTTGATGTCACATCATTTCTGTTTAATTTTCAATTGATGTTGAAAAATCTTCTATTTGTATCCAGTTTACCCAAGTATGAAGCATCACACGAGTTCCAGACTAAGAAGAAGCGCCAGCAACAACGACAGCATGAAGAAACTGCGAAGCGACAGAAGTTGCAACATGCACAGCATGGACGTCTTCCGCCTATTCAGCAGTCAGGGCAAGCTCATGCACAGATGCGACCGGTAGCTAACCAGCCTATTCATGGGTCTCAACCTCCAATTGCTGCAGGGCCTAGCCATCATTTTGGGGGGAAGCCTCGTGGACCCCCAGGTCCTGGAAGGTATCCCTCAGGTGGAAATCCTCCTGGATACAACCACCCAAGTCGTGGTAGTCAAGGTGGGGGTGGTTATGGCAACACACAATATGCTCAAGGACGAGGTGCACCTTATGGATCTGGTAACATGTCCAGTGCTGGTCCTCGAGGTGGAGCTGGAGGTGGTGGTTATGGTGTGGGAGCTTCAAGTTACCCACAGAATGGTCCATATGCTGGTAGTTCTGGTACTGGTCGTGGCTCCAATGTGATGGGTGGAAACCGAAACCAACAATATGGGTGGCAACAGTGACAAAATATGGTCGTAATGTGCATTTGCCTCTTTGGAAAGTAACGTAATTGATGAGATATAACATACACTGGTTTTTTCCAGCTTGTACCACCTTATTATCTCTAATCCTGCCAGAAATGATTGGTCAGTCTATTTATTAGAGAATGGTCAGAGAAGGCGTGGTGCTTTTAAGCTTCGCATTATTAGTGTATGCACAAGTGGAACAGCTTTTCCTTTAATTTTTCTTTGCGATGTTTTTATCATAGCAAATTAGAAACAGGGTCTAATCTTCTGTGCTGTGAACCAATTGTGAACGGGTACCACAAGCATATCGTCTGCAAAATATTCTTTGTTCCCGAAAGATAGAAGTGTTCAGGAATGGAACGTGATTCTTTGCAGTTTGTTCTCAGAGGGAGATCAGGAATCATCACTCAATATGATTGCAAATTTCCTTCCTGGAAAACCAGGCAGTGCTTCCTCAGATCTTTCCTGTATAATGAATTGCTCCCTGTTATACAACAAAAAGTGGAACTGTTTTGTTTCCCTGTAAACTTTTAGCTTTTGACTGGGCCTGTTTATTAGATTAATGCTCAGCGATTGCAAGTTTTTCACTATTTTTTTTAGAGAATTGGTACTCTTTTATAAGTTCTGAAAGTAGTCGAGTGCTGTCAGGTTAAGTTTAATTCTTGCATCAAGTAAATTTAGCTTCTTAAGGAACATGTTTATATATACTTTCATGGACGGCTTGGATCAAAGGAAACCTAATGTCTATTGTTGATCTTGATCCAACATGGCCTGCCAGGATTCTCCACAATATGTAGTGTATGCCCTTCAGACTTTTTCTTAACTCAACCACAACTCATTAGTTGCTCTTTTATCCTTTGGATGTTACATTCGACTTCACTTGTTTGAAATTAATTTCTCCCTCTGTTATACACAGAATTATATCTCAGTTCTAGCTCTTTTAAATGCATCTGGATTAGTGGTTTTTTTGTTTTTTTGGTGGGGGTGGGTGGGGGGGATGTCATATCGTGCACACAAAAAGTCAGCAGTCATGATCTGTAGTTACATGAAAAATGTATGGATTTTGTATTTGTATCAGGTCAAAGCTTTGGTCTCTTGCAATAATTTTGTTAAACTACTTTGAAAGTCCTTGGAGGTAAGAAACCGGTTCTACTTTTACTATTTCATGCATTCTTTAATCAATCAACCTTGTATTCTGTTGCTCTCATGTGGTGTAGTGCCGTTGGTTCCAAATCTATTTTAAAGCTCTGCAAGATTTGGCTTGATATTGGTGAGTTTGGTTGCATGATTGAGTCAACTTTGTTTTTTTCCTAAAAGAAAATACAATTAAGTATTTTATATAATGTCAAGTGATCAAATATTGCTTTCACCTCTAGATTTTGAAGGAACTCAAAAGGTATCCTGTCAACGAGAAGCTGGCACAGATGATCAAGAGAGAGGAAATCTAACTTCAGGAGGTATATGCATTACGACCATATTTGAACAAAGATCTATTCTATAGGTTACAACATTGTGTATTTCAGTTCGATGGAGGTACGATGTAGATTCATGTTCGGAGACTAAAAAACCAAAAAACTTAAGGTAATGATTATCTAGCACTCTTCTGCATTTTGTTTTGAGTTTGTATGATTGTGTAAAATTATACGTTATTTTAGTGCTAGCTGTCTTTCATAGAATGATATTGTGCATTCCATTCTGAGTTTTAAGATATTGTGTAAAAGAATTGCAGTGTTCATTGATCTATTTTTTTCCCCCTCTCCTCCTCTCATTACCTTGGGCACGTTCATAGAACTCAAAGATACAAACGGTAAATAGATTTGTTCAAGTAAGGTCGTAATTGCATATACTACCTCCTGAGGGTTGGTATCCTTCCTCCAGAGCTTCTCTTTGACAGGACTTGTGGAGTTCCTCCTCCTCTCAATGGTTTTTTTTGGATTTGATTTTATTTCATGGATTGGCTGGTGCCAAATCATAAACATCAGATTCGAGATTATAGTCTTTCATCTTTGATTTCTAATTGGCTTGATCTTTTGTAAGCTACCTCTAGGTTTTGGAAAATTTTCATGGAAAATTTTCGTGATGAGACATTTTGATTTGACTTTTGGAGGTTGGTAACAGGTATGTTGTTATCATTATTATTATTACTATTTTCTGGACATCCCATTTCTTGAAATCATGCAAAAAATTAATAGTATTTGATAACTCACTTGCAGGTAAAGAAAAGGGAATGGATGGACTAATGGAGAATTATACAGCCATATATGATGGAACAGTCGGTGGAAATCCCTTTCAAACCATAAGCAACAGAATCTATTGGACCCATTTGGAGTAACTTTCTAATACTTAAAAATACTTTTTTAAGCACCTACAAAGTCATTTCAAGCGCCTTATAAGGTATCTTAATTGTTGTCTCATTTAAGTTTGAATTTTTAGGGTTTTTTTTTTAAGAAAGGAGTTCATCATCTATGAACTTAATACCATAGTTGTCAAACAGGTCTTTAAATTTTTAGTTTTACGTTGGATAGGTGTCTAAACTTTACTAGTAAATTCTTTATTCTTTTTTGCTTAATTTTGTATAGTTTTTAATATATTCAATAAAGTTAACTGATATAATTTTTTTATCTAAAAAAGAATTTATATACTATATTTGATATTGAATTTTGTAAGATAAACTTTATTTTGAATATTTTGTTTGGTGGGTATGTGAATTTTAAAAATTGTTTTAACATTTATTAATTTTAAAGACTTATTATATACAAAATCAACGTTTAAATTGAAATTTTAAAGATTTATTATACAAAATCGAAAATTTAAATTAAAAATTTAAAAACTTATTAGATACAAAATCAATAGACTAAAAAAATTATTAACCTTTCAAAAGTTTAAAAGTTAAATTATTAGTAAAAGATAAATTCTAACGAATTGTCTTTTTTTATTGGCTGATTCTCTCAAATTTAAGCATTTTCACTATCTTTGATTGTTCTTATCTTTTCGTGTCAAAAACTTATTCGTTGTGGATGATTCTCCTATTGCTAATTTTCTTTCGACATCCACAATTCTTTAGAAAAAACAATTAAGATTGATCCAAATATTTTGTTTTTGTTGAGCTAAAAAGCGATGTTAACGTCTCTAGTAAACCAAAGACATTGTTTAATAGCTATTTTGTTTTGCTTCGGTAACAACTGATCCCTTATTGACTTATTCCTTCACGTGAAAGTATTGATCCAATTCAATAAAATTATGTTTTGTAATTTCATGATAAATATTGAACAGATTTTTGGATACAAATCACTAAAATTTTGATATTTCCTCAATTTAACTAAAGAAGCTTGATTATGGTTATTTATCATAATTGTTAGTTTTTCTTTTTTGCTATTTTCTATAATCAAATTCTAAAATCAACGTTTGGCCTAATTTTTTAAACCTAACATATATACAATATATGGATTTCATATACGTTATTTCACATGCTAAACTTAAACATTAGTTGAGATGATACTTTCAACTTGAAAGATTGAACGTTTGAATCACTCCAACCTTGCAAATCATTTCAAGTAACATGAAAAAAGAAAAAAAATGGTTATAAAATACAAATTTAAAATGGCCATTTTCAACCTACTAATAGTATTTGTTTTTTTTTTTTTGTTTTTTTGTAAAGGTATTGGATGGAGTTAAGAAAAAAATGTTTTTCAATAATACATTTCCTTTTAAACACTTTTTTTTTAAATGAGTTTAAAATTTTTAGTTAGACTTTTTTTAGAAGTGTTTATATGTGAATTTGGTTTTTAAAGATTTCTCCAAAATAGATTATTTTATAAATGAATTTTTAAAAAATGCATTATTTTAGTTTGCCAAATACTACCATTTTTTTCAAAATAGTTTTTTTTGGCAAAATTATACAACATACCCTTAATGCATTTTAACTTTTAAAAGATATTTGAAACAAATATTAAACGATTATGTTAATGCATATGCAAAAGCACCCCTTCTTTCTTCTTGATTTTCCATTTTTGTCTCTCTCTTTTTCCTTATTTTGCAATTAAACCCCTGAGAAATTTCCAATTGTTTCCCTAATCTTCGCCAAAATTACACATTACGGCACAACTTTTAGCCACAGCCTCTGTCCTTCGCTAAAGGTTGTGAGATCGTTATTCAACAGCAGGCGTCCCTTGGCTCAGGTTTGCTCCTTACCGGTCCACCATCGGCGGCCGTTCCGGCCAATTTTCCTCCGCCATGGCCTACGCTACTCGGTTACACATTTCTCTCCCACACGCTCTTCTTCCTACTGTATCCTGCTGGTTGTCTCCTCCCGCCGTTTTCCGCAGGCTGAGCGGTTTTTCCTCAACCTGCAAGTTATTCTCCCATTCGAGTAAGTTTAGGGCTCCGTCGACTCTGGTTTATGCGCAGGCCAAGCGAGGCTTTTCTGCTAAAGAAGACGATGTAGCTTCGTGTAAGTTCAAACCTCAAATTTCGTTTTGGCTACTTGTAGTGCTATCTTTTTCTATTGTCGTTTCTTTTATTTTTCACATAGGCGTATTTAGTTTAGCTGATAAGATTTTTGTTTTTTAGCTGTTGATCTTGAATTTGAAGCACCGCTTAAAATTGTGGAATATCCGGACCCAATACTTAGAGCGAAGAATAAGCGTATTGATTCATTTGATGATAATCTGAAGAAGTTGGTGCAGGAAATGTTTGATGTAATGTATAAGTAAGTTTCTGAATTATTTGTTTGTTCTAATTTCTTCTCATTGCCTCTGATAATTGAGTGACTTTAGTTTTATCATTTCATGAAAGAAGGATGCACATCTTTGGTTTAAGAGACATCCATTGATTGTTTTTAAATTTTGATAATGTTTCTACCACTCTTCTCCTTCTCTTATGAGTTTCGAAATTAGCACGAGATCTAACCAGTAGACTACCGAGACATTTACAAGATATGAACATAAAGTACTACTAATCTAAGACCACGTTAAACTATTAATTTATGACAGGTGATTTTATCAATAGTGGTTTTGGTTAAAATGATTTGTTTATGATTAGTTTATGACAAGTGATTTCATATGTTCGTTTGAGTGTTTGCTTTTACACTTTAAACACTATTTTCATACAATTAAATTTGGTTTTGAATGACTCAAAAGCATGTTTGAGAGTTATTTATAACTTGAGAAAGCGATTTTAACCATTTCAAGATCAAAATCTCAAGTGGTTGCCAACTACCTAGGATTTACACCCAAGTTTTACAGGGTCAAGCGAGTTGTCTCGTGATATTGATCTAGGTGCACACATCACTTGAACACTCACAAATATATTACAAAAATCACACTCAAACATATCATAAGCTTCAAGAACATGTTCGATCTTTTTCAATAATCTTGCCATGAACTTTTGTATTCTCAGTCTTTTATCGTTAGCTGAATCTGTTCTTATAGGTGATCTATGAAAAGTTTTTATCGCGCATGAATGATGATCTCTAAGTTAGAGCCATTATTACCTTGTTATTTACAGGAAAGTGAACAATACTTGTTGGCTTCATTGTCCACAGAACTGACGGTATTGGGCTCTCGGCACCTCAAGTGGGAGTTAATGTTCAACTTATGGTATTTAATCCAGTCGGTGAACGTGGTGAAGGGGAGGAAATTGTTCTTGTGAACCCTAAAGTTTACAGATATTCCAAGAAAACTGTACTCTTTAATGAAGGTTGCCTATCATTCCCGTTGATATATGCTGATGTAGAGGTATTGTTGTGTACTGGCTCTTATCTTTCGCTGCATGGTGCCTACTCTTTCTAGTTTAATATTCCTAAGAATGGCGCTGGGTATCTTTTTCTGAACTTAATATATGTTTTCTTGGCTAATTTAGATTCCAATTAGCTAAGTTTTGGTATGTTATCAACCAAAGCTAAAGATAAGTTAGTTCTAATATATAGGATATTTTTAGTTTGTCATGTTGGTTTAAGTTCTATTGACTGCTGTCCCCTTCTAAAGCTTACTACACCTTCTCCTTGAGTGCCTACAGTAAGTCAAATGCAAGTGATGCTATTTTGAAGTTAACTTACAAGAGATAACTTTTTTCACTTTATCTTATAGGTCTCTCAATTATAAAATTTTTTTAACGTCCCTAAACTTTATGTCTTCTACGGCATTAAACTTTGGAAGTTTTTTATGGCTTTGAACTTTTAAACGTGTCTAATAGAATTCGTAGGCATTTTTAATAATTCACATACCTCGTAAAATTAGAAGTCAAAGGAAATTCATTTTTGTGGCTAATATGCTTAGGTGTTTTAGAAATTGTCCACTAGATCATGGGCTTTTTTTCTTTTCTATTTTTTTGCATGATTTAAGGTTCAAAGACATATTAGACAAAAATTAAAAGTTCTAAGGACTGACCACACACAATTGAAAATTTAAGAATCTATTCGATACTATCTAATGTTTAGGAACTTATTAGACACAACCCTGAAATTTTAAGGACTAAACTAATACTTTCATTCTTTTGAAACTGCAGAGACCAGAATCAATTAAGATTGACGCACGAGACATCAGTGGTACAAGGTTTATGGTCAACTTGTCAGGCCTTTCTGCAAGAGTCTTCCAGCATGAATTTGACCATTTGCAGGTCTTTTGATTAGAACAAGATTTAAGTTATTATGCATGGCATTCCCTTTTACAACGTTTAATTAATGCATGTTTGAAAATGAACTTAAAATTGTCAAACTCACTTTTGTCAGGTTCAAAAATCACTCCGTAACATGCATTTAACCATTCAAATTTATCTTCACACGTGATCATGAAAATTGATTTTGGATGATTAAAGATATGTTTCAAGATCCGAAAATGATTTTAACCATTTTAGAATCACTCCCAAACATAGCTTTAACCGTGTCTATGCACATTCTTCCTCACAAACTCTGTTTTCAGCAACATTGCTCTAGTGGCATTCTATCAGTGCATGATTATGTTGGTCTGATAATAGTCACTAAGCATTTGGATGGGCTCATTTTTTTTCTTTCTAAGAGGTGTTAAATTTGCAGGGAATTTTGTTCTTCGATAGAATGACGGATGACGTACTCGAGACCATTCGCCCTCAGCTGCAGGTGAGTTACCCTCTTCCCATTTTTTCATTTCCTTTCTGATCCAAAGAAATCTCCTTGAACAATAGGAGGGAGTTGATCTAAATAGGATGTCTTTAATGTTGAATTAGAGTTTATCTAAATAGCAAAAGCTTAATCGGAATAAGTTCAAGTCATAATCCTTCCCTAGCTAAAATTTAATATCTTACCAATTTGTTAGACAATCAAGTGTACGAAGGATAGGCAGCCTCCACATAAGAATAGTCAAAGTTTGTCCAAGTTAGATCAAAATACGTAAAATTTCCTGATCTAATTGACACAAAATTAAAAGTAAGAGTTCCCCTTAAACATAAAATTCAAATTTATATTTGTCAATCATCTTTTCAATCCAAAATTTAAGTCCCAAGAACCAAGTGGATCTCAGACGTGTTATTTAACCCTTTTCTTTAAATTTATTTTTCCAGAACTTACAGGGTAGAACAACCAAAGTACTCATCTTTCCAACATGGATTTATGAGACTTTGAGAGAGATAGCCTCATACTAATCTTACCTATATACCCTTCTCTAGGACTCTTACCCTGTCGTTTTAGAAGTAGAATGACACCTTCGTTTACAAGTCACTCAATTACAATTTCTTTTTATAATATAAAAAAAAAACTACTCTTGGAAAAGTGAATTTTCGTGATTGAAAATGAATTTAAGCTAAAGATGTCTTTTTATTTATTTAATATCGATGTAGGCCTTAGAAAAGAAGTACGAAGATAGAACTGGATTGCCAAGTCCTGAAAGAATAGAGAACTTTAGAAGGAAGGTTGGTGCTGGTTTTGGAAAATCGTGATTGTAGATTATGATTATGAATGCTACTAAATTGTATGATCTTAAGAATTTTGATTTTGATACTTTGGTGGTTTTTCTATACTTGGACCATATTATTTAACTTACATTTTAGGTTTGTTACTTGATTTATTTTATTTTATTTTTTTATTATAATTATAATAGGCCAATATTTGAAATGTGGTGTACTAGTGATAAACTTCTATTAGTGATCGTGATAGATAGATGATTTAGATTTAAATCCCATCAAACACTCCCTAGAAGCTAATGGATTGGATTATATGGTTTCGTTTATATATTAGTTGATTTTATTTCCTTTTTTTTTTAGTAAATTATATGTTTAAATGAGGCATTAAACTAAGAGGAGACAACAAAAACAAAACAAGCAATAACCCGAGTTTAAACATGGAACAAAAAGAAGATGTATTACCCAACCGTCCAGCGAAAGACCCAAATCTCATTGACTGCATTCTTCTTCACCTCAATGAAATGTTAACCACTCTCCAATAACGCACTTTGTTGATACGCATCTCATAGATCAAACGAACTTTTGAAACCTTAAGAAACTAATCAAAATTATATTAATTTTTCAATCAAAAAACAAAAAATACTTTGGGTTTAACAATTCTTCCAAAACATTAATACACCTCAAAATCCCCTTCCCCTCCTCACAAGCTGTATCATCTAGCACTTCCATATATGAATGTGAAAAAACATAACTAACCTTTAACAAAATAACATCTGGTAAAAAAAACTTAAATCAATTATTCCAACCGTGAGTCGAGCAACAAGCTTGCCATGGCACAAACATATTTCTCAAAGTACATGAAAAATTTAAACCTCCGACCTCGTAACCATTGGACTCAAAGAACCTGTTTTTTGTTTCATTTTTGTGTGAAATAAACATATTGATCAGATGAAAATATTGAAATTGGGATTAAATGAAAAGTAATAAAAGAATGAAGCTTTAAAAGCTAAGAGTGTAGCTTAGAGTATCCTGAGTACATATTATGTGTAAAAATAGAACTTTCTTTCCCTAATTATAACAAATAATCACTGAAAGGAAAAACAAAACACTATCCTTTCACGAATGGCCTCTTGATCACAGTCCTGACCAACCAAATCATCAACCACCTCTCATCAAGCCTGAAAAAAAAGTGGGAGCGAATGACTCGATATCAAAGTTCAAATCTTACTTTTTGTACATAAACTTTCAATTTCGTTAGGTGTTAATCCCTAAATTTCCAATTATCTTAGAATTCTATTAGTTTAATATCAAAGTTCAAATCTTACTTTTTTTTGTATTGAACATTCAAGTTCGTTACTGTTTTAATCCCTGAATTTTCAATCATTTAGTTAATTCTATTAACTCAATGTCAAAGTTGAAATCTTACTTTTTTTTGTATATAAACTCTTTCAAGTTCGTTCAGTTTTAATCCCTAAATTTTCAATTATCTTTTAACTCAATATCAAAGTTCAAATCTTACTATGACAAGTATTTTATACTGTGTATGTATAGTATAGGCATCAGATTTCAAAATTGAATCAAGATTTCTATTAATTGATCCATGAAAAATTAAAAGCAATGAATTAAAATTGGGATCACATGGAAGGTGCATTTACCTTGCTAACAATGTTGTTGGAAAGCCAATCCAAACCTTCGTACAGGCCCTCCCCGGATGTCGCACATGTGCTCTGAATGTACCTGGTATGGAACACCGTATAAAATAAGTAACCAGCAACCTCAGAAAAACTTGAAAATATTGTGTCAATTTTCTTATATTAGAATGAAACTCCCTCTTCCTAATTCGGAAGTTCAGTAAACAAATCCACTTAATTGTCATAGGAAGGAGTACAATTAGATCATGATTCTACAATTGCTTCCAATTACTGAAATGGGTGAAACAAGAAAATGACTGTGCAATGCTGCATCAAATCGATAAGGACATCATAATGGGGAGCGAAAGCATATTTACCAGTGGCGCTGGCGAAGGGAGTGAAGACCGAGTTTGTCAGTTATTTCTGCAGCATTCATGGCATTAGGAAGATCTTGCTTGTTAGCAAATACAAGCAAAACAGCATCTCTAAGCTCATCCTGAGAGAGAAGATTCAACATTTTATGAGACACCACAAAGCGTCTGAATTAGGCAATACCACTAAACCAAAAAGTAAAAAAAAAAAAAAGAAGATTATATATATAGCAATACAAGAGATCTTCATCGATCATACTTTTGAATGATCGGTAACTGGCTAAAAATCGGTTAGTGTCAAATGGGTAGCATTCTGACCATTGATAAATACACGAAGAGGAAGAAGATCAAAACCAAACAACAGATTAGGTAGCTAGATTTAGCAAAACGTCTTCCTTAGCACAACAACGTAACAGAACTAACTGCATTGTAACAAACTCAAATAAAATCCTGGTTCTTAGTGGCAAGTCGCAAAAAAATAGTTTATAAACTATATCCCATAAGAGAAATGGTGACAGATAGGGGAATTTAAAAAGCATTCAAAAGAAACAATAATGCCATAAGAAGGAAGTAGAGGCATTAGGCATGATACAGAAAAATATGGATACAGTAGGAACAAAAGCAAGGTATAGCCTATACACGGCTATAGTCCATCAAGTAGGGGAACTGCCAATTAAGTTCATCAGGATGCAGAATGAAAAGATAAAAGCATCTACAACCGTACCTCATTCAACATCCTATGCAACTCATCTCTTGCCTCTACGACCCTGTCCCTATCATTGCTATCCACAACAAAAATAAGGCCCTGTGTATTCTGGAAGTAATGCCTCCAAAGAGGACGGATCTTTCAAAAGGAAACCACTTCAGTTAAACTTCGAGTAAACATAAGAGTTCAGAATAATTTCTTAAATTTTTTTTAATTTAAAGAACATGTGAACATATAAAACATAAGCAAAAACCTAAAGGGCCTTAGTGATAATCCACTAATATTCATGCATGATTAATCAGTCATTCAGGAAAATGCAAGTATTATATTTGTGGTAATACCAAGTTATATTATATGATCAAATTAAGAAAATAAGAAAAGCATGCAGCAACATCCCAAATTAGAACTAAGATGGTTACTGCCAATCCAAACTTATTAGGTTTCAAAATGTTACAGAGTTTCACATTTCAAAACATAATAAATGAAATGCATGAACCCTCAAATATTGAAAATGGCATTTGCTGCTTTAATTAACATTGGAACAAGAAACTCCAAATAGCAACTTACTAAAGCATCAACCACATTATGCGCATATAAAGAGAAAAAAGAATTAGAAGAGTGAAATTCTATTTTGATATTAAATTCAAAATGAACTGGTTATCTCTTAAATATGGTTAAAAGCAGAACTCGTCTCTCTTCTTTCACTAATGAAAAAAGGAGATGCATACCTTGTCCTGACCACCAACATCCCAAACGGTAAAGCTGATGTTCTTGTATTCTACAGTCTCCACATTAAATCCTGCAGAAAAGAATTGAGTCTTATATCAATAACTTCTCTAAAATGGATTCTAATAAAATTCAACATAATGGCAGTTATTAAACGTTTTGAAACAATTGTAATGCTCTGAAGGAAACCACCGGTTGACCTAAAATTAGTTTGGGCAGAGGTCTAACTGTTTCACAAATCACACCATTATTTCATTGCCTAAGAATTTATATACTTAGGAAACCCAAAAGTGAGAATCCAAAAGGTACTACGATTCGCAGCAACTATATAAAACCAGAGTATTTAATCTTATTCAGCGTTCATTTGCTAGCTTGTCTCTTGTAAAACCCTAAAATACCACAATTAGCTTGAAATTGCAGACCTGTAATCAACCCTAATGTTTAGGCTAAAAGATCCGTGAGATATTTGTCCCAGAAGGATGAACCTAGCTTTGAACTTCATTCTCCAGTTTACCTGAACCGGAGAACTCTAATTAAAATTCCTAATTAGGTTTCTTGACTGAGAAATAATTTCACTTGGCCACAAAACTACATCAAGTTATTCTTTTGAGTCAACAATTGTGGGATGGGGATCAAATCATCAACCTTAGAGATGGTCTCATCAAGTTACATAACACTCTCTTTTAAACTTGATGTAGGGTGATGTGTATCTTAGACTTCTATTTTTCTGTGCATTTCTAAGATTAGATGTAGATGGTTGGTCGATTTAGAGTTTTTTGGCTTAATTTTGTTAATAACAGGCAGAGAAAAGAAAACGCTGGATTTCTGATATCTTGTCCACTGCTGGCAATAGTTTTGTTATTGCTATCGAAGATGAGACAGTAATTTAGAACCCCTGTGTAATATTAATGCTGCAGGTTTGAAAAGACTGCCGCTATAGAGGGTGAAATTTGACATAGATCTCGTTCTCTTAGGAGTCAATAAACCACTAATTAAGGCAGGTGATTCTACATCTGAGTTCTCATTTTCCGAAGTTCCACAAAAACTGTCTATATATGATAAAGACTCACCGATAGTGGGAATGGTGGTCACAATTTCTCCAAGCTTCAGCTTGTACAAGATCGTGGTCTTACCAGCAGCATCAAGACCAACCATCAAAATGCGCATCTCTTTCTTAGAAAAAAGCCTACCGAAGAGCTTCGTAAAGGTCAAACCCATTTCCGCTTCCTTCTATCACAGATTCACAGCAAGATCACTTAAAATAAAAAAAAATCAAACATTTAGAAAAGTTTAGATATTAAACAAATAGATCTTCAACTACGAACACCCAGTGAATTATCATGAATCTAAGAAACATCTTAAAAAGAAGAATTCAAAAGTAAAAACGCAATGAACAGCCAAATAAATTAAAATTTCCAGAAACACTTATCGTTACGGATCCTCTAACGACATCTAAACCATGCAATGAGAATTTCAAAACCCATTTTGATTTCCAATACTACGACAAACATGACCAAATTGATTCCGCAACCAACAGAACATATACATATGTCGAAAAGTGTGAAAGATCTTCGCATATAATTAAAAAATCAAATCGCAAATCCACAAAATCGAACAATCATTCGTTCCAATGTTACGAAAACTATTTGTAATCTACCAGAAAAAATGCGTAAAATGAATCCGTAAATCTACAAATTCAGATCAACAAAAGATCTTCCAGAGATCAACTTTGAGAAATGGATGATGAAAAGAGATGTATATGAAAATTGATTACCGCTCGAATTCGTGAGAAATCTGAATGTGAATATGGATGCGAGAGAGAGAGAGAGAGAGAGAGAGCCTTCCGTTTCTGAAGTTTCCTTTTTCTAATGACTTTGGATTTATTTATTTATTTTATTTTGCATGTGGAGCGAAAATACGTTCAAACGTGGAGGGAACTAAAGGAACGGAGAAACGACGTCGTTTTCCCTTCATAATTTTACATTTCATTTAGGACATAAATTGCAAATTTGGTCAGTAATTTAAATAAATTTATAATTTAGTTTCCTTTTTACTAAACTTTCAAAATATCCCTAAACTTTGTTGTTTGTGTGAAAAATACCTTTAAAACTTTCAAATTTTTCAAAAGGTCCTTAAACCTTAGAACATGTTTTAAAATATCTTTTACAATTAATTATATATAAATTGTTAAAGTTCTGTTTAAAAGTTAGCGTCAAATTATTAAAAAGTTTCATAAAAACCTTTAATCTAAAAAATACTTCATTAAAACGTTTAAGTTCTAAAATCTTCTCGTGCGTTCTGATTAGAGTCACTCAATTTGTTTATTTATTTATATTGAAAAGAGAAGAAAAAAAGCTCTTTTTTAACCATTTTTTAAGTTAGAGAGTATTTTTGAAAGTTTACGAGTCTTTTGGTTTTAGGGTTTTCTGCATTTGAATGGACACAAACGTCTGTGTGTTTCATAGTTTTAAAACTTTTGTGAAATCATTATTTAAGACGTAGAAAGGTTTTTTATTCCCTTTCAAATTCGTAGGTTCCCTCTTTCCTCCTCTCTAATTATTTTTTTTATACATAACTTCATTTGAAATATAGATGACAATATATTAAAGAGGAATTTTAAAAAAAAATAGATTTTATAAAATATTTACAACTTATACCAAATTCTATCACTGATAATCATTGATATACTATAGTTATAGAAGACTATCAGTGATAGAATTCAAAATTTTGCTATAGCTTGTAAATATTTTAATTTATTTTCCTATTTTTAAAAATGACCCTATATTAAATATATTTAATGGATAAACTAAGATTAATTAAATTTAGTTTGTACAAAAATTCAATTTTCAATAATAATTTATTACTTTATTTTTTTTTAATAATCAAGCAATTATTTATTGAGATTAGTTTTAGTTTATATTACTTCATTCATAGAAAACATATAATATTTATAAAACATTTGTTTAATATTCTTTACTGATATATCATACTCATATCTCTTTTTTTTTTTTTTCATTTTTTATATAATATATTGTATTAAAATATATTTTCTTATATTATTTAATTGAAATTGAAATTACCGATGATAAACTTAATTAACTATAAATAAGTATTAGCTTATCATTAATATTACGTTCATTGAATATATCAATGGGTTAAGTTTAAGGAACATTTTTTAAAATAGCAAAATAAATTAAAATATTTATAAGCTATAGCAAAATTAATTCTATCACAAATAGTTTTCTATCACTATAGCATATCAATGAGTGATAGAATTTGCTATAGATTGTAAATATTTTGTAAAATCTACTATTTTTAAAATTTTCTCAAAGTTTAATTACCAATTCCTATAAAAAAACCAATTATCAATTATTTAGTTTTCAAGTTATTTATAATTAAAATTATGATCGATTCCAAATTAATTTATTATCAATATACGGTTTAATTAATTATTCTATTAAATCTATGTAAGACTTTTCTTTCAAACATAATTTTTTCATTTTTCATGCACAACTAAAAGCATTTTATATTTATAGGCTATAAAACCTTAAATCAAAATTTTCAAAAGTTTAATGTATCAACAGTTAAATATATATTTTTTTTATTTGACTAGTTATTATTTTGGATAAAAAAATTTATTTTAGTATTTTGTGAGATTTTATATAATTTTATGTTTTAACTTTAAAAACAAATTGATAGAAAACTTGGATCAACGATAACATTTAATAGTCAAATAGTCCAATTTATTTTCAAATCATGGTAGGTGGATTTTCATTTAAAATTTTAAAGAACTCAAATATTATAGTATAATATCATAGTACGAGTTTTCATCTTTTCCGATCCATGATCATCTCTACAAATTTTTGAAGTTTTTCACCTCTTCTCTGTCAAACTATTTATCGTATACTCAATCTTCAAATTTCATTTTGCAACTTGTAATAATGTTTCCTGTCTTCTTCTATTTTATCTACTTATAGTTCATATTAATTGTATAATGGTAGTGTAATTGTTAAGCTCTTGATTTTGATATTTGAGACTGCCATTTTGAAATATCCGAACCTAGTAATCAACACGAACAAGTAGCGAATCGATTCATTTGATTGATAATCTGTACAACTCATGGACGAAATTTTCGATGCGTAATATGTAAGTAAGTAAATTTTTAATCAGTTCTTATTGTCAATTTTCCTACGATTTACTTGATGATTATCTAGTAATTACCCAATTTATGTGCTAAGCATCGTGTTGTTCAATACTTTGTCATAAATAAAATTTACTCTGACTCAGGTGATTTGTTGGAGTGTAAATTCATCTTACTATGCAGCAATAATAAATTTTGAGCAAGAGTCATTAATGTAGCAAACAGATTTTTAAGCATACAACATTTCTATATATAAGCAATATATCGTGTAAATTTTCTCCTAAATCTCCGTCAATGACTGCATATCTCTATCTATAGGACCTTTTTTTGTAGCATATACCACTTCTTTTTCTAAGCAATATACCGTGTAATTTCTTTCCCAACCATTCATTAATGGCTGTATATATCTTTCTATAGAACCCCTTTTTGTAACATATAACTCTTATGTTTCTAAGCAGTTTAGGATGTATTTTTTTTTCTTTAATGTAATTAATATTTAGCTGCAAAGCTTAGCAAGAATCATGAGCTTGAGCTTTAAATGGATTTCCAGATTGCAAGCAGTCGACGGGAGGGACGGTGGAGGTTTTCAGTTCACCATATGCCTTCCAACAGAATGGTTCGTTCGAGCCACCGCTCCCCTCAAGCTGAATGGTGTCTAATGTCACACCTGTGCATGGAAGACTGTCACTGCAGGCAAAATGGACCGGCGTTGAAGTGTATGTTCCTTTAATGTTTACATAGTTTACTCCTGAAATTGCTACTGCGGAAGATCCATTATGGCATTTACCCCCATCACAGTAGTATTGGTCTATCATTATTGGAGTTTGAACGTCTGTAACTTGAATGTTTGAAAATAGTATTCCTTGTACTAAGCCTGAACCCCCCTGCAATGGGAAAATCAAATGACTCTTTGTTAGTTGCTGAAAATTATGTTTGATTTAAGAAAGGGAGTTTTGGACAAACAACTGAGAAAAGTATGTTCATATAATTAATGATAGGTTCGTAGATGTTTTTCCCCTGCTTTTGCTCTCATATGGGACATGTTTGCCACTCATCGTGTTTACCATTTTTTTTTTTTTTTGAAGATCTTGTTGATTTAGAATTATGAAGTTGTCACATTTATAACAGTAACGGTAACAAGAACGTGAACAATAAAAATAAAATATGACTGATTCATAATTCTAATGTTGTAATAGTAACAATATATATAATACTAAAAGTAATGACTATCCGTAAGAGCTGGTGGGTTCCAAGTATATTTCAAGCAACCTCAATTCCTCAATTAGATTACGTTATTTGATTATGGAATTTGACATTTCATTACGATTATAGAATACAAGTAAGCAACAATAAACGTAATCAAATGAGGTCTACTTTTCAAATTACCGTTGAATTATTATGTTTATGGGTTGGTAAATGTGTCCTTATAGATTGGAGTTCAAAATTAGAGGAGAGAGGTTTTATATACCTGCCATGTTTTTATTCTGACCCCATTCATTGTATTCTGCAGTTTAACATCACGGACTGTGACATTGGATACACATGCTTTTGTGTCATCACGTCCTAGTCCTCCTATGCTAATTCCATGGCCTGGTCCACAGTTGACATTGTGTATGTATACACC
Organism: Cucumis hystrix; assembly: GCA_025688845.1. NCBI lineage: Eukaryota > Viridiplantae > Streptophyta > Magnoliopsida > Cucurbitales > Cucurbitaceae > Cucumis > Cucumis hystrix. The sequence continues at coordinate 21,115,175 of CM046886.1, read as the reverse complement.
TGAGCTTCCAGTTTGTATGGATATACAATCATCTCCTGTTGTTCAAATTTTTATTTATGTCAGTTTCATAGTGCTACTGATTATTTAAATTCCATTCCTGGAAGATTTTTTCCTCTGTCACAAGAGTAAAATTGTGGTCACATCAGAAGAGTTTTTTAGGGAATAAGGTACTATTTGGCAGTTGAGTTTTAAGGCTGTTATTTGTTTTTTAGCTAGTGAATACGTGGTCAGTTAAATGTTTCTTAGATGAGTTACTTTTTCAAAACAACGATCTTAATTAAAAAATACAGGCTGACAATAAGGATATCTGAATATACAATAACACCGTGTTTAAGTACCTTATTCAACTTTTGAAAACAGATCAATAAAAAAGTTCTTAGTACTGTTGGGGCAAAAAGCAAATTTAAAACCACATTTAAATGGCTTGTTGGTTGAAGGTCTTTTCTGGCTCTTAACCAATTGGATTACTTTATATTTATTTGCTTATGTAAAGTTAGAATACATTTTTAAAGTAAAAACTCTCATGCTAAAGGAAGTCTTCTTTGCAGTTAGTATTCAAAGTTGGGCATTACCACAAGCTATATTGCTGTTTGAAATGATCACATTCTGAGAATTCTGCAAGTGAATTCCATCTGTGTTTGGGCTGTCACCTGGTGATGATATTGTTAATGAAGAAACTTGAACTGCTGTGCAACTATCAAATTTCAGGTGAGCTTTTTGGCTGTTTTGGATGGTTATTCCAGAGACTGTTACTTCATCACTCCCATAGAACCTAAGTGCCTGCACAAAGTGTTAGTCAAAAACAAAAAACTCTCTTGAATCCATTTCTATTAACAAGTTTAGGCCAAGAGTTGTACAGTTGGTTTGGTGCTTGGAAGTTCTCCACCACTGCTTTCCTTGTCCTGTTGCATGAGATTAAACCTGTGATCAGGAAGCTGTTTGACTTGAAATATGAAATACTTTTAATTTTTATTGGAGTTGGTATAGGGTCCGTTTAGATTGATTTTTTAAGTGTTTATAAACATATTTTTCAAGTGTTTAACTTATAAACACGTAGAAAGTCAATCCAAATACGTCCCTACAAAATTACCAAATTTTCGTCAGTAGGATTGTATGTCGGTGAGTCATTCCACCAAACCGAGCCTTGTCCATCAATTGTCCCTGTACCTTTGACTGTAATTCCTTTAAGTTTAGTGAATTCAATCCATTGCAATATTCCTGAACCCCAAGCACTAGGGCTTGTGGGAGCAATGATTTTTCCATCCAACTGCATGTCAATATGAGAGATGTACTTTAAAATGTGTCATCAAGAAAAATTTCCTCTGCAGCACAAAGGAGCTTTATGGAAAGTTCTTGGTAGAACTGTTTTTGAAATTCGACTTATTAAGTTTGATTAGATTCCTTTGCATTTAAAAACAGTTCTCCAAATCAACTTCCAAAATGGATTCAATGTATTGATGTTGACCTGAAACATAATGTTTGGTTGACAATTTGGACCGGAGAACGAAATCGGGCCAACGAGGAACTCGGAACCTGAGGGAACCTCCACAATTGATCCCTCTACATTGCAAGCCGACTCCCAAGCTGACTGAAATGCCTGTCATGTATACATTGTTAAGAACCTTCTGTGAGTTTTAAATTCTGTGAAGTATAAATGCTTACAAACTTTCTATGTAAGGAAAATGATTAAGTAAAACTCTTTGAGGGTTAATAAAAGTTAATATTATATCATCCAACGTCTCTCTTCTTCTTGTAGATTTAAAATATAAAAAAGGTACAACGAGTGGGAAATAACAATGCAGGAATTTAAACAAAATAAATTTTTGGACCAACTACATCGGTACCCCAAACGCTTAAATTCATGAGTAAAGGTAAATTTAATATTATAAACTTTATATCATTCAACAAAAACTAAATTCACCTTAGTGTCATCCGTCTCTCCATCACCTTTAGCTCCAAAGTCCAACACATTAAAATTTCCTGAACCACCATTAGTAGCTCTACCTTTACTTGCTAGTGATGTTCCTACACCACCCTCACTTCCAACATGTCCACTGCCTGTCAACCTCAAAGAGCGGCCACTATCTTGATGATGACGATGAACTTGCCAGTGGCGGTAGTCTACAGTTTTTCTAGCATGACAATTGTGAAAACCAAAAGACCAAACAAAAACACAAATGAAAGCAATAGTTGTAAGACATTTCAAATTCTTCCTACCCATCTCCATGTGAAGTAGATAGAGATAGAGATAGAGATAGAGAGTAGGAGATTGACAAAGAAAGTAAGATTCTTGGCCTGTATTTATAGACTGAAAACCAGTTCTATATTAGATATACTATTCACACATCAGCTCCACAGTTCAAAAGACAACTTGAGTGGTGACAAAACACTCTTTTCGTGTTCTATTATAATATATAATATGTGTGTGTGTGTTTGTGTATTTTCTATCAAGGGATCCATTTTTTATTCTCTCTCTCTCTCTCTCATTTGGATTAATTGATTTCGGCAGCCGCCTTCTTCCTTATAAAACCAAGCTAAGATTTGTGGCAAGAACATGCCAGGAGATAAGACTATAGTATAGCCATACCATTAAGGACGTTGATACACTACAAATTAATAGAGCCAAATCAATGAAAGGGATATCCTTTCGCACTATTTGATCATGAATTTTCAATTTGGAATTGTTCATTGGTTGCACGTGAATGGCAGTTTTCTCCCTCTTGATAGTAACTTCTCTTTTATTATACATATATTAAAGATTGTTAGTTTAAATTTTCAGTTCCTACAATAATTCAATTGGTGTGTTAGAGCAATTAATTTTGACTTCACTATTTGTAATGACATTTTCTCTTAATATTTATTATTTCCTTTGTTAGTTGTTAGTTTTACTCCAATGATTGCAGTGGAAGGACTGAACTATCGATGCTACGAGATAATTTGGTACGTCGTAATTAGTGTCTTATCCATTAAATTATACTTAAATTGTTGCAAATTGACGCTTTTCATATACTAACGTTAGATGAGATTTTTAGTTCAAGTATTGATTTAATTAATTTGTGTTATGTTAGAGGTTGAGATAGTTTGAAATTTGTGGAGGTTGTTTTTCTCTTAATTTTCCGTGTCATAGACTATATTAGGGCTTTGTGAGTCAAGGTTAATGTTGAAGTTGCATGTTAGGGAGATCATTAAATCATTTTAAAGTCAAATCAATCGTGATTACTTTAAAATTTATTTCTAGACGTATTATTGTTTATGATAGTTACGCTCACACCTACTTACAAGATTTGAATATAAAACTTTGGTTTAGTTCGGTTGCCATCTTCCCGTGTATTTATATTTAACCAAATGTTGGTGTACTTTGACACGTGGACGAGTACATATATGATATATGTTTTTACGCTTTTTTTTCCATTAATAGTAATGGATTGAATTAACAAATGCTTGCTATCAGTGAAATATTATCTTTCTCCCATTTTCACAATTGTCAACTCCAAACTAACTTATTCTTTAATTAGTTTGATTTATTCCTTTTTCATGATAATGCGTCGAGGAAGAATCAATCCAGTTTTGGTTCTTCTTAAATTAGTTAAGAATAAAAACTAATATTAATTAAACATGTCGTAAAATATTTTGTAATGAATATTAAAATTCTCATCTCAAATTTTGTTGTTATTTAAAAACACAAATAAAAAGAAAATGAAAAGAAACTAATTTGCTTTAAATAGCACAAAAAAAAAAAAAAACCTATTTATCGCAAATTTTTTAATGATTTAATGGATTTTAGATATATTTTATAAATATTTTTTTTCTTTTCTATATATTATCTAAATATTGATTAAAAAAACAAACCTGCATGGACATTAATAAGGCAATATCTATTTTTCTATCTATCTATATATATCTATCTATCTATATATATATATAGCTGGTTACAATTATAAGGGCAGATCTTAGGTTCAATAATAGTTAGAAACTAACAATTTTAAAACAAGATTTGCAAGTAGAATGATATCATTGGACAGCTAAGTTTATCTTTTTTATAAATTTGGCTTGACACGTGTGCACATATATATATATATATATAGTACTATCGTAAGGTACAAACTTTATAATATTTGCTGAAATTAAAGCATTTTTTAAATTTTGTATAATCTTGTGGGGGGTTTTTTAAAAAATATTTTTTTACAAAAACTATATATTTATCATTGTTAGCAGAAAAAAATCACTACTAATAGACAAAATTTTATTACCCTTCTTGTTTGAAGGATAAATATTTTTGTCTATTTTGCTACTTTGACAATTTTTCTAATTTTTTAGATCAATATAGAAGTGATCACACACGAAAGAGATCAGAAAAACCCTAAAGTATGGACAAAAAGTCGAAGGGTTGTGGGTGGCTACATGCAACTTAGAAAATATTTAACCACATGATTGTTTGATTTAGGTTAAGTTATAAAATTAACGTTGTGAATATCATAGTTGATTTTGTTCATTCTTTTAAGTTAGCACATGTGATAATTTGATATGGAGTAGACTTTTTTTTTAAGTGGAATGGTAAACGAATTAACCTTCTTTTTAATTTGGGAAGAGAGTATGTGGTACTAAATTATTCTAAATATTTAAATGATCATGAGATAATATAATTATAAAAAGATTTTAAAATCGTATGGATCTATTAAAGTAAATAATGTTAATGTTAACCAATATATGTTTTAACTTATGTAACTCTATAACAAAAAGAAAATGGGTATATCGTGTGTTCTTTTAGGGATAGTTACAAATATAACAATTAGATTTAAAATAGTTAAGTATATGACAATATTTTTTTAAAAATCAAATATATTAATGATATAAGTTTATCACCGATAGATCATGTTACTAGTCATATAAGAGTTTATCATTGAAAGACTATTACAGATAGATTTTGTTATATTTACAATTTTTTTCTAAAATATTGTTATATACTTAATTATTATTCCTAAAATTTAAATAGATTATAATTACATTTTTTTATTGCCTCTATTTGTAAATCATTATTATTATTATTTAACCATTGTGGATATTAAAAAAAAAGACTTGAAAGGATTAAATAAAGGAGTCTTTTAAAAGTAGAAATATATATATAGAGACACACATCGTTTTTGTAAATATATAGAGACACACACATTGTATTAAAAAAAAAGACTTGGAAGGATTAACTAAAGGAGTCTTTTAAAAATAGAAATATATATATATAGACACACACATGGTTTTTTAAATATTTGGTCGATATTTCTTTTTTTGACCATTTTTTTTAAATTTAAGATTTATTGAAAATATAGAACTTGAATTTAAGACTTAAAAACTAATAGTTGAAAATAGAGGTGATCATCAGTCAGTCGTAGTCAATTTTTGGACAAAATCAACCTCGAATCGACCATAGTCTCGATTTCGTAAATGTTCAAACCGACATTGACATAAATGAGCAAGGGTCGGTCGGTTTTTTGTTGATTTAACACTTAGAAATACTTTTTGAAAATTCTCAATTTGAAACTTTTCAAAATCAACCCCTCTCGTTTTCCAACCGATAGACTTCGATTCAGTTGGTCGGTTGATTTTTCAGTCTATCATACTCATTCCTAATTGAAAGTAAATAAAAATATACTAAAATTCAAAATTTATACATATAGATGAATCACGATATCTATTTTGACCTCAAAGACAAAACTAACACACTATCATCTATGAATTTGATAACAACTTGGAAGGAAGGATCTTATTTTGACGGTTAATTAAGATGATGTGATGGAGGCAAATGCAAAGGGAAGACGTGCAAACAAAGAGATGATATATATTAGCAATAATATTAATATGGTACCAAATTGAAGCTTCTTGTAGTGTCTTATATTATTACTTATCATTTATTGTCCCTTACTCTCTTTTTCCACAAACTACTTGTGTGAGGAAGACTTGTAATTATAAATTTTAAGATAGAAGATTGAACGAGAAAAACAAAAGTTCTAACTTAGATTTTCATTGCTCAATAGCTTCATCTCACTCTAAATATATAATTAATTAGGAAAAGCATATCTTACTTTCAATGAATTATAAAACATGTATAGATACTTACTATTTAGTCAATATTTTTTTATTTTATTATATTTAAAAATAATAAAAATTGTAAAAAATAGAACCTTTAACAAAATATTTATGGTGTAATGAATTGTCTCAGAAAACTTCTACAAATAATCTTTTTGAATTTTAGTAAAATGGTAAGTTAGACAATTTGTAGTCTAGATAAAGTAATTTCTCGTGTAAAATTTTATTTTATTGAAATTCGTGAGTTTATGAGGATCCTTCCTGTTATTGTTAATAGTTCAAAAGTAAAAATTACAAGTATGCAATTACAACTTCGACGAAATTAAAAGTTTAAAGTCCAAATTGATACAACCAGTCTAAGTTAAAAATTTTCAAAACATGGTATATGATGAAGACAATAAATATAATATAAACGACAATTCCCAAACAAAATGGAAATGGAAATAGAAAAAGAAAAAGAAAAAGAAGTGTACAAGTTAGAAGAACATGGAAGTATTGAACAAAAATTCAAAGATTATATAGAGAGGATCAAAATTCAAATGGGTTGAAAATGATTTTGGAATTTAGCACAAAAAAATAAAAAAATAAAAATAAGGGAGCCGGAAACGGCGCCGTATGAGATGGAATCGGAAATATAAGAATATATTTTGGAAATTAAGAATGGCATGTGAATATCGGGGATGTGTTGTCAATGTGTGAAGCCCACTCTAAACCGTTAAATTCGGTTCATTCCGGATCTCATGCATTTTCTTATGCATTGGGTTCCCTCCTCTTATTGTTTCTTTTTTTAACATTATTATTTTATAAATTATTTGTTCAAACTATAGATTTTGTACTCATTATTTAATTAATGCGCCTTTTTTTTCTTTCAAAATTACATATTTATTGTGATTTTCATCTTATAATATAATAAAAAGAAAAAAAATCAGGTTGAGAATAGTCTAACGTGACTCTTAAGAAATTCTGTTTGAACATTAAAGGGAGACAATGTGACTATAGAGCTTCATAAAATATTTATTTCTACTACTTTTTTCTTTATGCTGCAAAATTCACTCAACCACGTTTTAGAAAATGAAATTTGAATTTTGAAAACTAAAAAAATGGATATTTTTTTAATAATTTGGTTAAGAATTTGAATTTTATATTTATTGTTGAACATAACCTAAATTTTATTGTATGCTCGATTTTGTACACGGTTTAAAATTAATCCTTTGTCGAACCTAAAATTTAAATAGAAAAATTGCATCAGATAACAAAAACATTTAGAAATAGCAAAATCCATTGAACCTACTTCTTTTTTCATATTGCGAATATGACAAAATTAGTAATATCGGAGGGCTATCAAAAGATTATCAGCTTTTAATTTTTTTTTTTTTACGATTTAAAAAAGATCCTATTATCATAATTTTTTACTTTCTCCATTTAAATGTTTGACTTTAAATTTTAAAAAAAATAGGAATGAGGTTCATGTTATTTTTTATATTTTTCTTTTTGTAAAAATATATATAAACATTTTAAACATATATACATATTTTGTTGAGTTTATAATTAAGTGGGATTTTATTTGACCTAAACTCTAACTAGATGGGTTGTAGTTGAAAATTTCAACCTACAGAAAAGATAACTAATGCTTTTATTATCCAATTATAGTTATTGGTATTATGAATTAATTTCTTTAAAAAGGTCCTCTATAATAATTAACCAAAACTAGGCCTAACAATTTTTTAAAATTTTATTTTTTATTTTTTGAGAAAATTTATGAGATGCTTATTTGAGTTATGGAGAATATGTGAATTCGATAAAGGATGGTCTTTAGTATATAAGTGCGAACAACTATCTTCATTGGTATGAAGCCTTTTGAGATAATAGCAAAAGCAAAGTCACGAGGGTGTATACCTATTTGGAGATTTGTTGTCCTAACAGAAAATATAACCTTAAAGATCTGAATATCATGTATTGTTTAGATGTAAAAGAGCACGTAATATGTGGATGAATATCTTATCTTCATTGTCAAGTGCGGTTGAATCAGAGAACTAAGATCTATGCATGAGTTTCTCATCCAAGTGACCGAAAGAATTGGAAGGTTAATAACATTTTGGACAACTCTTTTGCTAGAATAGACAGTAATGTAATGACCCATAATGTGGCGGCCTGTCCAAGCTATGGTACACGGATACTCTTCTGTTCGGTCTTTTCCTTATCTCAACTAGCTTGTTCGTTATGTTCATGCGGACATGAGATGATGGATATTTCTATTATTTATAAATGAAAGTTATCTTTTATGAAAAAAAGAATGAGGGGCATAACAGGTATAATATTTTTTTCATAAAAAATGCTATTGTTACTATTATTATTGTGTTAATTTCTGCAATAATATTAAGTATATAATATTTTAGTTGCTTTAGTTTAAAACTTTGATAAAATGAAAGGAAATTTAATTTAATTATATCATCTTTCTGGTTGATATTCATTCAAACTTCAAAATTAGTGATGATGTTAATTTAGACTTTAGACTCTCATAAACAAATTAAATTTAGAAAATCTTTATAATTAAAATTTTGTTTTAAATTTATTTACATATGTATACGATTTTTTAAACTCAAGAATTCGTGAATACTAATGAAATACGTAGTGATTTTTAATTTAATTTGAGTTATTTATAATTAACCAAATCTTTCTCTATTTTTCTCGACTTGTTTAGAAATAGTTATGTTATAATTTTTTTCTACTCTAAGAATAGATTTTAGAGTAATAATTTTCTATTAGTTATGAGTTGATTTCAAATGATACCAAGTGAAAATATAGCTGCAAATTAAGTTATGAACAAATTATTAAATTGATTTACTTGTGAAATTTTAATATTTAAATTGATACAATTTAAATTTTAATTGACATGATTTACCAATATTTAAGTGATTTAAATTTATATATGCTCGTTTTAAAAATAGTTTCATTGACCTAAAATAAGTACTGAGGTTTTATTTTCCTTTTTTCCGCTCTTATATTTTTTTCAATATTCAAATGTTCCTACTTATTCACTATTGTTTGAGTAATTTTAGACTTTTGAGAAAAATCAAAAGAAAAAGTTAGTTTTTTTAGTTTAAAGTCAATAAAATTGTCTTATTCCAAATACGAAATCAAGAGTAGCAAATACACATGACTAAAGGAGGTTCAACTGAACGATATAGGTTAGGGGATTTGGACATCTAACTCAAATGATCTACCTCAAACAACAAGTTTTTCCCTCTTTTACGACTTGCGCTTTCCCGACCCACAATTGGAGACAAGTTGAGCTATTCAATCCAAGAGGTTAATCTTGGCCTTTAAGGTCAAAGTTGAGATCATTTTTGAAAGGATTGAAAACACATTGAGTTTAACTTCACAACATACATAAGTGTGTAACTTCGTCTTATCAAATTTTTGTCAATCAACCATCATCATTATATGATGCAACCTAAAATTAATTTATGTGAAATTAAAAATACTAAAAGAAATAATATTTTCAAAATCCATGGCCTTTTTTAATATACCTAAGAAATCCAAACTAATTTTTGTGTTTTAATATTGTGTCAAGGATATAAATGCTTGTATATATAGAATAGTTTGTTAGGAAGAAGTATTAATAGATACATCAAGGTGCAAAGTATTTTGTTAATATAGCATATATTAAGATCTATCTATACTCTATAGTATATCATATAACCGTACCTTAAGGTAACCTTGGACCTTAAATCCAATGGAAAAAACAAAATTACATGGTGCCCCTAAGTTTGAGTTTCATTTTTTTTATATAGAAAGCTGACATGTAAACTATTGCTTCAAGCAATATAAAACTCAATCTAATATTTGAAAAAGTTTAGTTGGATCTTCAAATCATTGTGGGGTAGATATGAATATTTAGCATTTGAAAATTAGAAGATACAACGTGACTAAGAGATAAACAATTTATCCTAGCATGAATAATAAATTGAAACAAAGAAAAATATGAACATATCAAAACATCATAAACTATCTTTAATATATATCGCATTAGACTACTTGTTTGTATCTATCATGATACAGATATACACACAAATAGTAATCTATTGCAGTCCATGTATATAAAATGTGATATTTTGTAAATATTATGGCTTGTTTTGCTCTATTATTTGAAAATTTGCAAGACTTGATTAAATTATTATAAACCAAATTAACTATAGATAATTAAATACTCGATAAAATTAAGTTAAACTAAATTTGTATTTTAACCAATAAATAAAATAAAATAATAAGATATTTAATCCCTAAACTTTTAAAACTACCAATTTAGTTCTCGAAACTATCCGTTTGATCATTAAACTTTCAAAACTATTAATTTAGTTTTTGAAGTACCGATATTTTAAAACATTAATGGATTTACTCAACGCAATAGTAAAAGATGTGAAGTAGATCAATTAATTACAAAATTTTCAAATTCTTTTAATACCTATTAGATAATTTTAAACGAATACAACAACAATTATGAATAAAAAATTGAGATTGGACATTCTGATTTCTTCCTTTAAAGAAGAAAAAAAAAAGTGTTAATATGCCTTGTTTGGAACAAATGAAAGTAGATTTTATCAATTATATAATTGGAAGCCAGATTTTGTTGTTGTTTGTTCAATGTTTCTTGTTCTCTAGTTCATATATATATATATATATATAACAATGTTTCTTGTTGTTTCATCATTCTATTGTTAGACATGTGAATTTTGAATTTTTGAGCCCAATAATTTATTCTCATGATTTTGACAGATGTGATTATTATGGACAATACTCTTAAATTAATAATAATTATTCATTTTGTTCCTTTTCTCTAAATAACAATTTGTTCGGTCGTGTGATATATATATAGAAAGAGATGATTATTATTGAAGCATTCTAATGTTGTATTTCTTAAATAAATATTTGCAAATTAAATAATATTGAACAGTAATAATCCAACTTTTTTCGCGTATTTCTTTATAATTATATATTGTTTTTTGCACTAAGTTTTTTTGTGTCAATTATTCTTTTTATATTGTGAATTATGATCCAAGTTTCTAAACTTTGAATATTGTTAATAAATCTATTTATTGTACCAAGTGGTTTGTGTGGTTTCGGTGTATTTTTTTTCTTTCTTATTATGATTGAAGTTTTTCAATTTTGAATATTTTTTATATGGTTGGTATCTAGCTATTTCGTTCTTCTAGGAGTGGTTTTATATTTTGTTGGCGTATGTCTATTTTGTTCTCAAACCTTCAAAAGTGACTAAGTTAGTAAATTGTCCTAAACGTTTAGTTTTGTGTTCTAAGAATCAATAAGTTGTTTGTTTTATGTCCTTTAGACAAATTCATAATTCTAAAAACATAGTTGATTTGTTAGATATGTTATGAATTTTATGTTTAATAGTAAATATTATTATTATAATTTTATGTTTTAAAATAATCCACGATACAAAATATAAATTATTATAATCCAACTATAATCATCTATAACTTTATGTTTCAAAGACTTCTTTTATAAGTCACGTGAGGTAAGGGCAAAAAGGTACTAATTATTTATATGAATTGCAAAATGTAATTTTGATGGAGTTTTAATGGACTAAACACATTTAAAAGTAATTTCATAAATTTGTGTATATTTATTTTTAATTTAAACAAAATTGCAACTAATCTGTTACTTCTTGAAGATTAGATTAAGATGTAAATTTTGCAACTACTTTAAAAGTAATTTTAAGATTAACATTATTCCAAAAAGTTCTTCAAAATATGACCATCTCTCGACTTGATTTTCTCAAAATCACTTTCGTTAATTACCCATTTCATACTTCTACTTTTATTTCCTTTCATGCCGCAACGATTTCATCTCACAAAATAACATGATCATTTTTTTAGTACAATAGTTGTCATATTGAGTTTCAACCTTAAGATGAAAAGCCATATTGTTAAACTCATTAGATATCATTTTTTATTTTTTTTAAATAATTTTATTTAAAAAAGTAATGTCAAAAATAGGTAGAAGAAAAAATATTAACAAAAATAGGATAAGAAAGTCGCACTAGGCAAAGTTGTGGACCGTCCACGACTTCAATGAGTTGGCTGTGTTGACCCACATTTTTTTTTATATATATATACATATATATTAAATATTTCAATATCTAAGATTCAATCTTAGAAATATCTTTCCTTATTAAATTAGCGTCATTTTTCAATTTTAATTTGATTATTTATTTATTAACAAACTTTTTTATTTTATTTTATATATTTATTTATATATATAATATATTATATTAAACATCTTAATCTTTAAATTTCAAATTTTTTTATATAAATAAATAAAGAAAAAAGAAAATGTGTCAATCCATGCAACCAACTCATTGAAGTCGTAGATCCCGTCCACGTCTTTGCCTAGACTTCACTTCTCTACTTTTGTCAGTATTTTTTTTCTACTATACTTTTTACGTTACTTTTTAAAATAATATTATTTAAAAAAAAAATCGTTTTTTATTCATAAAAAGAGAATAAGCTTTAATGTGTATATATATTTCAGTCGTTGAGTTAAAAATGGGAAAGAAATGGTTTAGGGGCTTACGATTCATTTCATTGGTTCAATTAAAAAAGGGCGGACGGGGAGGGTAAATATGTAATTATCACTGACAATGAGTGGAAATTGCAAATACTCAAATTGGTTTGGGCCTTCAGCAAGCCCAATAGGAAATGCAAAAACAATGGGCCCTTCCCTTCCCTTCCCTTCATCCGCAGTCTTTTAAACGTGAAAAATAATTCGGTGACAGGGAGTGTGACTCAAATATAGATGTCTATCGAGTTCAATTACTTATGTTAGTATATATAGAATATCAGATGTATTATTCAATACTTATTACATCTATCGAGTTCATCAGGTCGATTTGAACCTTCGATTTCTTAACCCAATAATATTTGTTTGGCTTCTTTTTTTTTAACATTTTTGTATTTGTTGAATATTTGTAGATTATATATCAAAAGGTAGAAATTAGACATATTCCAAAATGAAATTTTGTTTGGATTTTTTTTTTTCCTTATCAAAACAATTTAGTTTGATGGGGACGTTTAGCTAGTTGCCCCATAAAAAACAAAGGCTTAGAGAAAAAATGTCTTATTGATCTCAAGTTCTTATCACTCTTAATTTTAGGTTTTTATTTTGTCAAACACTCTACATACTTCTACCTTATCGCTTGTTTGGATCACGTGTTATTATGGATACACATTCTTTAATGTATGAACAACTAACATTGCCTTTATTGTGAATGACTGAAATTAATATCGATTAGTTGAATATATGTTTCTTTTACCAATGTTATTTGCAAAAATTGAACTTAAATAACCACTTAATTAACATGTACGAAGAAATTAATGTAATGATCACTCGTAAATTTAAATTGATAATATTTCCATTGACTGATTATTTAATATGTAGGTAAATGAATACATTTACAACAACCATTAATTAAAAATGAGTAAAATACATACTTTAATTACTGAAAATGATCAAGAAAAGTATAAACTAATCACAATATTAACAATGAACAACCATCTCATATACTACATAGTTAAAAGATAATCTAATAGGTTTATGATAACTAATACATTTATGTTTAATAATGAATATAAATTAATTGACGTTAATTAATTCACTATTTTTATAGTACAAAGCAAAGCACATGTCAATATGATAAAGTAAAAGTTCATGAATTACGTTATATTTTCAACGTGCACGTATTGAATTTTTTATTTAAAAAAGGTGGTTTTTTTGAGGTAGAATTTAAAAAAGTGAAATGATATAAAAACAAACGTGATATTAAATGTGTGTCATAAAACTACGGGAAATAAACGTAGCTAAGAATAGACAAATTAAATTTTCCATTGAAATTGACATTTTTAATAAAACTCTTTAAGACATGGAAACGGCGTCGTTTGAGGGTGAAAGTGAACGTTGTGAAGTGGCAGTGCCACTCAATTATTCATTGGTCACAGAAGGAAGTCGGACGTGACGCCACTATCCACCATAACATCGCCACGTGTCAACCTGTCGGACGTCAAAACTGACCGTTAACTTCATTTGACCAAACTCTTAGCGTCCGCTCTGTCAGTTGTGAAAGAAAGAGAAAAAACAAAAGAAGACATAACGAAGAAGAGAAAGAGAGAGAGAAAGAAGAGACGAAGACGGAGTCTTTATTGGTTTTTTTTTTTAAAAAAAAAAAATAAAATAAAAATAAAGAACTAAAAAATCCTTTCTCAGCCCTCGCGGAAGATTTGTAGGTTGCTTGGTTCTGCTTTGATTTGAAAATTTTTCCTTTTTTGCGAAATGATCTACTTGCTGCTTCAGGTATTTCGATTTTGAACTTCTACTGTTTTGATGGATTTCAATTTTTTTCATTTGGTTTGTTGTTGGGAAATTGGAAGAAATTGATTGGAATTTTTTTGCGTGTTGTAATGGTTTTAGGTCGTGTTTGTATTGCATTTTCAGTGGGCTTGAATGCTTGGGACTGAGATTTGGTTTTCGCCATTTTGGGGAAGTTGTGCCGACATTTCCCGGTTCTTTGGCTTTTGGAATGGTAGTATGTAGGTAACTGGCTTAGGGGAAAACTTGGAAGAGTTATGGATATGGTAGTTTTTGGGGTATGATTAAGCTCGTTTGTCCCTTTGTTAAGGGGCTGGTGTAGGAAGCTTCCATGTAAAGGAAGTTTCCTTTTGGTTTGTTTAGTTTAGATTTATACATGTGAGGATTCTACATTGAAAAATTTAATGGAACTCGCACTCTTTGTGAGATAGATGAGTTTCTCACTTGTTACCAATTGGTTTTGAGATGGAATCCATGTTAGATAACATTGTGTGTATTCGGAATGTTGAGGGCTTGTGTTATGTTTATGGTCCACACAACTAATTTTAAAAAGTCTCATCCATTTGAAGACTAGCTTGGAGTGGCAACTAATTTTAAGAGGTCTCATCCATTTGAAGACTAGTTATTAAGTTTTCACAACCTCTGAGATTTGAATCGCTCAACCTTTGATTGAACAGAGGTCTGATTCGTGTAAAATATGAAAAGGCTGGATAGATAATACTACAAGCTTCCTTGATCACACTTTACTTTTCCTCCTTGCTCACCTTTTTTAACATTCCAATTCAAGGTCCACATAACAACTTTGCAGTTTTTCTAAAGAATTAGACTTTTTAGTTCTTTTGATTCCTTCATATCATCTCTTTTATTAGTCGATCCTTTGTCTTGGCTTTTACTCACGAATTCTATTAAGCTACCTATTAGATGTTGAAATACTGGAGCATTGCTCCAGTAACTTGATTTGCTGCAACTGAGCCAATAGTAAGAGCCTGCAAAATGGAGCACAGGAAACAAATATAAGTTAGAGTAAACCCAACTCCAACTGTCCATGTACAAAGGAACTGATAATCCCATATAATGTTCTAAGAATTACGCTAAGAAATGTATTGAAGTGAATCACACTTTACTCCCACTCTGAAGAGCTTGTGTAGCAAAAAAAAAAAAAAAAAAAGAAAGAAAGAAGTTCCTCCTCGAAGAAGAAGAACTTTCATCACTCTGGAAGATTCTTCTGTTCCCCTTTGAGCCAATTAAACTAGATGATGGTCAGCAGAGCAGGTTACTGGCCACAGAAAGCGCCTTCCATGATTTGACGAGGGTGGAGAACAAAGCACTTTCATATAACAGCTGGATGTTTTATTAGAGAGAATCACAAGGATTGATGCCACATATTTGCTTAATTTGCCCCGTTGGAGTTTCCACAACAAACTTGTCTCTTGTATGACGATGGGAACTGATGTTGTTATAAATGTCCTATATATAGTAAATATTGACTAATTTGTTGATATTTAATAACAACTTGCAAATTTAGACAATCTTTAGCTGTAAATTCACATCTATCAATATTTTTTTTTTTAATTTGTTACCAGGCTAAATTTAAGCACGAGTCCTTTTGGTCGCTTTACAGATTAATTTGTAGTTTTTTTTTTTTTTTTTTAGGTTAAAGTATACGTATGCTTTCAAATTTTACACATTGGCCGTTTTTTCTGTTAATACATTCTAAAACTAGATTAGATTCGTTCAAAACTCATCCTTTCGGAATTGGTACGAGGTTCTAACTTATAACAAAAGCAACTACGATGGTTTATGAAGACAACCTACAATCCAATCCATAGTAGCGTCTTGGAATACTTTGTTAGGCCGTTCCACCTTACCGAGCATCAAATATGGAGCTTTCCAGGGGAAGTTTTTCTTTCCCAGAGAAAGGCTTGCCTTAAATACACAGTTGCTGAAAATCACTAGGGAACCCTGATTTTTGTTATATCCACTTGTCATCGTTCGTTTGGGCATGCGTAAAACTTTACTGCTACATTCCTGGAGAGACCTCCAGGCCGATTTCTCGTATCAACAGTCCCAAATATTCGAACAATACCACTTGTGCGGTGTAGCTCTTCGGTCTTTTCGTTTCTTTATGTCAATTTGTATGCCTTCATCCACTTTAGTACACCATATTCTTCACCCCCCACCCCCCCCCCCATTTTAGGACCAATAGCATCAAGAATGTCCTCTTAACATATTTAAGTGCAAGTCCCTAAACATTATCTGGCCCCCAAGCAGGATTTATTTGAACATGGAACTTCATATTCATGCTTCAAATTACAAAGGGGGATCTTTAAGTGTATACCAGCATTTGTTCAGGGATCTAGCTTCATCTGCACCAGGGCATTGCGACAATGGTTCTTTCACAATCTACAAAGGACATCTCTGGATCACTGGTCTTCGAAGAGTCATTCTCTTGAGCAGCAGCAATAGGAGCCCAAAAGTTTGAAGTTATTTGTTTGTGGAAGTTAGTTCTGCATTTATCAGTAAGGTCGACAAAAATTATATTTTGCAGGTAGATACTGTTTGAAATGGTCACTTTGATTTGAATGTCGAAATTTTTAAATTTTCCTAAGCTTTCAAGGCTAGAGTTAGGCACAGTGGTAAAGTTATTGGGATTCAACTAAGAAGTCCTAATTTTATAATCATTTGGAATCAGCAATTTTAGATATTGAATATCTCAATTCACAGTATCCAATTTTTAATCTGGCTATCATAGATAATTTATATTTAGATGTTTTGCATGTGTATATTCAAGTATCTGTTTCCCTGACATCCCCTGTTTCTTAAATTGCAGGTTAGGATTTGCACAGACTGTGGATCGTAAGGATCATATTGTGATTTGTATCAGTTTAACATATTATGGCCTCTTCTGGTATGGGTCCAGTTGGAAAACCCGGTAGTGGCGTCGCATTGTTTGCTGATAAACTTCCCGAGGGGATTAACGAAATGAAGATCAGAGATGAGAAGGTCGAAAAGGTTGGCCTCTGAAAGCGAATAGCTGTTCTAGTAAATTAATTATCTCTACTTTTTGTCATCTTTCTGTTACATATTCATCTTCAGGAAATGGAAGCGACAGTGGTTGATGGAAATGGTACAGAAACTGGACATATAATTGTAACTACCATTGGTGGTCGAAATGGTCAATCCAGACAGGTAGACATTCTACAACTTGCTGCAAGAATCTCAGTCTAACCATTTGCAATCTATTGAGACTACTTTATTTTAGGAGTATTTCCGTTTAAGTTATGTTAGACTTGTTTTTGTAATTTATTTTCCGTGACCATTGTGACAGACAATAAGTTACATGGCGGAGCGTCCAGTTGGGCAGGGATCCTTCGGTATTGTATTTCAGGTAATGCGTTCAATTGCAATTTTTGAACTTACTGTAACAGAGCTACTTTTCTGGATGATAGAGGGTGGTAATTTAATGCTTACAAATATAAATTAACAACTTCGGAGGTTGAAGTGTACTAGTTTGTGGCTTTCATGACTTTGTTTTGCAGGCCAAGTGTCTTGAAACTGGAGAAACTGTTGCTATCAAGAAGGTTCTTCAGGATAAGAGATATAAGAATCGTGAGTTGCAAACAATGCGCCTTCTCGATCATCCTAATGTTGTTTCTTTGAAACACTGCTTTTTTTCCACGACGGAAAAGGACGAGCTTTATCTTAATCTGGTACTTGAGTATGTACCTGAGACAGTTTACCGGGTAATAAAACACTACACAAAGGCAAATCAGCGGATGCCTCTCATATATGTCAAGCTTTATGCTTATCAGGTGGTTATCTATACTCTTTCTAAGGTTTAGATAACTTATGCATTTCCTTTCATTTTGGTGTACCAACTAGCTTCATCTCCCGCCAAAACGATAGAGAACTGAGCAACTACGCTGTATTGAACTGAAAACAGAGAGTCATTGATGCTACTTTATCCCCATGACAGATAATTATACCACATCAATCTGTATAGAGATTTAGGATAGGAAAATAGTTCTTGAGATATTCTACAAAGATTTTACTAGGTGAAGAAATTCCTGGTATATATCAACTATAAGTCATCTAATTGGGGTTGCTTGAGGGATTTTTTAGTCTGCCTGCTGTATTATCTATTATTATTTAAAAGTGTTCTCCGTTGGTTTTATTTTTCTCAATTAAATGTCAGCTTTATCCAATGCTTTCCGTGTAACTATATAGTTTTAAGTGGGGAGACTCATTCCAAGAAATCCGTCTTGAAATTATAAAGTAAATGTGGACATTATATGATTCTAAGTTTTTCCTGGTATCTCGACAGATATGTAGAGCTCTAGCCTACATTCATGGAGGAATAGGAGTATGCCACAGGGATATTAAGCCACAAAATCTACTGGTTTGCTTTAAAAACTTTGAAATTTTTTGTTCTAGTGGTTTCTTGGAAGCTACTTGCTGATAGAATTGTTGTTCAGGTCAATCCCCATACTCATCAGGTCAAGCTCTGCGATTTTGGAAGTGCAAAAGTTCTGGTAGGGCTTTCGTTTTGTGTCTTATCTCTTGATATTGCAGAAGTATTTTTAGAAGTAAATCTACTATGTTGTCTTTATTTCTCGTTTGTGCATGATGCGTATAAAACAGGTTAATACACTATCTATTTGTGTCTTCCTTATCTTTCGTTTTTAACAGGTGAAAGGCGAGCCAAATATATCATATATTTGTTCTCGTTATTATCGAGCACCTGAACTAATATTTGGGGCTACTGAATACACTACGGCAATTGATATATGGTCTGCAGGCTGCGTTCTTGCTGAGTTACTTCTTGGACAGGTTCCCTTCGAAATTTACAATCCCCTCTTTTCTCATTCTATGCAAAGCGAGGAAAGATCAGAATATTTTCTTTTCCTCTCGTCCTATCTCTGTTTCTCTTACTGGCTTGCTCAATTTTGTAGCCTCTCTTTCCTGGTGAGAGTGGCGTGGATCAGCTTGTTGAGATAATTAAGGTTAGTTACCTGACTCTTTCCTGTAGAGAATAAGTTGCTATTTTGTAAACTAAACTTCCTGTTTTATTTCTGTTTTGTTGAACTGGGCTCTCTTTGATTAGGTACTTGGGACTCCTACCCGTGAAGAAATCAAATGTATGAACCCAAATTATACTGAGTTTAAATTCCCACAAATCAAGGCACATCCCTGGCACAAGGTACGTACGTTTGTTTTCAAACTTACAGCACTTACTCTTTGTGTTTGTGGTTTGCTAATTTTCCTTTTCACTGCAGATATTTCACAAGCGCATGCCACCAGAAGCAGTGGATCTTGTCTCAAGACTCCTCCAGTATTCTCCAAATCTTAGATGCACTGCTGTAAGTGTTTTTCTTTCCCCATGGACTACCTCCTCATGGTGATTATACCTTGAACCAGCAGGTTGTATCAATAAAAACCCTAAACTAATATACACTTTCACAGGTGATTATTTAAACTATTTAGGAGCGGTTTATAACTATTTTCAGTTGATTCCATTTAAATCAACTTAAAACTACCTAAACAATTTTATTCTTCTTCTGAGGAGGAAGAAGAGGAGATAACCACTTAATATTAATGGAAAGCACTAGTTTTCCCCTTCTAGCACAAGAAATAAGTTTTAGGATTTGAACCACTACTATGAAAATTGCTATTATCATCTATTTATTCTAGTATTTATCTCTAATATTATGTTGCTGCTGACCTATTTCTTAATTGATGTACGTTTTAAAATATTTTGTTTTAATTGAAACAATTTTTAGTTTAAGATTTTACACTTAGACTATGAAAACTGCTACTATCTACTTGATTCTAGTATTTATCTCTAATATTATATTCATGTTGAGCTATGTCACGTTTTAAATTTTTTTGTTTTAATTGAAACAATTTTTTGTCTAAGATTTTAATTGATCCAACTAGGGAAGTTTAGGAATATAGATGAAGTTAAGACTTGATTAAATTTATTTGAGTGGTATTCTTAACCCAAACATTTCTGCTGTGAAATTTTGGCCGGTTAGTATTAGTTTCAACAGTACCATTTTTGTGAATTTCTTAGAGGCATTGTTCTCTCCCTTGTTTCTTCACTATAAGAGTACGTCTAGCAGGTTCACGCTCTTAAAATTCTAGAGTTGGTTTCAAAGATAAATTTAAAAATATGTATATACATCCGTTCTGAAACTAGTATTTGGTAATTTTTCGAAGTTTGAGGTAATTGTACACTTGGAATCACCATTCACAAGTTCGTTGATTTGAATAGTAAAGACAATTTGAAAGAAAAATAGCAAAGCATGTCTTGATTGAAATTTTGTTACTGCTTATCTTAATTTCATTCACTGCAACTGCAAATGGCAGTAAATTCCATACTATTCATTTCTCATCATTCTAATGTCAATGTATATTATTACCTGCTCTTGATATGTATTTACAAACACAACAGTTAGAGGCTTGCATCCATCCTTTCTTTGATGAACTCCGGGATCCCAATACTCGTCTTCCGAATGGGCGTCCCCTGCCTCCTCTCTTCAACTTCAAACCCCAAGGTTTTGTTTCTTCCCACTCATTTCACTATTAGTTTTATAGTACTTTAAACTTAACTGTTTGCATTCAGTCCTTGAACCTCCTGGAAATATCGCCATTTTTTCAGTAAACTTGTGCGCCTATGTTAAGCAAACTAACTTACTCCTTGAATCGAAAATCAATGGAAGTTTAATTATTTGTTGGTTTTCTATGTCCTAGTCACTTGATGGATTGAATTGCTACATCCACTTTCTAACATTTTGTTTTTGAAAATCGTGTTTTTTTCTTCAATGGTACTTATCACCTCTCTAGAAACCTTTTATGAGCATATCTTGATGGTGACTTGCTGTAGGAGTTACCAAGTATCGTACGTCAGTATTAGCTTTTTTCTTCCGTAGAAAGTTTATAAGAAAACAATGAACTCATAAACATAAGTATTTATTTAATTTTTAGAAAAAAAAGTCAAAATGATTATCATACACCTGACCGCCCATAATAAGAAGTTTAATGGTGAAAATGTGACCGAAACTAAATTGCAGAAATAAAAAGTTACATTTAATCTATTATTAGTTATGAGCATGCATACGATTTGGGGTAGAAGTTGCTGAGATTAGTAAAATGTTGGCATGATATCTGCAGAGCTAAAGGGTGCAACTTTGGAGCTTCTCTCTAAACTCATACCAGAACATGCTCGGAAGCAGTGTTCTTTCCTTGATTTTTAGATCAAACACAAAGTCGATGTATTTTCCTCGTCGGATTCAGGCAGGTATGGACATCCTTGAAAATGTAATTGTATGTTTTGATCATCAATTGTAATTTATTTTATTTGAAAAAAAGAATATTATGGGATCTTAACGCTGGTTGTTGATGTGGGTTGAAGGAATGTTGCTATTGAAATAACTATTCACTACGAATATTACTTCTCTCTATCTCTCTCTCTCTCAAAAGTACTTTTTGACTGCTTCTTTGTTGTCATTTGAATTAGAATACTGCTTCCTCTAGTGGATGATTCTGGCAGATGATTCGTTTTTAAATGGGAAGGAATATTTGAACAACGTATGAGGTTGGTCAATGGTGTTGAGATAAACACGATGAGGAGCTCTTGGTTGAGTTTCGAGTATAGGTTATTTTCGACTAAATTGAGAATAAGGGAGAATATATAGGAAATAATAAATACGGTAGAAAATGTGGATTTGAAAAATTAATATTGTAGTTATTTGCAGGTTATAATAGTTGAAAACATCAACTATTATTATTGAAAGCTTAAACAATGAGTGAGCTAACTCAATTAAGTTGGGGGACCTAATGGTCCCTTATGCTTATTTTGTTATATGAAAATAATAATGAAGTACTTGACCAACAATTTTAAAATGGAAAAATCTTTTCAACGTGGGGAGTAAAAACCACTAATAAAGGTCCAAATCTCTCATATAATCACTAATGGGTTACAATGGGTTTGCTCTCGTTACAACAAGAGACATGTAAAATAGACATTTTAAGATTAATAAAATTTGACAATAAAAGAGAAGAATAAATGAGAAGTATCTCACTTGAAGTAACACTAAGCTCTCTTGACATACCAACATAAGTCTCCACTATTCAAAATAAAGGACACCCTCGTGTAGAAAAAACGTTTCTATATTTATCTCAATCTATCCACAAATCGACATTCAAAAGGTTGAAATATTTTCATGATCACAATACTTAAATTTTTGTTTTTTTGTTTTTTATTATTTCTCCTTTTGTTGTCACTTCATTCTTGCCGTCCCTCAATTTTTGTTGTTCTTGCTATATAAGTGAGTACTTACTTTATTCACTTTACTCTCTCAACATAAGTTTGATGAATGAGGTGGTTGTAACTTATGTCGAGAATGTTTTATGAAAGGTCCTGAGTAGACTTTGAATAAAAACATGAGTGCTTTGTGAATAAAAATGAAAACATGATACATATACAAGAATGGTTTTAAATGACAAAACCGTTGGAAACGTTAGTACTTTTAGGTATATTTAATATAGAAGGTAAAGATATATAATATATGTGTGGTGTATATATGGTAATATACAATCATTTAAAAAGGATTGTTCTCGTATATAACAAAATAAACAAAATGTTTACAAATATAATAGTTTATGAGTGGCTGACATTAGTAAACACATTGATAGATGTTTATAGTTGTTTATCACTTATAATTGTGATATTTTACTATGTTTATAAATATTTTCAACATTTTTTCATTTAAAACGATTACCCTCGCCAATATGAGAAAAAGTAGATAGGTGGTTAGTTATATGCCTTACATAAAAGATGGGAACAATGAGATTGTGATTGATAAAATTCTATTAACACAAACTATTAGAAATCAATAGATTTCACTAGCACAACTTTTATCTCTTCTATATACGATAAAATTCAAATAAATATTTGTTCTCCATTTTATCACTTTGTTCCTCAAATTTTGTTTTCTTAACTTCTTTAGTTGGTAGCTCAACAAAATATTGAAAAGTAATTCAAATAAAGTTTAAAAGCATGTAATAAAAGTTTATAGGTAACCTTGATAGATTTCTACGTGCTGATGTGAAGTCTAGCATTTTCTATCGCCATTGATAAATTTCACTAATTTATTAATAATACATTTTATAACATATAGATTTTGCTATTGATGGATTAGTCTAAATTTATTAAGACTATATTTTTTTTTCTGGTTGTTGATAGAAGTAGAAGTTTATGATTGATATGAATTTATCCATCATACCATATTATTACTATCTATAACAAAACCTATTGACCGTAAACTTTATCGTTGGTCTGACTCTTATCATTTATAAAATTTAAAAGAGGATCTAAATTTTGTCACATCTGCAATTCTTTTTTTCATTTTAATATAGCTACTAATATTTTGAATACAATTACTATATTAGTTACTACCTTAAATTTGACTTCAAACTATCTATAAAAACTAATTTTAACTTATTGAATGTTGCCATAACTAAACTTGACTAGAATAATAGTCAATGTATATATCTAAAGAAACAAGAGATAGCAAAGTGCATGTACTAAATTAAGGGTATGTGAACCAAATAAAAATTACTTAGAATTGTGTATTTAGAAAGGAAAAAAAAAAGCATATGTTATTAATACACTTTTATATACCAAACAATTGGACCATGTACTTTTAAAACGAACCATATTTGGAAGTACACAATAAACCATATTTAAAAGTACAATAACTAAAACAAACGTTTTGAAAGGCAAAAGTAAATTTAAACCCGCATCAAAATAGACTAAAATTAAAAACATAGGAAATCAAATTGAAACATTTTAAAATACATAAATCAAAATAAACAAAATCTATAAATATAGAGAACAAAACCCTAAACCCAAAAAAGAAGAATAAGAGCTAAAGCTTATCATCTTAGGCCCTCGAAAACAACAAATAAATATCTATTAAGATACAAGTGGATGAATAATTATCATATACATGTATCAAGTTATTCATGTGATGTAACATAATATTGCATAGTTGGTTGGTAAGAGAGTACACAAAATCACAACATTAGAGCTCGTGTTATCAACCTCGAAGAAATAAGTTCGATTTTCAATAGAAAGAACAAAAAAATAAAAGTACAAACTATGTGTATGGTAAGATTGAAGTTTTTGGAATTTTTCTACAATAGTGTATACAATTTTTGTAATAAATATTATATTTACAATTTATAAATATTATATTATATTTTATTATATTATAAAATTATTATAATATAAAAGTAAATTTAGGTGAACTGTATGACAAAAAAAAATGAATTTTATTATATTTTCTAAATATTTTCGATATTTTATTAAATTTTTTTATTTATTATATTTTCTAAATATTTTCGATATTTTACTATCTTTAAAAAGAGAAAGGGTGGAGTAGAAAATTGATAAAATATACTTACACTTTATAAAAAAAAAGTAAAGTGTAATAATTTTTTTTTTTTTTAGTTATTTGACGTTAAGTATGGATAATTTGTTTTAGATAAGATTTGTTATATTTGATTTTTGTACTAAATTATCAAAGATAATATTTACAATATATATCAAATTTTTAGATTCTATCAATAATAATACACTTCTATCACGACACTAATAGACAATGATAAAAAATTATCAATTTCAATAGATTATAATTCAAAAATTTACTGTAATTAATAAATATTTTAATTTATTTTATTATATTTGAAAATGAATAGGTCAAAAATTCCATTTATTTAATTAGGGAAGATAAAATGGAATATTTATTTTCTTTTAATTGTAAAATAGAGTCCGTGACATAAATAAATAAATTGTTACTTACGTACACTCTGACAAGACCTGACAAAGTAGGCCCCACTTTGATTATACCATATACTTAAAAGTTAAAAATTTTAATTGAAAGAATAAAATAATTATCAAACGAACCCTAACATAACATAACTCAACCAAACTAAAACTAAAGTTGAGAGATCAAAGTGGAGCATATGTACTCTTCTAGTTAGAGTGAGAAAGTGAAATAGCCAATCCGGAGATTCTCCGCCGGAAGACGCCAATTTCCCCCCTTCTTCTTCTCCGACGCTTCTATAAATGATTCTCTGATTCTCTCCGGCGACCATCTCTCTTCGCTTCTCCACTTCTTGAAGCGTTATAGAGAGATTCATCGCATTGTAATTCCGCATTTCTCTGTCTTAATTTCATCTAAGGAACCTCATTTTTTTGTTAGGTATGATATCATTTTTCTTCTTTTATTGTCTCTCTAATGCTGGTTTCTGAATTCTCTAGATCTAGTAATTTTAATTTTAATTTTCATTTTGTAATTCGTGTCTCTTTTTGCCTTTTGACTGTCTTGTAATTTGTGCGTTTTGATTGCTCGTAAGAAGTGGGAACGAAGGTTGAATTCGCTTTGCATGTGAGATTTCGTGTTGTTCGAGTGTGTAGAATTATCTGATGCTTGGGAAATGAGGCGCATGCTCGTGTTTTTTTCTTCATTTCTGCTGGAAATTTAGACGTTTGATTTGTTGGGGCTGGGGTAGGGAAGATGGAGAGTCTTTTCTAGGGGGAGAAGAAAGTGGAAATCAAAAAGGGTGAAATGACGGGAGTTTTTATTATTTTATTATTGTTTATACTTACACAAATAAGTTTAATTAAAATAAGGGAAATATTAGACATTTTAACCCGAATTTGGCAAGGTGGTTCCATTTTTTTACCCTAAACTTGGATATGGTGTAATTTTCTCGTATGCTTTAAGAAATGTTGCAAGGCAGGCATGTTCTGTGGTAGAAATCATTGGAAAGATATGTACTTCCAATGAATTATAAAACATATATTTGGTAAACAATTCATCGGATTTAGATATATGCCACATGGTGGAATTTATAATTTTTGGTGGAGTTATTTAGGTCTTGTTTGGTAGTCATTTCATTTTTTGTTTTTGGTTTTTTGAAAATTAAGTCTATTTTCATTCGTCGTCTTATTGTGACTTGTATCAATCTTAAGTAGGAGAGTCTTCTCTAAAAAATCAATTAATCAAATTAAAGAAACATTTTTTCTAAAAACATTTTTTTTTGTTTTCAAAATTTGATTTTTTTTTTAAAAACATGGGTAAAAATTAGAAACCAAAGCAAGAGATTTAGAAGAGGAAGAAGTTTTTATAGACTTAATTTTCAAAAACCATAAATAAAAAACAAAATGGTTACTAGTTGGTTTTGCGCATTTACCAAATTTAATGTTGTGCAAAACTTTATTTTGTTTTAATTCGGGGGTTTTTGGATATTATTGTTGTTAAACTAATGGGTGAATTTGTAAAATTTGAGAGGAAGTAAAATTTACAACAGTTAAGTAAATTTTGGGTCCAAATTGATCAAATTAAAAGTTTAGGGTGAAAATTGATGTAACTTTTAGGAGAATTGAAAGAGAACAATTTATTTTAATAAATTTCAACAAACATACCGTTTTTCTAGTGTACTCTCAAATACAGCTTGTTTGATGCTTGTATTTCTCGCTTCTCAGTTTTTAGTTGTATTTGTTTGCAGCTTGAAGGCCCCCCTATCCACACCAAATTGTAGTCCACCAGAACACGAGGATGGTATGATTGTTTTTTACTTTGTAAAAGAAGTTTACATCCTCAAACACAGTGTGTGAGAGACATGGTCTGTATGAGTATAAATATGCAGCATCGTTACTTTGGAAAACTATTACTCTTTGGTGGTTCCTCCATGAGTCCAACACTTTTTGGCTTAGGACTATTGCTCACAAGTATGATCCTCATCCTTTTGAGTGGCCATGGGGATATTTCTAGTGAGTTCCCCTCTTTTTCCCACTTTTTCCATTGTGTAGTGGGAAAGAGGAAACATGTTTTTTAGAAGATCACAATGGGATCTTTTTGGTGACTTTTTTTAGCTAGTCGAGGACTGGGAGCTTGCTTTCCATCTCTTTTGGGTTCAGTCGCTGATTGTTTGATAGGAGAGTGACAAAGATTGTCTCTCTTTTTGTCTTTGATTGAGGAGTTTGTTTTTAGGCATGGGATATAGGATGTTCGTGTTTGGAGGCTTTGGAGGGATTCTCTTGTCAATTCTTCTTTTCTTGTTTGATGGACCCGTCTCTTGCTGGCGAGTTTGTCTTTTTTGCTTTTTGTTGTATAAAGATCTCAAAGAAAGTCATGTTCTTGACCTGACAAGCCTAACATGAATGAGTTAATCCTTTGGATCGGCTTTCAAGAAGTTGATAGACCCCCTATCATACATCAATATAGTAGAAGGAAGAAGAAGGCGGAAACTGACCGAATCATACTGCCATGAGTGAGAAAATGACCGAATCCAATGTGCGAGAGACATTGGCGATGAAATCAAATGGAGGAGAAGGATCGACAAGCAAAGAAAACAATAGTGAAGCGAAGGAGAAGAAGACCGAAGAAGAAGATGGAAATAATGAATGGAATAAATTCAAGAAAGTCGAGATGCCGGTATTCAACGGTGAAGATCCCGATTCTTGGCTTTTCCGTGCAGATAGGTATTTCCAGAGTCACAAGTTGACGGATGCGGAGAAGGTGTTGGTTGCGACCATTAGCTTCGAAAGCCCAACGTTGAATTGGTATCGGGCACAAGAAGAACGTGATAAGTTCACGAGTTGGGTGAACCTCAAGGAAAGATTATTCGTTTGATTTCGATTAGTAAGGGAAGGATCGATTTGCGGACAATTCTTGAGATCAGGCAAGAAACAACGGTGGAGGAATATCATAACAAATTCAATAGATTGATGGCACTGTTAGCGGATTTACAAGATAGAGTGGTGGAAGAAACTTTTATGAATGGCTTGTTCCCATGGATTAAAGCGGAGGTTGATTTTTGCCATCCGATCGGTGTAGCCCAAATGATGCGGTTGGCTCAACTCGTGGTAAATCGGGAGATTATCCGCAATGAGGCTAATCTTAAGGGATACTTACGAATTGAAGTAATAATATTATTGAATCGTCCAAACTAATTCAATCTCTCTTTGTTAGTTCCTATCCATCCACGTCGTTTTTGTGAATCCATATGACTTTTGATGTAAGTATCCTGCTCAAAAACTTTTTTAATACTAAGAGTAATGTGACAGCTAATTCCAGTGTTAATAAAGGGAATACGATCTTTCCGATGAGAACGATCACTCTAAGAACAGCGTCTGGAGAAGTTAAGAAAGAAGGGCAGTCGAAACGATTGTCGGATGCGGAATTTCGGGCAAGGAAGGAGAAAAGGCTTTGTTTCCGTTGTAATGAGAAGTACTCTCATGATCACCGGTGCAAGAACAGAGAACAAAGAGAGTTGAGGATGTATGTGGTCAAGGCTAATGATGAAGAATTTGAGATTGTAGAAGAAGTAGAAAATGATGACAAGGAATTGAATTGTGTAGAGGTAGCGGAGGAAGACCATGCCATTTTTGAGCTGTCAATCAATTCGGTGGTGGGACTAACCAACCTAGGGACAATGGAGGTGAGAGGAAAGATTGGCGATAGAGAAGTTGTCATCCTAATTGACTGTGGAGCGACGCATAACTTCATCTTAGAAAAGATAGTGAAGGAATTACAATTGGGCGCGAAGTCAACATCTCATTATGGTGTAATTTTGGGCTCGGGTGCGGCAGTGAAAGGCAAGGGAGTATGTGAAGATGTGGAAATCAAATTAAACGGATGGAAGGTGGTAGCGAATTTCTTTCCCTTAGAGTTGGGAGGGGTAGATGTAGTGTTGGGGATGCAATGGTTGTACTCTCTTGGGATGACTGAAGTTGATTGGAAAAATTTGTCAATGACATTTTTGCATCAGGGGAAGTAGGTAGTGATCAAAGGGGACCCAAGCCTAACGAAATCTAGAGTGAGTCTCAAGAATATGATTAAGACATGGAAGGATTCTGATCAGGGGTTTCTAATTGAGTGTAGATCAATGGAGAGAGTCTATGAACCAGCTGAAGATGATGGAATTGAAGAAGTTTTAACAGTAGAAGAATCGGTCTCTGTGGTCTTAAAGAAGTTTGAAGATGTATTTACATGGCCAGAGACACTTCCCCCACGAAGAGATATTGAGCATCACATTTACCTGAAGCAAGGTACCAATCCAGTGAATGTGCGCCCTTATCGTTATGCTTATCAACAGAAGGCTGAAATGGAGAAACTTGTTGATGAAATATTAACCTCAGGGGTAATTTGCCCTAGTAATAGACTATATTCTAGCCCAGTTCTTTTAGTAGACTACAGAGCATTGAACAGTGTCACTATACCGGACAAGTTCCCCATTCCTGTTATTGAGGAACTATTTGATGAGCTGAATGGAGCAAGGTGGTTCTCAAAGATCGATTTAAAGGCCGGCTACCATCAAATTAGGATGTGTGGAGAAGACATTAAGAAAACGACCTTCCGCACTCATGATGGACATTATGAATTCATGGTCATGCCATTTGGTTTGACTAATGCCCCATCCACATTTCAATCGTTAATGAATTCAATTTTCAAGCCTTACTTGAGAAAGTTCATACTAGTATTCTTTGATGACATTCTGATCTATAGTGGGAATTTGGAGGCTCAATTGAAGCATCTTGGGGTGGCATTAGAAATATTAAAGAAGAATGAGTTATATGCCAATAAAAAGAAATGTAGTTTTGCAAAGGAGAGGGTGGATTATTTGGGACATATTATCTCGGGTCATGGAGTGGAGGTTGATCCTGAGAAAATTAGAGCCATCAAAGAATGGCCTATGCCAACGAATGTGAGAGAAGTCCGAGGATTCTTAGGCTTAACTGGCTATTATCGAAAGTTTGTCCAGCACTATGGATCTATTGCAGCACCGTTGACTCAACGAATAAAGAAATGAGGGTTCAAATGGACTGAAGAATCCAAGGAGGCTTTCATACATTTGCAAAATGCCATGATGACATTGCCTGTTCTAGCACTACCTGATTTCAGTGCTACATTTGAACTAGAAACTGACGTGTCTGGTTATGGCATAGGGGCAGTACTGACTCAGTCCAAGAGACCAATCACATATTTCAGTCACACGCTGGCAGTAAGGGATAGAGCCAAACCGGTGTACGAGAGAGAATTGATGGCAGTTGTTATGGCTGTACAATGATGGAGACCGTACCTACTCGGGAAGAAGTTCGTAGTTAAAACAGATCAGAAGTCCTTGAAATTTCTGTTAGAACAGAGTGATACAGCCTCATTATAAAAAATGGGTAGCTAAGTTGTTGGATTATTCATTTGAAGTAATATACAAGCCGAGACTTGAAAATAAAGCAGCTGATGCTTTATCTCGGATGCCTCCTACCGTTCACTTATGTAGTTTGATAGCACCAACTTTGGTGGATATATTGGTGGTAAAAAAAGAAGTGGAAGAGGATGGAAAATTGAGCAAGATTATGGTCGAATTACAGACAGTAGAGGGAGACACAAGGAGTAAATTTTCTATCGGCAGGGTATGCTAAGATACAAGGATAGGTTAGTATTGTCCAAAACTTCAGCATTAATTACGACAATATCACATACCTATCATGACTCAGTGTTAGGAGGGCACTCTGGTTTTTTACGAACTTATAAGAGGCTAACTGGGGAGCTGTACTGGGAAGGAATGAAATCTGATATTAAGAAATATTGTGAGTGTGTAGTTTTTCAGAAGAATAAGTCATTGGCACTGATACCAAAAGGGTTATTACTGCCATTAGAAATTCCAAATGGTGTTTGGAGTGATGTATTAATGGACTTTATTGAGGGATTGCCCAAGTCAAATGGATTTGAAGTCATATTTGTGGTGGTGGATAGGTTCGGTAAATATGGACACTTCCAAACTCTTAAGCATCCTTTTACGGCGAAGACAGTGGCGGAGTTGTTCGTGAAGGAAATTGTTCGACTACATGGGTATCCAAAGTCAATAGTATCCGACAGGGACAAGGTATTCTTGAGTAATTTTTGGAAGGAGATGTTCAGGTTGTCTAGTTGGATTTCATTTGTCAAAATGGCACCAAAATGGCAAAGTTTTTGTCTAAGGAATTAGCACAGGAGGAAATAGACAATCACTTGGAACAAAGAAACTTTTTCATCACTCTCTTAGTTCTCACTCACTAGATTTTCTTACATTTTCTAGCTTTGTTCACTTACCTTATACGTGGAGACACACCCCCCATTTATAGGGAGATATTTGGGGCCAATCAAAAGTATTTTCTAGGCTTCAATCTAAAATATCCCAAATATTTTTTTCATGAAGTTTTTCCGTATCTAAGGGAAGTTTCCAGGAGCCTAAGGAGAATTATATGCATCCAACATATACAATCTCCTAAATATTTCTTGAGAGATATGTGTGGAAACTTCCAGAAGCTTCTAAATGTTCATATTTTATTTTAATGTGTTCAAATATTCTAATTAAACTATAATATAACAATCGATAAAAAAACTCTTATCAAATTTACAATTTTATTAACAAAGAACATAATGAAAAATTTTAAAACATCAAGAGCAAAATTGAATAATTCATAAACTATTGTGTATTTTTCTTTTTAAATATCTAGACAATTAGCTTTTTCTTTTCTTTCATTCTTCTTTACTGTTTGGTTTAACTTTCCTCGTACTTTATTTTCTGTAGGCTGGTGACGATTTTGGTGTTGAAGTTGACAACATTGACTGGGACACTGAAGATGAGCTAGAAATTGAGAATATACCTTTAGGCTCTCATGCCAGTTTGGCATTTCCTGGTGTGGAGGCAAATATGGTAGGTTATGTCTACATTTGTAGTAAAGTTTGTCTGCGTTGTCTTTCCTCAACTGTTTAGTGGCAGTTTACTTCAAAATCTCCTTATTGGGGAAGTTCTTATTGAGTAGGGTAACAAACATCAAGTGTTTGATGATATTGAACTATAAGAAAAGTAATTGTGGTATGTGTTATCTTTTATGTAGTAATAATAATGAAGCTAATATGTGTGTGTGATAGACAATAAGAAAAATGAAGCTAAAATAGTTTGGTTTAGGTTTTCAGTTTGTTAATAGAAGCAAGATAATATTATTTTGCGATATCAAGCTTAGACGGATGTGTAGGATTTTATTGCATAACTAACTCTAATTTATCTTTTCTTCCTCACGAAGGCAAGCTCATCTGCAGGTCCATCCAACTCTAAGACAGTTGATCATTTTATTGGAATGGGATTTTCTGCAAAAATGGTTGCCAAAGCTATCGAGGAAAATGGTAACTTATATTTTATCTAATAGACTTTATGAGAAACAAATTGTGATTTTATTCAAGAAAACTTTAGGGATTCCTTTTTCTGTCTTACAACTTCAATAAGCACCTGCATAACTTTGTTTTGATGGACTATCCAGGAGAGGAGAATACCGATTCTATACTTGAGACTTTACTCACATTGTCGGTGAGTTTCTCCGATGATTACATACTAGGTTCTCAAAGTTAGTTTTTGTCATTATTTTGTGTAGATGAAATGGTTTTGCAGTCAAGTCAATGTTATGTACGTGATCACAGATTGGGAACATAGAAACTATTATATTTATCAGTAATCTAAATAACAAATTAACAATTCATATTTTCTTTGCCTGATGAATTGGATTTCCAATGTTCAAGAGACTGTTGAGATCTCAACCTGTTGTTTCATAAAATACTTGGAGATCATTGGCTAGGAGTCATCATGAGTCATGGACCTTTATTTCTTGTACTTCTATCACTGACCATTTATTTTCTTCTGGTAGGCTCTTGAAAACTCTCCTCCAAAGCAGCAGCACGTTGATACCGACGACTCTTTTTCGGATTATGAAGGAAGTTTTCTGGATGATTTTTCTGATCTAGACAGTGATTATGAAAATGAGGTTGTTTGATTTCCTTTGGTTTCATGTAACAGTTTGCTTTCTTATCATTTTTTGAACAAGTGTCTTGTAATGGTTTGACAAGTTATTGAGTTGATGCTTCTCCTTGCCACTCAATATTTCGTCATGATAGTTTGATTCATGGTGTAGGCGATTGCAAAACCTGTATCTGATGTTGACAACAAAATGACGTTCTTGGTGGACATGGGGTATTCTGAAGATGAAGCTTTTGCAGCAATAGAGAGATGTGGTTTGTACCTCAGTGTAGTACTTATAAATCTATAATATCTAAGCATAACTTCTCTAGATTGTTAACAAAGTCGTTACATTCTTCCAGCAATGGTTTGTTTACGAATTTTTTTCCTAATGTAGTCTTGAACGATGGCTATGGGATAAGAAGATTATCTTCTTTGGGGTATGTCATTGTTAGGGGCGTCATGGATAATATAGATGTCAAATTGCTATGGGATAAGAAGATTACCTTCTTCATTGTTAGGGACGTCATAGATTAAAATATAGATGTCTATAATGATATCGGTATTTCAATTTTATGGATATAACAATATATGTTTGAATATTTTTGTAAATAAATGATTACTAAAATTATTTAAATTTAGCATTAAGTTATTTTCCGTTAGCTATTATATTAAATTTGCCTTCACCCATCAGCTTAAGCTTTTGGATTGAGTTGGTGATTTAAGATTTTCGTTTTGGATTGAGTTGGTGATTTAAGATTTTCACTTCAAACTAAGTTATTTTTACTAATTAGTGCGTATCTTCATATTGAAATTTATAGATGTTATTTTATGATTTTATTACTATTTTAATGTTTTGTGGGTATTTATAAAAGATATAAAAGATGTTTATTGATATTGGTGGATATTTATGTCGAACCCTCTGATTCTGATTATGAATATATTGGTGGATATTTTAATCCTTGGGACATGTTTAAGATTCGGTGGGAGGAAACATGGTTGTCGCTAGACCATATTTTCATGATGATCGGCATGATCTTCATGGTAGCTTTGATTTCTACCTTGATTGGTAGATTTTGAATCAAGCACCAAATGAATGGAAACTCCCACAAGTCTAGAGTTCTGAAGAAGATGAGGATGCACATTACATCATATGTAATAGCGTTGGAGACAGTCTCCTTTGAGTGGCCCCCTGCCTTACAAGTTCAAGATTTTGCAGTTGGAAAATTATTCTCTCGTCTTTCTTTGAAGTAGGGTGGTGTTGGGATAACCTAGTTCCTATTCCAAGTCTATTTGATATTGAATGATACTCAAGACTTGGAATATGGAGGATTTGGGAGTACTATTCACCTCACAAGAGGATGATTTTGAAAATTTAGTTGACCGAGGCCATAATTAAAGAGCAAAGGTGCATGAAGAATTTGAATGGGAGTGGTCTTTGGGAGGTTCACAGGAGCTTTTCCTCTTTCCATTAAATTATAATAGGAACAAAGTGCCTACCTGTTTGTTGACAACACCATTTTCTTCTGCTTGGGAAATAAGTGTAATTTGTTTATATTAATTGGATTTTGCAGCTTTTTTAATCTATCTCAGGATTAAAGATTAGTGGAGGAAAATGATCAGTAATTGGTATTTTCTGCCGTGGTTTGAAGTTGGAGTGATGGGTAGGCTGTGAGGTGGGGTTGTTCCCTTTTTGCAAACTCGTAGTGGAAAAGATTCAAAGACACTTATCCTTTTGGAAGAGAATTTTGTTCTTAGGGAGGGAGACCTACCTTTATCCTGTCGGTTCTCAGTTGTAATTTCATTATCAAAGAAATTCACATTTCTTCTGAAAAAATAATAGTAACCATAATAACTGGAAACTGGTTCAAGTGAAACTCTAGTTTAACATACATGGCACCGTGTACCAATAGAAACAGGTCTACAAAAATTGCTGCCCAAAAATAAAAGCAGCCAGGCAGAAACAAAAAATCTTTTAATGCTTGAAAAGTTGTATCAACTTCACTAATTTATTTGTTGGGTTTCTTTAGTAGGATTCATAGTTGATTATCTTCTAATTTTGGGTTATTCGAAATAACAGTGCCTTTTTAAATTGCAGGTGTGCATTCCTCATTTGCAGAGCTGACAGATTTTATTTCTGCTGCTCAAATTTCAAAGGCTGCTGATGTTCTTCTTGGAGATCTCCCGGTTAGGGTAATTTTTCTGTCTTGCGAAATTCTTTATTTTGGCATTATGACAGAAAAGAAATCGACTTCAACGTCTCTGTTGACATTATTAAAGACCTTATCACATTGATAATTTCATTTCAATAGAACATATTGTTGCTTTCATTATTTGAACAGCCAAAGCCGAAGAATCTCAATGGCTGTAGTAAGCTCAATAAGAGAAGACATTATGATTATGACACATGGAAAAAGAAGAAACCTAGGTGTTTTGAAGACGAAGATGACGATACAATTCGTTTGCCGAACCCAATGATTGGGTTTGGGGTTCCGAATGAACTGTGCCTTACAGTTCACAGAAAAATTCCAGAGGGGGCCATGGGACCTCCTTACTTTTACTATGAAAACGTGGCCCTCGCACCAAAAGGAGTGTGGAATACGATTTCCCGTTTCTTATATGATGTTGAACCAGAATTTGTTGATTCCAAATATTTCTGTGCTGCTGCAAGAAAAAGAGGCTATGTTCATAATCTTCCAATACATAACAGATTTCCTCTTCTTCCTTTGCCTCCCCACACCGTACATGAAGCATTGCCTTTAACAAGGAAGTGGTGGCCCTCGTGGGACACTAGAACGCAGTTAAATTGTTTACAAACTTGCATTGGAAGTGCTCGGCTGACTGATAGGATTCGCAAAGCTCTTGAAGATTATGATGGCATACGTGATCCACCATTACATGTACAAAAATTTGTCGTAGAACAATGTCGGAAATGGAATTTGGTTTGGGTTGGAAAAAATAAGGTCGCCCCACTTGAGCCCGATGAAGTAGAAATGCTTTTGGGATTCCCTAAGAACCATACTAGAGGAGGTGGAATCAGTAGGACAGACAGATACAAGTCTCTTGGTAATTCATTTCAGGTACCAATCTCTTCACTCTTTTCTTTGTCTTATATTTAGATTACTCTAAATTTTCTTTTGAATATGATTGTGTAAGACACCTAGTTAGGATATTAATTTGGTTAATATGGTTATTAGAAGGGGGATATTAGTAAATAATCACTAAGTCTGTTGCGTTTTTTGAGTTATAATAGCAGGTGAAAGTGAGGCTAGTCTAGTATGAAGAATTTTATGGGATTTTCCTGGGAGAATTTAGGTGAGAGTAGCTCTCATAAGGTTATGATATATGGTCGTTTCGTCATTGGTATTGTGTTAAGATACTTCCTAAGAAGAATAAGGTCGGAATTTATTATCATGTAACTACAAGGAAATACAAGTTAAACCCAAGTATAAGGTACTTGGAACCCTCCCTCTTGAGTACTTCCACCCAGGCCCTAGATCACTCCACATAATGACCTACTTTACTCTCACATACCCTCCCTCTATCTATATTAAGCGTAACCACCCTAGTAACCACTCCTTCACAATTACTACTACTAACTTCCTATCTATCTTCTAATTACCCTTATATCCTTAACTAACATCATACTAAATATCCAGTGCCTAACATATTGCAATATATATTTCTATCTTTTTGTATTTTTTTTGGTTCTTTGTGGTTCTTGAGTGTTCTTGTTAGGCAGTATCGAATTGCATAACTTTTATAGTTGGACATCAGTGTCCATTTCTGGGGTTACATTATACTCATCGCCCATTCACTTCCGATTAATCCTTGGAGGCTTTGCCATGACCAGCCAAGGCTAGTTGTGGAAGACAACAAGGATTTCAACCAATCGAGTCTTCAACAGTTGTGATATCTTAACGACATATTTGCCTACAACTTTTCGTGGTTTCAGGTCGACACTGTGGCATACCACCTTTCGGTCTTGAAGGACATGTTCCCAGGAGGAATAAATCTTCTCTCTCTCTTTTCTGGTATTGGAGGTGCAGAAGTGGCACTTCATCGCTTAGGTATCCCTCTTAAAAATGTTGTATCTGTCGATATTTCGGAAGTGAACCGAAACATTGTGCGATGTTGGTGGGAGCAAACCAACCAGAAAGGGACTTTGATTGATCTTGCTGATGTACAAGAGCTAGATGCAGATAGATTACAATACTATATGAACTTATTTGGAGGTTTTGATCTCGTAGTCGGAGGGAGCCCTTGTAATAACCTTACAGGTAGCAATAGGTACACTCGAGATGGACTTGAGGGAAAAGAGTCCATCTTGTTTTATGACTATTTTAGAATCTTAGACCTGGTCAAGTGTATAGCCACCAAAACTGAATGATGATTTGATTGTAAAGCAAGTGAAGCCCCATCATTCTGCAGTAAAAAAGAAAAAAACATGTTATTCTATAGAACAAAAGTAATCTTGTTATTTGTCAATAATTACACTGTTGGAAGATGAGGCTTTTAATTCTATCATTATTTGGCCATTCAGGCCTTTGTTGTTCTTTAGTCTCTGTTGTACACTATGTTTCAATCATTGGGTTAATCAACAAAACTGCCCAAGTAAAGCAGCAAAGAAGTTTATATATTCTTTTTGCTTTTGGACAATAGCTGATGCTTTTCTTTTTGGTTTGGTTTGGTTGGCTTTTGAGTTGTTTATGGTTATATCCTAATCTATCTGATTTGTGTAGGAGTGAGCATGATAGATAAAAAAAGCGAGTTCATCGATCAAAATAGACTGAATCGAAGGTGGTTGGTTGGTGTCAATTTAGAAAAAAATCCAAAATCGATAATTTTTTAAAGAATACAATCATCTAAGACCTATCGTTTGTATTCTTCGATGGTTGAGCTTGGTTTGAGTACTTAATTGATCATAGTCGTTTAGTGGTTATTTAAAAATAAGATTGTGGTGTTTTATATACTTAAAAATTAAATTATTAGACGAGTTTGAGTGAGTTTTTAAATGGAATTAGGTGGCAAAATAGTTATTGATTTCAATGAGTTGAGTGTTTTTTTTTAATTGATTAATTATTAGTCTAAGGTAGTAATTGTCAGAAAAATTCCAAAATATTAATTAACGTGAGGATTGAAAACTCCCCAAAATTTAAGATTTAAATGTTAAATGGCAAAGCCTCCTATTGATTTAAATGTTAAAAGGTTCAATTCTTTTAAAATCGTGCTTAAATTTTAAATTGATTCTACCTTAAATTTTTAAATGTCTATAATATCCCAAAATTTAAGAAAAATTTCAAATATTTTTATCATTTTGTTTTTGGATGAAAATCATTAATATTTTGTTTTAAATTACTTGTGAACTTTTAAAAGTCTTATTAACACTTTTTAAGTTTAAAACAAAGTTTTTATCGGTGATAGATTGCATAAATCATAAGACCTCATTTCTAAGTACCAAAATTTTAAAAGCTAATGACAAAAAATATTTCATTATTTGCTCGATCTCTTCTCCTGTTTTCTTCTATCTTCCATCACCAAATTCTAAAAGTTTGTGGTGAAAAGTCTTGACGTTGTTGAATGGTTTCTATATATGCTAATCTTCTTCCAATGTTTTTAATGGAACATCATAAAAATCATTTAACAATCTTTTTCGACCTCTCTCTAGTTTTCATTATCTCTATATTTGCAACAAAAGATCCTCACTCAACATCCATTTTATTCATGTTTATCTCAATTTACGTGTGATGAACTTATAAACCAAGAATTGATTCATAGTGTTATATTAACTCACAATTCCAAAACTATGGTTGAATTGAAGAAACTTCATTAACCCCCCCCCCCCCCCCCCCCCCAAAAAAAAAAAAAAAAAAGCTTCCTTTCAACCACAAATAATTTTCTAAGAGAGTTGAAGAATCTTAAATGCTTGTTGATAAGTGAATAAAGCCATAATTACATATTTATCTTTACTTGTTAGAATATCTATTTTAAGCTAATTGGTTAATATTGAAATGAAATATAACTTCCAAAATTAAAATACACATTATTAAATTTTAATAAGCAAGATAACAGAATGAATAAAAATATTTACAAAATATATAACAATTTGTTTACTATTATCGATATCTATCTGTATTACTAATAGAGGAGGTTTGAACCTCTCAAATTTATGCTACCAAAATTGATAGCTAGTCCTGTGGTAAAATTGGTTTTGGATAATCCCTAAACCTTAGTTGAAGCCAATTGATGATCATGGTTTATGAGGTGTGAAAAAGAAAAGAAAAATCAAAATTTTGATTAGTTAACCAGAGTTAGAAAAACTAACCATAGTTAGGGTGAACGTGGTTGGCCGCAGCTAAACGTCCAGTTTCTATAAATGGCAATCCGATTCCACATTTTTCGCTTCATCATTTCTCTCTACGCTTCTCTGCCTTCGGAAGCGTGGTAGAGAGATAACACATCGCTATCGTTTTCATTTTCGATTGGTTTCATCCACGCAGCCTCGTTTATCTCTAAGGTAACGATCCTATTTTCTCGATTTTCATTCCTGGATTTGCAGATCTAGCGGATTTTCTTTCATTTCTGCTGCTGTTTTTTTGGTTTAGGGTTGCGTTTTCTCTGGGGGTTCTTGTTTCGATTGTTTATTTGTTCAACAGCTCTGGACTAATGCATGAATTTATGTTGCATGTGCTTTTTTGTTGTTTGCTCGTAATGGGTTCTGGAGAATTTTAGGTTTTGTACCCGTTTGCGTTTAGTTTCTTCTTCATTTCTCAAGAATTTGGCATATGCTGTTGGTTCTCGTTGATTGGATCTCCCTTTTCGAAGCCTCAAACTGTTTTTGTGCTTGCTGGAGGCTTTGAGGCAGGTTGAATTTTTTGGATGTTTCAGTCTCTTTTATTCGTGCATTAGTTTGAAATAAGGATTGGGATTTTTTGGCGGGTTGAGAATTTTCTAGATTTTTCTTAGGTTTACGTTTATCTGTTTAAATGGCCATCGAGAGAGCATAGATCCGGTTTGTTCTGAACTTTTTTAAAAGATGTTGGCTGATTTTCCAAACTTGATTGTTCTATCTCCTGGAAACCTTGGCTAAGTGGGCAGTGGGGAAAATTATAGCCTTGCAATCTTACACTTAGTTCAAAATGTTTCTTCGAGGTCTGCTAATAGTATTTCACGTTGCTGCGGTTTGGTTATTGCTTTGCATATTTTTGAAGAAAAGTAATTCTAGTTGTTTATATGGGATATGCATGGTAATCTCATCTTGTTCTCTGTATTTTTTTCTCAGTCGTCGAGTTATATATCTTCTGTTCATCGTTATGGCGGCTACTGCTACTGCTGTATCTGTTGGTCCACGATATGCACCAGAAGATCCAACCCTTCCCAAACCATGGAGAGGTTTAGTTGATGGGAAAACAGGTTATCTTTACTTCTGGAATCCGGAAACTAATGTCACCCAATATGAGAGACCTGTGGCTGCTGCTCCTCTTAATTCATCAATAGTGTCCATAAGTTCTTCCGTTCAAATTCAAAAGCCATCGTCGGGCCACTCTTATAATAATAATTTGAATGAAAACAACGATAAGTACGGAAGAGGTTCCCATGCACCCAAACAAGAGGTAGAGTGAAGTGTACAAATCGTAGATTTTTTTTTACTAACCCCTTTTATACACTGTGTCTACCCTTTAGAATGTTCCTCTGCGATCCTTCTGCCACTGAAATTTTTTAAAGGACTCTAGCATCAACTCTTCTTACATTAATGATTTTTCCCCTTTCTTTAGAAAGAGAGAATTACAATTTTGGTTTTACTTCTGTATTCTGATTCTGTCTTGGTTGCATGCGTCATTGTAATATTATGTATGGTTTAGTATTATTATCTAAAAACTCAACTATAGTTTATAAACAAAAATGAAAAGTTCTGCTAACTCATTTCCTTGTTCACATGATACGTCAGGTTGCAAGGGGTGAAACCTTTCAATCACATGATACCTCAAATGGAACACCTAATACTGGGCATGGAGGAGCACCGTTGAAAGGACACAGACCATCAGATGCAGGAAATGGTATATCTGTCGAGTCTTATCGTCAACGACATGAAATAACTTTTTCGGTGAGTGCACTGTTATTTTTAGGTTATTAGAATGTAGTCCTGCTAAAATTTATTTCTTTCTTTAGAGGTAATCGGGTTTTCGCTTCTTCTTGGCATTATCGTGATCGCATTTACCTCTATTTTCTGAATACAATTTTTTCTTGATGTTCATTTTTTTTCTTCTAGTAGAATTGACTGTTCTGTTAATTGTTTTCTAGGGAGATAATGTGCCGGCACCATTTTCATCATTTGAAGCCACCGGTTTCCCACCTGAGATTCTTAGGGAGGTATTAATTTCCACCTTTTTCTTTGCCTTTGTTGATTTCAATCTTTCTTTGTAGATTATCCATGGCTGACAATTCTGTAGGCATGCTCAGCTATATAAAACAAAATTTTCTGCTGAAAGTTAAGTGGTTGCTGGGGTCATGTTAATTCTTTTTGTCACCTGTACTTTTTTGTCGCAGGTGCGATATTTGCTCCTGGGAGGAGCTAATGTCGTACGCTGTGGTGCCCTCTTTGTTTTGGGGGCTTGCTTTAATTTGGAGTGCCCTTTTATGGTGGACCAATTTCTGGGAAGGGCTTTCCGAATCACCCATATTTGCAGCCGGGACTGCCGTTGGTGATGATTCAGTCTCCCACTAAGTTTGTACGAAAGAAGAGGCCTCCTCCTTCTGTAGCTTGCAATCAGCAAGCAATGGCCGCATGCATATATGGGGGATGATGCTTCTTCTGGACTTAGCGTATTCTTCTAAAAATCGAAAAATGAAAACCAACCAGATATTTTGAAGCCTCCTCTGCTTAATAGGGGTGACTTTTCCAGGTACATAATGCAGGGTTCTCTGCTCCAACTCCAATTCAGGCGCAGTCATGGCCAATTGCTCTTCAAAGTAGAGATATTGTTGCTATTGCTAAAACAGGCTCAGGGA
Organism: Cucumis hystrix; assembly: GCA_025688845.1. Taxonomy (NCBI): domain Eukaryota; kingdom Viridiplantae; phylum Streptophyta; class Magnoliopsida; order Cucurbitales; family Cucurbitaceae; genus Cucumis; species Cucumis hystrix. Next base: position 21,072,860 of record CM046886.1, on the reverse strand, counting down.
AAACTCTTGGGTACTTAATACCAGGTTTTATTCATCTCAAGCGCATTCGAAATGATCCTAAGCTAGGGCCGACTGTTTTGGTGTTGTCGCCCACAAGGGAATTGGCAACACAGATTCAAGATGAAGCTGTGAAGTTTGGGAAGTCATCGAGAATTTCTTGTGCGGTATGCTTGTTCTAATATATATTTTATTCTTCATTATTATTTTTTCAGTTTGTTTGCTTTGCAATTCCACCTCCAAGTTGTTGCTAGTTTGTCCAATTTCTTATGGTGAATCACTAATTTCTTTATTTCTAAAATGTGTTTTACATATTTTTCTGCATTGGAGTTTTAGGTTTAGCAACTGCTTGCTTAGAAAATTTTATGGTAATGACATGATTTTTTATCTCTTTGATGACATGAACATTTGGGTGTTTGAGGCAAAGGGTGGAGCTGTTTAGTCTTGGCAGCAGTGTAAGGATTTAATAAGTCATGCTCACAGTGGAGCACTTTGGGAAAATCCACTCCTCCCTCCCTATCTCCCTCCAAAACGCCCCTCAAAATGTTCAAAGTTTGGAGGATACTTGAGAATTTGAACATAGTGTAATTTATTTTCTTGCATTTCATGTGGGGTCCTGGTCTCATTATCTGAGGCATTACTTTTAGAAGTACCCCATTATCTTGTGTACCTTTAGCTTCCTTTTATTTCCAATCATTTTCTAACTGCTTGCGCCTCCTACATGATGTAATTGTATTAATATTTTTTCCAATTTTTTGGAGCAAATCATTCACTACTTTTATCTGTGATATTGAAGTGTCTATATGGAGGAGCACCGAAGGGCCCACAATTGAGGGATATAGACCGTGGAGTAGATATTGTAGTTGCAACTCCTGGTCGTTTGAATGATATTCTTGAGATGAGGAGAATCAGTCTGCATCAGGTTTCTTATCTTGTACTAGATGAGGCTGATCGCATGCTGGACATGGGTTTCGAACCCCAGATTAGAAAGATCGTAAAGGAGGTACCTGCGCGCCGGCAGACTTTAATGTACACAGCTACTTGGCCAAAAGAAGTTCGGAAAATTGCATCAGATCTGCTTGTTAATCCTATTCAAGTCAATATCGGCAATGTCGACGAGCTTGTTGCCAACAAGTCCATCACTCAGGTATGAACTTAACTGTACATTTTCTCAATATATTGGATCATTTTTCTCAGTCTACTTCATTTGGTCGTTTTTATGATTCCTTTTTTAAGCTGTAAGCATTTCATTGTTTGAATTGGCTTAAAGTCTCAGTTTTGGATTTTGTACTTCATTGATTTGCATGGCAGCATATTGAAGCATTGGCACCATTGGAAAAGCACAGGCGATTGGAGCAGATATTGAGATCTCAAGAGCCTGGATCAAAAGTGATAATTTTCTGTTCTACAAAGAAAATGTGTGATCAGCTTGCTCGCAATCTTACACGCCAATTTGGAGCTGCTGCAATTCATGGAGACAAATCCCAGGGGGAGAGAGATCACGTTCTTGGTCAATTTCGCACAGGAAGGACTCCTGTGCTTGTAGCTACTGACGTTGCAGCTCGAGGATTGGATATTAAAGACATCAGGTTTGCATCGCCATATATAGTTCATTTTTAAACAAAATTCTATTCTTTATTGTATGCAGAGAGGGCAAGTCATCTTCCCGTGCTGAACAAAATAGGAAAGATTCACAGTTAAATGGATTTAACAAGGAACGACCGCAAAACAAAGGATGGTTATGAAATCAGTCGGAATTGAGATCCCAGATGGCTGTATTTACTCGTGGTTTAAATTTTGTAAACTTGGCCTGTTCTGTGTTTGGGGTGGGGATGAGAGATGCAAAAACTAATACACATGTTTTTTTATCAGTGTCATATGGAGCATGTTATCTTACAATGTCTACTTTTTTACAGGGTTGTTATCAATTATGATTTCCCATCCGGAGTGGAGGATTATGTCCATAGGATTGGTCGAACTGGAAGAGCAGGTGCTACCGGCATTGCTTACACATTCTTTGGTGAGCAGGATGCAAAGTATGCTTCAGATCTGATTAAAATTTTGGAGGGAGCTAACCAGCGAGTCCCACCAGAACTTCGTGATATGGCTTCTCGAAGTTATGGAATGGCCAAGTTTAGACGTTGGGGTTCTGGCGCTGATGGTCGTGATGGTGGTCGAGGTGGGCGCAATGATTCCAACTCTGGTGGGAGGGGTGGACGGGGAATGTCTTCCTTTTCTTCCTCCAAGCCAGAACGAGGTGGTGGCCGAGGGTATGACTTTGACTCACGAGAGAGGTACTAAATTTCATTTCTAGGGTTCCTGAAATATTTGTTTTCATAGGCTTTGTTAACTGACAGGACCAATTACATCTGGCAGTTTTAAAGATTGAGTTGGTGTTTTGATGCTTTTTATTTTTCCTGGTTGACAGGTATGATTCTGGATACAATCGTGGTCGCAGTCGGAGTCCTCCAAGGGGTGGTGCGGGAGGTGACCGAACCAAAAGTTGGAACCGTGACCACAGTCCTCCAGGCTGGAGCCCTGACAGGTCTGGACCAGCACGTGAGCGCTCTCCAGTTCGGAGTTTTCACCAGGCCATGATGGAACGTAGCAACATTCCACCTCGAGGAGTTGAAAATGCTAGTAAGAATGGTTCTGGAAGCTGGAACCAAGTCCGAAGTCGGAGCCGTAGCCGAAGCCGTAGTCCTAACCGTTTTAACCGTGCTGCTCCAGCACGAGAGCGTTCTCCAGTTTTGAGTTTCCATAAAACAATGTTGGACAAGGGAAACTCTGGAGGAGGCACACACGACAACCCAGATTACAAGGATTCAAGAAGATCACCCCGTGATAGAATGGACGGGGGAGGATACGAAAAGAGTTCTCGCACTTCATACCCTCGAGAAGAAGACGAGGAAGGCATGATCCCTCAAGATGAACAAGGTAAGGGAGCATCAGACTGATAAATAATATCATCATTCGTAAGGCCACTTCTTCTTGAAAGGGATAAGGGTCTGTCAGTAGTGAACGGAGGTTAGTTAGTTACATAGCCTTTTTGGTGCCATATGCTCTGATTATATTTTGGAAACTATTAAAAAGAAGACCCAATTATTTTTATGCTATCTGAAGTTCCAAACCTCCCAACTCTTTTTGGTTCAAAAGAAAGGGTGTCGCTGCTTATAGAAGTTTTTGTGTGTGCCTGAATCCTCTTGATACATATTTTTTATGAAACAGGCTTTTTAATTTTAAATTTTTTTGGGGGAGGAGAGAGGTGTTTAAAGAAAAAGGGGGGTTCTGAATTTGAAGAAGAAGGTTGTAATAGAAAAGACTTAAATTGTAAATGTAGTGATGATGTCTGTCTCAATGAGATGTACATGTTTGCTAAAAGGGAGTAAAATCAGAGTGCTCTCTTCTAAACATTTTGGTCTTTCTGTTGTTGTTGGACTTTGAGAAAGCACACTTTGTTTCAATCATTTTTTATTTTATTTACTTCATTCTTCTCCATTTCTTGGTTAGCTGTTTAGTTTTTACTCTCATCTATATTTTTATTAGGTCTGTTTTTAGAAGTCTTTTGGATTTTATAATGGAGATATCAAATGTCATTTTCCTTCAAAAATTAATATTTGAGAACCATATTCCTCTTGAATTTTTATTGATTTGCTTTTGAATATATATCTATATCTATTAATTATTTATTTTGGATTAATTTCTTGACGTGTTATATGTCAACATAGAGGGTTTGAGTAGAAGAGATTAATTACTAAAAATTGATGATATTTTATTTTTAAAATATGAATTGTTTCCTTACAAGTTGTTTAGTATTGTTTTATTATTTTTCTCTTAATCCTCCAGCTTAATTTGAAAAACAGAAGTAAAAGATTAATTGTTTTAATTTTAAAAACTTGACTTCATCGGCAAACAATCCTACATATAAATAACAACAGTATTTAAAATCAATACATAAAAATAGTGTTTATAAGTTATCCAAAGAGGTCTAAATAAATACATAAATTAATACATCGACTTTTCATGAATTATATTGAAATCCTTCTTGTACTTTCAAAATTATATCAGATCAAGTTTTATCCAAATTCGCATAAAGTTTCAATAAGCAATTAAATCCAATTAAGGTAAGCTTTTTAATAGATGATACAAAATATCAAAAACTTTGAATCGAACAATTACTTTAAATATAAAACCATGTGAATGAAACGATTACACACAGAATAAACAGAACCGATTTGTCAATTTCAAGTTAGGTTACTACATAAAATGGTGTACAATCCAAAAATAAAATTTTGGCGTACAACTATTGTCATGCACTCAATTTAGATTTTCAAAAATAAAAATTTGGCATACAAAAATTTGTCAATTTGGCATACAACTATTTGTCAATTTGGCATACAACTATTGGAACCAAGTGTTTAATAATCTGATTTTGCCATTTCTTTCTAAACAAAACAATTTTCTACCTAAATTAGTTACAAAACTAGGGTTAAAAAAACATAGTTAATTAATTATCCTAAAAATCAATAACTACGTGCTCAAAAAGTCATGAAAAACTATATTTTTCCATACGTATTAACACAAGAAATATAGTCCATAAAATAACAATTAAAACCTTTAAAACTATAATAAAAAAATATCTTTTTGTTCTAAGGTTTTGTTGGATTTTAACAAAACATTAAAAGAACAGTTTATCTTACATTGAAAAATTATTAAAGCACTCTGCCTCTCTCTTCGTTTCAAATAATCCTATTTGAAGTACTTGGTATACCAATTCGGTTGTGTGAGTAGTGTAAAATACTGCTCTTGTAACGGGCTTTAAGTAAGAAAGAGATTTCTATGTGATTGTAATGATTTTTACAATGTAGACTTTTTTTTTAATATTTTCTCAAGTTAATTAGTGTTTTTTGGACAATTGTATATATAACAATTAATATCAAAGTATTGACATTTATAATAGGGCTGTCAAGAAGAATAACAAATTATGACTTTTATTTTGGGAAAATAGCAAATTTATTTTTAAATTGTTAGAATAGAAAAACTGAAAAAGTCTGAAAAATAAATAAATAGAACAATGTCTCAAATGCCTCTAGCCAATTCAAAAACAGTCATAAATACAATTGTTCATCTAAAACCCAAATACCTTGTAATTAAATAACACATCCATATTGAAATTGTGCATGCTTAGGTATTCAAAGCCGAAAAGAATCCAACTTCACTATCTTCCACTTTCCTAGATTCCACCAAATCTTCAAAGTCTTCGATCAGTTGCAGAAAAGACTGGAGCTGCAAGCTTCGTCCTCTTCAAAACCTTCAAAGTCTTCGTACATTCAGAATCACGAAAGGTAGTAGGTGTGCTAGCCCGTTCCATCTTCTATCCTCTTTGGTCTCTTCCAAAAGATCTAAAAATTAATATTATTTTAACTTCAAGGGGTAATTAAGAAAAATTACAACAAAACCCTAACAATTACATAAAGTCACTAAAATTCGACGACTGACGATGACTGGAAGTTTTGGCAGAACTGGTGAATGAATGGTGATGATGGAGACCGACGCGACTGAGCATGCGATGCACGAAGGAACAACCAGCACAAAGGCGCTCGACTTCGGATGAAGTAAAATGCGACAAGTGGCATGCAGCGAAGGAGACTTTTCCTTACGGCTTAGTTCTCAATCAACAAAATGGAGGGGATGACTACAAAGGTGGAGATCTCGACTGGACGGAGAACACTCGAACGGAGATGGATGTGTCGTCGGCGGCTAGGGTTTGATGAGAGTGAAGAAGATGATGAATAGTAATAATAATAATAATAAATATTATTATATTATTCTTTTCCTTTAAATATATTCCTTTTCTTTTTTTTTTCTTTTCCAATTTAAATAAAACAAATCTTTTCTGCTCAATTAATTCCTTCCAAAAATAAAATATTCAACTTTTTTTTTTTTATAAATTTTAGAATATAAATAATTCGAAAATGTTAAATTTATGTTTGCCATTATTTTGGAAATATGAAGCAAATAACACGATGTTGAGGGATGATAAAAATTTTAATAATATAAGTGGATAATCTTAAAACGATTTTAGGGATGATAAAATTTTAAATTCAAATTATTATTAACTATACCTATTTTTAAAGCAATTTTAATATTTTGGCAATTTCAAATCAAAATTTAAAATCTATTTTAAAAAAACAATTATGGAAAATAGATAAGGGATATTAACAAGATAATACTAATATTTTGAAATTATGTTTGACATCGTTTTAGGGAAATCAATCAAGTAGCACGATTATAGGGGAGATCAAAATTTTCTTAGAATAATCCTATTAAATGCATCATAATTATAGGGGTAAGATACAATTTTAATTCCAAATTATTATTATGTTAAATAAATTGTTATTAGAAATATGAAAAGTTTAGGAAAATCAATCAAATGCCACGATTATAGAGAAAGATCAAATTTTTCTTAGAATAATCATATATACATTAAATGCATCATAATCATAGGGGTAAGGTACAATTTTAATTTTAACAACTTCAACTAAATAAATTGTTAATTATTTGATTTGAAACTTATAAACACGAAAATCTGGTATAAATTGCAACATAAATCTAGGAGATGTTGATTCAATCAGATCCATCCCGAAAATAAATTTTTATTTAATATTTTACACAACTGAATTATTTGCAAATATACTGTATCTGTGATTCTGGTTTATATTCCATCATTTTAACCTACACAAATACACTGTATCTATCGGATAAGAATTTTTCTCGTAAAATCGACTGAAAATATAAAAAGTGAAATTCTTGTATTCATATTTGATATTATTCTAGGGGAGGATCTAAAATTTAAATTCAAATTATTATTAAAACTATATTATATATTATTTAATAAATTGTTTCAATTATAAAAAATGTGAAAATCTTGTGTTTATATTTGACATTATTTTAGGAGATTATCTAAAATTTAAATTCATATTGTTATTAAAACTATATTATGTATTATTTAATAAATTTTTTAAAATATAAAAAAGCAAAAAATTTAGTATATATATTTGTCGTTATTATAGGGGAGGTTGGTGTTATTTTGTTGAATTTTGTCCAAACAACAAAATAACACATTTAGTTAAAATTTACCAAATTTAAATGTTATTTACAAAATAAAGTGAATTTGTGCTATTTTCAATATCCTATCACATTTTTTTGACATATTGAACTACATTGTATTTGGAATATTTGAATTATCATATATCTAGGGAATGATACTACATCTTGATGACCAAATTTTTTATCTTTTTTTGTACGTCCCAAATTTGTTGATTGGAATATGTTTGTATAATGGATGACTGAGATTTTAAGAATTGTGGATCACAATGATGGTGTATTTGAGACTCTCACTAGATGAAAATAAACGTAGATATTAACGTAATTTAAAAGTACAACGTCTCAAAATAATTATTCAATACTATTGGCACAATAAACTAATTTTTTAAAAATAAAAATCAACCAATTAGCACACGGAAGATAAAATTTTAAATTCAATTTGTTATTAACCATACATATTTTTGAGGTATTTAAATTCAAATTTTTATAAATATTTTGGAATATAAATTATCCAAAATTATTGAATTTATGTTTGTCATTATTTTAGGGATATCAACTAAACTAAATAGCACGACTTTATGAGTGAATTTGCTTTAATAAAATAAGTAGATAATCGTAATTAGTACGATTTTAAGGAATGATAAAATTTTAAATTCAAATACTTATTAAGCATATGTATTTTGGAGGTATTTAAATTCAAATTTTTTTTAAAAATATTTTGAAATATCAATAATTAAAAAACGTTGAATTTATGTTTGCCATTATTTTAGGGATGTGGTCGTTTAAAAGAATTCAAATTGACGATTTTATTGGATGTTATAAAATCTAACTTCAAATTGTTATTATAAATATGAAAAATATGTATTATGTATTATATAATAAAATATTAATAAATATTAAAAAGAATTTTATGCAATGGAAAGTGATGAAATTATATTAACCATTATTTTAGAGGTGACAAAAAAATTGAATTCAAATAGTCATTACTATATTTATATATTGTGAATTATAGAAATAAATTGTTAATTAATTGATTTGAAACCTAAAAATCTGAAAATCATGTATAAATTACAGACATCAATCTAGTGGATGTTAGTGTAATCTTATATATTCCGAAAATAAAAAAATATTTAATATTTTTCAAAATTAATAGTTTTTGCAAATACACGAAAATTTGTGGTATTCTGTATCATTTTTACCTATACAAATACACGAAAAAGAATTTTCGTATACAAAGGGTGTTATCGGTTTAAAAAAATAAAAAAGAAGTCTACAACCCCATTTTTGCTATAAATCTTAATATTTTTTAAATTTGCTATTTTTCATTTTGTTATCAAATTTTTTGTTATTCTCACAGTTATCTCTTTATAATAACATTTGGAAAAAGTTGCAAATATAACAAAGTATATCCGTGATAGACTTCTATCACTAGACTCTTATGGTTTACAACACAATATATTAGTGATGTAATCAGGTTGGGTTGTGAGACATTCTCAATCCAACCCAACCTAATTCGTAAAATATGGGTTGGGTTGGAAAGACCTTGACCTAATTTTTTGATTTTATTTTATTAAATAAATTATATATATATATATATTATATTAATTTGGATTGAGTTGAGTTAAAGCAAATTTTTCAACCTCCAACTCGATACCCAACACAATCCGAAAAAATCTAATTTTTTTAACCCAACTCAACCCACATTTTAACTTAACTCAACCCAACCTTCCGGGTTATTCGGGTTTAACTCATACTTTTACACTCCTACAATCTATTAGTGATAGACTCATAGATTTTACTATATTTTCAATTCTTTTAAGACGTTGCGATATATTTAATTATTTTTAATTGTTATATTTGCAACTATGTCTTATAATAATTGTTTTTAATTGAAAGATGGAAGAAAAAAAAAACAACATTGAAAAAAAAATTCTTAGGGGTAAAAAGGTAATTGTACCTTAAACCTCAACAAAGTTTCAAACATTTTGAATAACTAATAGAAAATATATTTAAGGCTGAGAAATTGTGAAGGACCAACGATCACCGAGAGAAGCTCCATAGAGAACGTGGCGAACTCTTAAGGCGAAGACGAAGCAATTCCCTTATCATTCTCCTTCGATTTTGACGTTTTCATCTTTTCAACCCAAGCTCTGTTGTCGCCATCAACCAAAACCAACATTCAAACTGGAATAATCGTCTTCAATTTCTTTTTCCTCTTCAGGAATCCTTCACTTTTTCCCATTTTCCGTCTCTGTAAGTGACCGGTTTTTCATTTGATTGCGTTCAGTCAGTGCAGTTGCTGAGAGTATGAAGAAAAACGTGTCTACATTGGGAATTAAAAGTGATTCCAATGAATTAATGATCATGTGGTGTGCAATTTTGTTAACAATATGATGAATTGTGGCTCTAATTTGAGAAATGAATAGTTCAGTACTAAGTAGAACGGAATTGATTTTAATTGAATCGGTTAATAATGACTTGAAAATTTTCTTATTGAGGTTTGTAATGACATTTACATATGCTAATCTGGGCTGTGATTGGAAACTTGGAATCTGGCTTATCTTTTGTTTAATGGATTGATCTGAGGAATGAACCGTTCTAGTTTTAATGACTAAGAACTCTGGTTTCACTTGTTGGCTTGAAATTTTATGTTTTGATCAGTTTTCATACGGAATAGTATTTGTTAGAAATTTGAGGTTGATCAATGAAATTGGGAAGTAATTTAAATATATTATGTGTCAGGATGCTGTTCGAAGCTACTGGTGATGCAACGACCCTCAGTTACTGGTTAAACTGGTGGGCATTAATCTGTGAAATTTGGGTATTTGCTTCTTTTACCTTTGCAATATGGATGATATGGAATTACGAAGTTAAGGATAGATTAGGACATAGCAGACAAGGAACTCAGCTGGATAAAAACAAACTTCGGGGTTGTGAAGCTTGGACACCATGTCTCATACAAATTCATCCCATCTGTTTATTGGCTTTTCGAGTTTGTGCATTTGGTATGATGTTGGCTTCATTAATTGTGAAGGCTTTGGTTAACGGAGCTTCCATGTTTTATTATTATACTCAGTAAGCATTCTCTTCTTACTATGATTATCATCTTGGCTATCTAAAAGTAAAGTAGAGCAAATCAAACCTTCTGCGTATACTGTTTTGTCTCTGGATGAATTGTTCTAGTCATTACTCGCCGTTTAATTGTTCCTTAGAACAGTGAGTCAGTGAGTTGTCTTAATTGGACTCATTTGATTTTAGTTAAAATAAGGCATTTAAATTATTGATTGAACATCAAGGATGGAGGCGATTTGGATGTTTTGGATATTTACTGGAATGAGTTTATCATTATTTCAGGAGGTTGCAAATTTGAATTCATCATTTATGTATCCTCCATTGTGTTCTTATAGATGACATACTGTGCAAATTTACCAACAAATTTTCCAGTGTTTATGAACCCCCTTCCCTTTATAATCTTCTGACTTCTGTTTTGCTGTATGGATTGTTTGGCAGATGGGCATTTACTTTACTTACAATATATTTTGCGGTATGTTCATCTATTTTTCTTAATTTCAGTACTGATCAATAGCATAAGCTTCTATGTATTTCAGCTTCTTCAATGCTTCAATAACTCATTTTCTAAATTTCTTCTTTCAGTGTGGGTCATTGATTTCCATATATGGAGTTTTCCTCTGTAACAGAAAAAGAACAGAAGGTCTTTATGCTCAAGTTAATGAGAATGGGATGGAGGAAGGGCAACATGTTCCTCTCCTTTCTGGGAAGCCCTCAAATTTAATTGGAGGAAATATAGTTTCGTATTCAAAGGACCAAAGCTTTTCTTCAACGGCTGTCAACATCTGGAGTTATATTTTTGAAGTTTTATTCCAGGTTAATTTTCTATGTAACTTTTTTTTTATAAGTTGTTTAACTTATAAAAAATCAATTCTCAAATTTGTTTGTATCACAATCGACTTTGCCGACTTTTTTTTTTTTTTTTTTTTTTTTTTTCTCCAAACAGATCAATGCAGGGGCAGTTGTACTCACTGATTGCACTTATTGGTTTGTCATATTTCCATTTCTTACCATCAAAGATTACAATTTAAGCTTTGTAAGTACCGTGGTTTCAAGCAAAATGTGTAGCCTTTACTATGTTGTTTACTTGGATGCTAATCATAATCGGTTGAGATGCATCAAATGATAGCTCTGATATAGTTATAATTAGTATCATTGTAATCACTCGAGAATATTTGTTGGATATCAGTTCATAGTTCATTTATTACAATTTCTAATTCTCCTCTGCTTAAGGTTTGCTCCATCTCAATCAGTTATCTCCATAATGTCAGATGACGATCAATATGCACACGCTGAATTTGGTTTTACTTCTCGGTGAAACTGCTCTTAATAGCTTGGTAATGTTTTCTCTTCTATATCACTTTTTGTTTCAAAAATATTTTTGATACCTAAACTTTACTAAAGTAACAACTAATTCTTAACCTTAGTTTGTAAAATTTAGTCCCACTACTTTGAACATTGTAACAATTTGGTCTCTATATTCTAGTATATTACAATTTACTCATTCTACTTTTTTTTACAATCTAATCTAATTTATACATGAACGAGATTCCCATTAAAATCTCAACAGTATTTTTCATGATTCTGACTTAATTGCTACAAATCTTCATAGTATGGACTAAATTGTTAGTTCAAGGATTACTAATTCGCTACAAAATTAAAATACAATGAGAAATTTTACAAATACAAGTTTAGATACTAATTGTTACTTTTCATGAAAGCTGCTTTGTTTTTTAGGCTCGTTTTTTTTATCTTCCTTGTACTCTTCTTTTAATAAGCTGTTTGATGTCAATCCACTGCAGACACTTCCAACGTTCCGAATTTCATTCTTCTTTTTATGGACGGGTATCTACGTCATTTCCCAGTGGATCGTCCACGCATTTGTTTGGATTGGGTAACTTACAATTTCCCTTAGTTCTATTTTCCAACTCTTGCCTATGAAATTCACCAATAAAATAGCAAGAGTTGCCTTTCTTTTCTGCAGGTGGCCTTACCCATTTCTTGATCTGTCGGCTCCTTATTCTCCATTATGGTACGTACCTAGATTTTCAATTCAGTCAAAATTATTTGGCATGAACTTTCACATAACTTAAGTATTTAATGTATCATGATCTGCAACTTCATCACAGTCTAGAAACTATGCTCTGATTAACAAACAAATGACTATTAATTTGTACATATTCACTTGCGTTTATATCATATAGATTCATTTTTAAAAGAAGGTTTTTCTTTACTTGTTCTTGGTTTATAAACGTTGTACTTGTTTCCTAAACTCTATTCAAAGAGCAATTATATTCGTTGCTGTTAATTTTTCATTAATCATTGTACAAAAGACGTTAAATCTATTTTGAAACATAACTCCTAGATGTGACTTAAAAGTTCAGAAGTTATATACATTGTCTGAGTAGAGATCTATTCACCATATAAATAAACATTCAACGTGTTATGTTTGGTTTGATCAAATAATTTATAAACCATTTACCTCAAACCAAAATGGAACAATATAGATCTCTGAACCTTTGTTCCATAAGGTACTGACCCATGCTATTTTCTTTCTTTTTCTCAGCATTTCTCTAGCAAGTAGCTCTTTAAATGATTTATTCAAAGTTTTTTCTTTCATATCATCACTTTTTTTAACATATCTATGAGTGTCTGTGTCAGCATCTCAACAAATTTTATGAAAAACATTCAATCATATAATCATTTTAATGGTTTGTTTTGCACTTTCAAATACAATTTTCATTATTATGTTTGAATGATGAAAACATTTTTCAAAATCACTTTCAAACATGTTGTTGCGAATGTGTTTGGTAGTGATTTTAGCATAGCCAAAATTACTTTTGCACAAATATACGGTGTTTGTGTTTAGAAAAATCACTTTTGCACAAATATACGATGTTTGATTTTAGAAAAATAAGAAATTACTCAAATTTTATTTTTGAAGCATCATCTCTCGACACCATCGTGGGAGGGTGATTATTCTAGAATCACCACCTTATTTTTCATAGTTTTTGGAATACCCAAAATACTCTCTTAGACTTTTAACCTAAAATTGATTTTTGAAGCATGATTCAAATTTCACGTTTGTCTTCCCCATCCTCTCCAATCCATCTCGTGCCTCAACCATTTCACATGGCACCACATTTTCCTTCTATTTAAGCATTTTGTAATGATACAGACATTTTTAGTTTGGATGAATCATATGTTTTGAATTTTTTCTTTTATTTTTAATATGTTCATTTTTTTACCTCACATATCAATTTTCATATACTAATCTCACAATAAAATAAATTAATAAAATTAGTTATTTATTATAATTATTTTTTTTAAAAAATAAACTTCCAAATATAAAATACCCTTTTGTTATCAAACATAATGTTGAAAATCAATTTTAAGAGTTTGTTGGCAAACATAAATTTTATTGTATCAAAATCAATTTTACAAAATCTACTTATCTACATTTTGTTTTTAAAATTATTACTTCAACTATTACTTCTAAACACCCCCGTCGGTGATTCTAAATCCTTTTTCTTTGATGAATCTCAGGTATATACTAATGGGATCGATTCACATTCCAAGCTATGGTATTTTCATGTTGATTATAAAACTGAAACATAAACTGATAATGAAGTGGTTCCCTCAGCCATACCATTGCTAGCAAGCAAGACTGACAAACGTTGAATCATGGTTAGTTTTTTTGGTTGATTACTTAATTATTTTCTTTTGTCTACCCCTTCCCTACAAAGGTAAGAAACTTGATGTTGAGAAATAGAAAATATTCTGACCAAAAATAGGAGATAGCAAAAGGAGAGGGGTGGAATGGAGAACACATTTGTGGATGCTATTACCAAAAAGATGCAAATGTTTCACCGTAGGTTTTTAATCATACCTACAATGTTACTGTCATGTATATGACACAATTGATTTTCCTTTTAATTTTAATTTTAGATTGTGTTTAGAGGGTATTATTAACCATTGAAAATATTTACAAAATATAGTAAAATTTCACATTCTATAACCGATAGATTTGAAATATTGCTTTACTTGAAAATGTCCCTGGGTTAACGTTGCCTAAGCTTGTGAAACCTGGCTTGTGTTTTTGGTACGTGGGGATAATTGGTTTAAATTTTGTTAAACTGATAGCTATACATTTAGGTTTGTTTAGACATTAGATGTTTTAATATCTCCAACATTAGATGGTGTTAAAAATATACACACACAAGTACCACATCTATGATTTTACACAATATGAACTAATAAACTGCTGCGAGGTATGTTGGTACTTTCGTAATTCTAGTTCAATTTTAGTTTATGTACTAATCAATCTTGAAATTGGATCCTTGAAGGTAACTCTCATCAAAATTTTCACATAATGAAATATAATATATGTTTTCAAAATTTATAGTGAAATGCTCCTAAATAATATTTTTTCTTTTTTAAAAAATCACAATAGTCATATAGGACATGTTTGGGGAGTGGAGTGAGCTATAATAGTTCAATATTTGTTTGGGTATGGGCAAGATTTAGTTTTAGTTGAGGATTAAGGTTATGATTTAAAAGAACCCACGTAACATTAATATTCTTCAACTCTAGGTATTTGTTTGAATGGTTGAAAAAATTTCAAACACTACCTCGACGGGCCAATTTCAGACCACCATCTCCGGTGACTCCATTGACAAACTTCTGCCACCCAACTTTGGCAACCGTCGCCACCAATCAACGTTGAAATTTTTTTAGTAAAAACATTTTTAAAGTTTAGGTTGATCTTCGATCACCACCTCCACTGACTCTACTAATTAACTTTTGAAAACCAACTCTAGCGATTGTCGACAACCAACCTTCTGTCGCTACCAATCAACCTTAATTTTTTTTAATAAAAACATTTTTAGGATTTAGGCTATCTGACAACCATTTTCGATGACTTCACAGACAAACTTTAGCAACTGTTGCCACTTTTTTAGTAAATATAACAAACAAAAGAAACTTCTATATACAAATACTTGTAAGAAAAAAAAAATACATTGTGTTTTTATTTTAAGAAGTTTTTATCAAGAATGTTTAAATAAAAATAGATTTTTGAGAAACCTTTTTCTAAGTAATTTCCAATGCACTTTGAGTT
The DNA here is from genome assembly GCA_025688845.1 of Cucumis hystrix. Taxonomy (NCBI): domain Eukaryota; kingdom Viridiplantae; phylum Streptophyta; class Magnoliopsida; order Cucurbitales; family Cucurbitaceae; genus Cucumis; species Cucumis hystrix. The sequence continues at coordinate 21,057,568 of CM046886.1, read as the reverse complement.
AAATTATAATAATATTTTTTTAAATACACTCTCTTGTGATTTTTTTTCCTTGCAAACTTATTTTATTTACTTGTTAATAGTCATATACTAAGACTGTAGTTAAATTTACTAAATGAACAATCTAATTAACAATATGTAAATAAATCACATATCAATTTTTATAAAATATGTTATAACATAAGATGGTAGAAGATACGCATTTCAAATAATAATAAACTAGTTTGTATAAATGAGTGGAAGTTACAATTTGAACACATACGGTAATAATTCAAATTATAATACAATAATTTTATGATCAAAATTATATGAAGGGTTGTTCTTAAACAACCATTTTATGTAAGTCTAGTATTTGTATGTTTCGTGCTTAATAACACATTTATAACTTATCTCTAACGTGTGTAAGTTCGTCCACCAAATTATAATTCTTACTTTGTTGTGCCATCTCACATAAAATTTGAATGTTGTTACTACAATGTGATTATACCTAAGAATTACTAAATTTATATTTGCAATGTGTATGCATGTAACCTTACTTACACGATTAGGTTGAGTTATCCATCTCCACTTTTCACTAAGGGAAAGGAACGATGTTTGGAATATATTCTTAAGTGTTTAATTAAAAATAAATCTAGAAAAAAATTGTTGTGTTTAACAACCCGTCAAAATAGCTTTTGAAATATATTTTATAAAAGAGTTCAAATAGAAACTAAGTTAATTTTTTCTTTTTTTTTTTTGTAAGTTAACCTAAATGAATTTATCGTCGAACTAAATCATACTTGTAAATATACGACACTAATTAAAGCGTATCAACTAATGAAAAAGTTATATTATAGAATATACTTCTAAATTTTGTTTTTTATTTCAATATTACGTTCATACTTCTATACGTTGCAATAATGCCTTTGACATTTTATAAACATTTTCAAATAAAAAATCACTTAGTTCTTTAAAATAAAAACTTGACCACAACAACATAAAAGTGACATGTAATAAACATTTAGAGTCCATGACTCTTTACATCGTTGTGATACTTATTACTAATTTTTAAAAAATGACTACACCAAAAAGTTATAGAATATCAAAAGCAACGTTGTAATATTATGAAGAAAATAAAAATGTTGTTTAATTTAAATAAAGATTGGAAAGTTGTTTTAAATGATAAAACTTTTCAAAATATTTACAAATATTACAAAATATCACAATTTATAAATGATAAACTACAATAGATAAAATATATTACTATAAACAAAATTATGTACGTAAATACTTATAAAATGATATAACTTGTTTAAATTTTAAACTAAAATATTTATAAAAAATGTATTTTTGAAAAACTTTTTAGCATAGGTAATGCAAAGCCATCGTTAATCTCTTATAATTCATTGCAAAATTTAACTCATGACCGTTTTAAAAAATACAAAAGGGGGGATCTTTATTTTTATTTTTGCTGCCCTCCTCTTCTTTGAAATTATATAACTCACTCACACTCGTAACCTGGAGCTAAAACTCTTAAACCCTAAACCCCTTCGGAGCTTAAAGTTTGTGAGAGCTGCCATGGCGTCCATGGCGTCCATGGCTTCCAAAGCGAACCCACTTTTTTCTACCATTCCTCATTTTCTAACTTGGAGGAGCCTGGGTTTTCGTACCATTTGCTGTGGCCGTATGGGTTTCTCCTCCCAGTCCCAGCAGCAGGTTGATCCCAATACAACCCTTGGTCGAACAAAGGTTCTCGAAACTTTCGAAGAAGTGTTTGAGATTGGGTCGCGCTTGGTTAAGTTGGAAACTGGAAAGATCGCTCGCTTCGCTAATGGCGCGGCGGTTTTGGGCATTGAAGAGACCAAGGTCTTGTCTACTGTTGCCTCTGCTAAGGGGGACGCCGCTCGTGATTTTTTGCCTCTCACGGTATGTATTCTATAGTTCTTGTTGATACTGAATTTGGCACCAACGGTGAATTCAAACCAAATGATTGCGCTTCATAACAAGTCAATAACGATTGAGCTAATAGAGTAAACAACTCATGAGTGTTTTTCAGCATAACTCAAAAATTTTCGGGCCACATTTTCATTTTTGATGATATGTGATGATTTTTAATTTCTGTAATTGGGTGTTTGGTTGTGTCATGTGTTCTTCCTACAGCATTTGCTAGAATGTGCAGTGGACGAAGGTTTTGAATACTTTTTTCATCTGATTAGGTGGATTATCAAGAGAAGCAATTTGCACAAGGTGTTATTCCGGGTACATTCACGAGGAGAGAGGGGGCTCCCAAAGAGCGGGAACTTTTATGTGGCCGCATTATAGATCGTCCTATTAGGCCATTGTTTCCCGCTGGATTTTACCACGAGGTCCAGGTATGTATTTTGAGTTTAGGTTTTTATGTTCATGAACTTTGGTTAATGATCACGTGAGATCTTATGTCACAATACTTTGGCATGACTGTTCTTTGACCCATTTTGTCATGATGATTTTCATGCATATTCCCTAATCAAAGGTAATGGCCAGCGTTCTTTCTTCCGATGGTAAACAAGATCCAGATGTTATGGCAGCTAATGCAACATCCGCTGCTCTTATGTTATCAGATATTCCTTGGGGTGGCCCCATTGGAGTGATACGTATAGGAAGAATTGATGGGCAGTTTGTCGTCAACCCAACAATGGATGAGGTAATTAGAGTGGTGCTTGACTGCACCCTGCGCCATCTTTATGTTCCATACATGCTACAAACAGAGACAACTTCTATTCATACTAAATTGGCTTTATTATTTTAAATAATGAAGTTTTATTTCTGAATCAGTTTTTACTCCGCCACCTTTCATCATCAAAACAAAATTTATGAAAATAAGTATTAAATTTTACTTCTCCATGACTTTGAAATTTAAATCAGTTAATAATTTTATTTATTTACTTTTTAGTTTTAGAAGTTATTGTAAAGAGAATATTAAAATTAGAAGTTATTGTAAAGAGAATGTTCAAATAAGTTGACAACACGAGCGTAGCTCGATTGACATAAAGTAAGAAATATCAATCAAGTGGTCAGTGGTTGAAATCCTTTGTTGAACTTTAAAAAAAAGTTTCCTAAAAGCCTATACTTTAAACACTCTTAATAGCCTCATTATTCATCATTTTTCGTTCTTGCAGTATAAATTTTTTATTAGAATTTTGTATTGTGTGCTTCATAAAAACATCTTGAGAGAGTGCTATTGCAATTTATTGAACTTCATATTTTAGAAATTTTTGGTTTAGTTCAGTTTCTGTCAACATCTCTGAAATGATTAACTAGTTAATTGTTATGATTTTGGCAACATCTTGTAGTTGGATTTCTCCCATTTACAAGTCTATTAGCTTTGCATATTATGCAGCTTAACTTGAGCGATCTCAACTTAATATATGCCTGTACAAGGGAGAAAACTTTGATGATTGATGTCCAAGCACGTGAAATCACAGAAAAAGATCTTGAAGCTGGATTGAGGTTGGCACATCCTGAAGTAAGTGATGGGGAGTTCGATTCAGCTAGATTTTTTGTAACTGATTGCTACTTACGTCACCGGATTTGATATTTTAGGCAGTTAAGTTTCTTGAACCACAAATCAGACTGGCTGCTAAAGCTGGAAAGCTGAAGAAGGAATACAAGTTGTCCATGGTGTCAGATAGGACATTGGAGAAAATTGCCAAGTTAGCCGAATCCCCTATTGAAGCTGTTTTCACTGACCCCTCTTATGGCAAGGTATTCAGTATTTATTTGCAAGATGAATGGTTGAATTATTGCCTTGCACTTCTGCTGACCTAACCATCATGGTTGGCCTAATGGTAAAAAAGGAGAAACAGTCTCAATAAACTAATTAAGAGGTCATGTCCTTAATCCATGGTAGTCACTTACCTAGGAATTAATTTCCTACAAGTTTTCTCGACACCCAAATGTTGTAGGGTCAGGTGGGTTGTCTCATGAGATTAGTTGAGGTGCATAAACCGGTCTGGACACTCACTGATATCAAAAGAAAAGAAAAAACTTCTACTGACCTTCCTTTGGGTGTCTTTCATGCTTCTTTGCAAAAATAATATTTTTCCCATTTAATATTTTTCATGATCAATTACTAAATAGTTTTAATTTGTATTATATTTAGTTTGAACGTGGTGAGGCCTTAGAAAAGATCACAGAAGATGTAAAGAAGGTATTTGAAGAAGAATGCTATGAAGAAGGCCTGAAGGTTTTGCCAAAAGCAGTAGACTATGTGAGGAAAAAGGTATGTATATGAATCTATGGCAATACAGTTATAAACATTTGGAAGATGTTTCTCTTTTGCTTATTATGCAAAGTTTGAGTTTTAGTTGTACTTGGTGAGTAAACTCAGTTTCTTTGTAGTTTATAGTACATTATTTTTTTGTTCATTTTTTCTTCTTAATCTCGACCAAACAGAAATTTTGATCAGTATAAATTTTTTACATTTTATTATATTTAGAATGTTTATTTGAAGCTTACAACCTAGGAAGCACAAATACCGACGCACGACACGGTGGCTGCCATTTTTCAAAAAAGTAGGACACAACACGTTGGGGACACGTCAATTCTTAAGAAAAAAAATAAATGTATGTTATGCATTTAAACATATTACATAACGAGGATTCCAATTAAAAACGTCAAAACAACAAGTTTAGAGCCATAAAACATAACAAGGGCGGAGATGGTTGGTGGCCTGGTGGGGAGAATCGGAGAAGAGAGTGTGAAGAGACCTAATAATTAAAAGAAGAAGAAACCTAATAATTCAGCGTGTCAGTGACGTGTCCGAAATCGATATTTTGTCATTTTAGGAGTGTCGGTGCTTCTTAGACTGTAACCCTCTATCTCAAAGTTGACAATTCAATGAAATCCATGCAATTTATCTATCTTTCAACACAACTATTTCCAGAAATGTGTAGCTTTCTCTAGGTTTGTGTACTGTATCATTGTCATTGATGGATACTCATTTTGGGATAGCTGTAACTGTATGGAAACTTTATTTTCTTATGAAGGACAAACAAAGCACATAATTTTTTGTTCAATCCTTAAGTTTTTTAATACATTCATCTTTAAGCTTTTTAATAAAAGCACATGAAATACTAGGTTGTCCGCAGAAGAATCATCGCCGAAGGACGTAGACTTGATGGTAGACGTCTTGACGAAGTTAGGCCTTTGTATTGTGAATCCAGTTATTTACCCATACTTCATGGGTCATCAATTTTTTCTCGAGGAGATACTCAGGTCAGCTACAATTTCTTTAGTAGTTTTTGGCTAGTTATTATTAATCATTTTACCATTAGGTGTCAGAAAACTTTGTGATGTATTACTTTTAATTTCTAATTCTCAAAAAACACTTCTGATTCACTCCCATACAGGTTCTATGTACTGTTACACTTGGAGCGCCAGCAGATGCTCAACATTTGGATTCTCTCGTTGGACCACCAACAAAACGTTTTATGCTTCACTATAGCTTCCCCCCATTTTCAATAAACGAAGTGGGAAAACGAGGTGGCTTAAATAGGCGTGAAGTTGGCCATGGTAAATGATTTATCTTTTTCTTCATGGAATCCAATATATTTAAATTGAACTGGGCCAGATGGTATGGAAATTTGGTCATAGGAATAAAGAGTTGGTTTCCATTTACCTATGGAGATTTCCATTGGGAAACAAAGGTTCTCTTTCACATAAGGTAATGTTCAACTTCAGCATTATCAGTTGAAATCCTTTAGATCGGTCATCCTGTGGTAATGAGTAAAATTTGAGGTTTTTTTGTGAGAGAATCAATCCTTCATTTACTCTTGCTTTTGTTTTTAGGTTGGTAAAGGTCAATTTCTGAAATTTTTTTGATAAGGAGCAAAGTTTGAGAAATCCGTGGGCTTTTATTTCAAATTAACTTGTAGTAACTTATAGTTGTTGATTATCTGTAAACATGATCAGCCGTAGAGGGGGTTTAATTGCAGATATGTGGGGTGAGGAAAGGAAAGGTAGAAACTTTTGATGCAACCTATCATCTAAAGAATTTCTATAAAAAAAATCTTCTAAAGCATTTAATAATCTAGGATTAATAAATGAAATTCAGTATTCAATTCAAATGATTTTTTTTTGGTAGGAACTCTTGCTGAGAAAGCTTTGCTCGCTGTGTTACCTCCTGAAAGTGAATTTCCATATGCCGTCCGTATAAACTCAGAAGTCATGGCCTCAGACGGTTCAACATCAATGGCGACTGTTTGTGGAGGTACAATTTGCTCTTGGGCTTTAACCTTTTCTATTTTTAATGAAAAGTAAACAATGCTTTTCATTTCTAGGGTTGAAATAAAAAATTTGTTACTTATTGCTGTATGATTTGTTGTAGTCACAAATTGTGATGGATTTGATTGCTCTCTCAATTTCTGATTCATTAATCAGATCCTTTCATTTTAGCCTACTGAATTTTATGAAAATTTTCATTCTGTCATAATAAATCTGCTATAGGTTTATTAATTTGAGATAATTGCACCAGTTATGATTTCATGTGGTTAATATGACCTTATTTCTGCAGGTAGTATGGCATTGATGGATGCTGGGGTTCCGTTAAATGAACATGTGGCTGGGGTTTCAGTGGGCCTTGTTAGTGAAACTGATCCATCAACTGGTGCAATTAAAGATTACCGTATCTTGACTGATATACTGGTAAGATTTTCTCTTGACATCCCCGTTTTAGCTCTCTGGATCATGGACAACTTTTAGTTTCACTCCTTCTCTATTTGTTAGATGATGTGTTCTCTTAATCTCTGATACGCAGTATTGCAGGAGTAGGGACAAGGGGTGAACTGGCTCTAGAATTATTTAGTGCTACTGCTAGCTGCTATAATATTAGAAATTAGACATAACGAACTAGTGGTAGATAGTGGTTATTAGCCGAAGGTTGCTGCATATAATGGATTGAATGGAGATCGGAAGGAAGAATAAATTGTTAAGGGGATGGTAGCTGGTTGAACAACAAAATTTTAATTGGCAAGATAGAGTGTAGGGAAGTATTTGAGTTAGCTAAATTTTGTCCTTGCGACTGTCTAAAAATTGTGCAACTTTTTGCAAATATCTCTAATGGGTTTTGTTTGGATTTGATTTGTGGATAGTAGGTTGTAATATTACTTTTCTCTAATGAATGAAAGGGGTACGTTTCTTGTTGTTATGAATACCAATGAGGTTGGTTGTTCTTAACAATTTTTTCGCCCTCTAACACTAAAAATTATCTGTACCCAAGTCCACAACCTCTTCTTCCTTCAAGCTTCTATAGAAGGCATACATAAAAGAAAAGATTCTGAAACTTAGCAAAATTTCAGATGCCGTCATACTTTTTTCCTTCTGCTAATGTGGATAGTGAGTTTGTTGCATATGGATTTGTAGGGACTTGAAGATCATCTGGGCGATATGGACTTCAAAATAGCTGGCACACGAAAAGGTGTTACAGCCATTCAGTTGGATATAAAACCTGCTGGAATTCCATTGGACATAATATGTGAGTCCCTAGAGCATGCACGTAAAGGTCGTTGGCAAATACTTGACCACATGGAGTGTGAGATTAATGCACCACGTATGAAGGATGATGAAAACTGTCCTCGATTAGGTGGGAATTATTATTCAAGTATTTTTTTTCCATCAACTGTCTATTATATACTACTTGAAACCTATTAAATGCCCTTGGTCACACATTGCAGTTACCCTAAAGTATACTAATGAAGCTCTCCGTCGCCTAATTGGACCTCTTGGTATTGTGAAGAAAAAGATTGAAGCGGAAACAGGTATACTGTGCAGTTAGAATTTGTGATTTTATTCACTCATTTAGTTTATTGCTTCTAGCTTTGTAGTCTCCCATGATATTATTTATTGATTTATGGTCTAGGTGTTCTTTCCCATTTGTTCCAACTAAATTAATATGGTATCTTTGGCTAAGAGGTCAAGGGTTCAATTCATGGTGGTCATCTACTTAAAAATTGATTTCCTCCTAGTTTTCTAGACGCCCAAATGTTGTAGAGTCAGGTGGGTTATCCTGTGAGATTAGTTAAGGTGCATGTAAGTTAGTTCGGACACCTATGAATGTAGAAAAAATAGATTAGTATGATATGTATTTTTTGAAACCTGGAAGTGCAAATCAAGGCTTAATGCCCAACAATTATATTTTATTAAGATCATTGTTTTTGCATCAAGCATAGATGCATTGCCTTCCATAGTAGCAAGTCTTTTCACTAATGTTGCTAGTAAATATTGTGTCTGGATACTATACAATTATCAGAAGGCAAATGCTGCTAGGACTATCAAGATAATTTTTTTCTTACTTCAGCTTCGATACTTCTTGAATATTGAATTATGATCGTCTCTTCTTCAGCCATGGTTTTCTTGATATTGTTTAGGTGCACGCATATCAGTAGGTGATGGTACTCTTACCATATTGGCTAAAAATCAAGGTGTGATGGAAAATGTACAAGATAGGGTACGACTTCTAACTTGTGTTCCATGTTATCTTCATATTTCAAGGCTACCAGCTACATTGTGCTGCCCAAAACTTTTTGTTGAATGCGTTGTAACTTTGTTAATATTATGTTTAGGGAAATTATGTTTATACTTTGTACTTCTAGTGAAAGTATAGGAAATTTTCTCTGCCTGAATCTAGCAAGTTTTTCTATCGTAACTTTTTTACAGGCTGACCGAGATACTTCACTATTTTACAGGTTGATTTCACACTTGGCCGTGAGATTGAAATTGGAGGAACTTATAAAGGTGTTGTAAGTTCAGTAAAAGAGTATGGTGCATTTATTGAGTTTAACGGTGGGCAGCAAGGCCTTCTTCACATCTCAGAGTTGTCACACGATCCAGTAAGCACTCTTTTCTTGAAATGAGTTCAACCAAACATTTTCTTTTTTTATGACTTTTCTTATACAAAAATAATCTAAATTACGTGCTTCTATTTTCAATTTATTTGCAAAGTATATTCATTGATCTGATATTTAGCGTAAAAGATCAGTAATATATATCGTGGTATATATTAAAATTCTATAAGGCCATTGAATGCTAGAGTCTCAATGATTCTCTTGCCAAATTTATTGAAGTGTGCGGATTGGTCTGTGAACTTGCAGATTAATTATTTAAAAAGTTTTGGCACAACTTGGTAACCATTTGCTTTTGTAAATCATATATGTGAGGCCGTTCAATTTCTTATAACGATTTTCATTTTTTCAAGTAAAAAGTTGAATTCTTAACAAAATTCCAAAAGCAAAAACATGTTTTTAAAAATTATTTTTTTAGTTTTGAAGACGTAGTTTGGTTTTTGAAAACATTGGTGAAAAGTAGATAACAAAACAAATAAACTCAAAGGTGGAATGTGTGTTTATATACTTAATTTAAAAAAAATGAGAAACCGAAAATCAAATGGTTGTCAAATGGGTTCTTGGTTAATTTACAAGTATACTTACTATTCTTTTCCATCTAAAAGTAGCTCATGTTTCTTGTGATCAGGTCTCCCGGGTTTCCGATATTGTGTCTGTTGGTCAGAAGATTAGCTTGAGGTGCATAGGTCAAGATGTTCACGGTAACATTAAATTGTCCCTTAAAGCATTGTTGCCTGTACCAAAAGCCAAAGGTCCGAATGGAAATTCTGTTTCTTCTTTGGAATCACTTCCTTCGGTTGGAGAAGTATATAAGACGCAACACAAAACTCAGAATTCTACATCAAATATTCCTCCAGTGGACAAAGGTGTAGGTAGTGAGGTGAATCCTACTTCGTCAGTTCCGTCGGTCCTTATTCGAAGTGCTGAAGACTGTGATGTGGAAGAAAAAAAATCTGCTGTTAAGAACCTGAAACTTAAGAATACCCAAAAACTGAACAACGCTTCTACAAGTGGTGAAGATTGTGATGAGGAAGAAAAACAATCTGCTGTCAACAACAGGAAACAAAAAAATACCCGAAAACTGAAGACCACTTCTAAAAGTGCTGAAAATTGTGATGAGGAAGAAAAAAAACCTGCTGTTAAGAAACCGAAACGTAAGACCACCCAAAAACAGAACACCGCTTCTACAAGTGCCGAAGATTGTAATGAGGAAGAAAAGAAATCTGCTGTTGGGAACTTGAAACTTAAGAGCACTAAAAAACTGAACGCCACTTCTAGATCGAAAGGCCAGTCAAAACCGTTGACTCAGAATGATGTAAATAACAATGAAGTTGAAGTTAAAGACCCCTTGACTCCAAGTAATCTGAGAATTGGAACAAAAGTCAAAGCAAAGATTTATCAGATACGATTGCATGGTTTAGTACTTGATTTGGGTGGAGGGGTTCGTGGGATGTATCGATTCGAGGTACATTACCATTTTCTTCTTTTTGAGACCTTATATTGTGGCTGACTGATTATCTGTTTTGGTAACCAAAGTTTACATTGTTGAAGGTCTAAAAGATGATGAGTTTTCTATCGTTTTTTTTTTTTTTTTTTGCATTATACAGGGAGACAACCAGAGCAATTACAAGGTTGGAGATGAGTTGCATGTTCAATGCTCGAGTTTTTCGGGCCGTGGGATTCCAGTTATGTCGTTGGTCAATAATTAGTAGATTGACGTCTGACATCAGTTTTAACTTTCACAATGTCAATCTGGGAAGTAAGAAAGTAAATCACTTTCGTTGAGAATTTTGATAGCCTCTCTTTAAATATTACAACCTTCGACTGTTCTTTGCTATTGGCAGAAACAGCAGGGGCTTTTATTCCAAGCATATAGAGATGGAACCAATGTTCGAGTGGGGCGTCAACGCCAACGCCTCGCCGACGGTCCTCATTCTTTGGTTCTTAAAATTCATCTTGGCCTTTGGAGTTGCATTTTTTTTTATCTACCAGTAGTTAGGATTTGAAACTAGATCATCTTTGGTACATTTCACATTTTTTGTTTGCTATCTGATTGTGTAAGTTAATTTTAGTTGTGTAAAATTAGTTTTGGATGGTTTAGTTTACTTAGCTTTTGGATTGTAGATTGCTTATGTTACTACATTTTTATTTGTTTTTTATTATATAAGAAAGTTACTCCTCAATTAATTTTGAACTAAAGTTTATTGATAGAAATTTAAACTGTATCATGATAATTAAAACAAAAATCCCAAATCTTAAAAATATTAAGGATCATTAGGTATGTTTGACCTTTTAGTTAAAATATTGTTTTTTTAATGTATTTTGAAAGGTAATTGCAATAGAGAAAATTTTTAGGATTAATAATGGTTGTATAACTAAATTTATTTGTTGATAGATTCTATGACTGATTTTGGATGTTGGATTTAATATTTTTTTTCTATTGTTTTTATATCTTGAATTTTTTTTCTTCAAACTTAAGTTGATTTTAGTATTTTAATTTCAAAGTATATGCATTATTAAGGTTGATTCCTATATTTTTAATCTTTGGTTTATTTTTGTTTATTTTCAAAAGGTTACGTTTGTTTTGGTTTTTGTGTTTCTAAAATATTCATTTTTTTTTTAAATTTTTATCAATGAGGTTTAATTTGTCTTTAAATTTTTAAAATGTGATCATTTTGGTTTTCTAAAATTAAAAATTAGATAAACTAAAATGGTTACTAAAATAGTCATTACAAAATGAGTATGATCGTTTTCAAAGTTTTCAAAGTACAAGAACTAAAGTACGTAGTTAAAGTAAATAAATTCGATTGAATTGACTTTTTTCTTTTAAAGAAAATTTAAATTTTATACTTATATAAAATACATTTATTTTATTTCTTTATTTTTAAGGTATCCCTAGACGTATCTATTTTTATAAAATAAAATGTTCACTTTGGTTTCTTTAATTTTAAACTTTAGTTTATTTTGATTTATATTTTTTGAATTTTGGTTTATTCTAGTCTATGTACTTTTAAAATGTTCATTTTATTCTTTACTCTTTTAACTTTGGTACTTTTGGTCCGAATTTTCAAAAGTTGACTATTTTATTCCTAATGAGTGAAATAACCAAAATGGATACTCGACATTTTGAAAAGGAGAATTGTTATGGATAACAAAAAAAAATAAACTATTTATAAAATATAGTAAAAATCTTCAATAGACTTAAGAGAGAGTTGGATGATTTTTTATATATTTTGTAAATAGTTTCAATATTTTGTTATTTTAAAAAATGGTTCAATAATTAAACAATTACAAGGAAAAAAAACAAATAACAAAATTCAATCAAACATACCCTAATGAGCCTACATGAATCCCTTGGGGGAGGTTTCAAGCCAATTAGAAAAACAATGTAAGACATCAAACTTAATTACTTGGCAAATCAATTAGAGGTAGAAATTAGAAATCATCTTTTCAATCATAATACTTCTTATAAGGTAAACTTATAAATCAATCACATTGTTACTATTGTCTAGAGTAATATTTTTTTCTTTGTTTGTAGCATATTTCTAACAATAGCTTTATGTTTTGGTCACCACAAAAATTCTTTGCTTTACAAACTTGTTTTCCTATTTTTTTAGGATCAAACTTTCTAATATTTTTTAGAGGAAAAAAGATGTCAGTGTGTGAATTTATGCGAGGTGCTTTTGTATATTAGGTGTGTATAAACTAAAAAAAATCATTTTTTCATCGTGTGTGGTTGAGAAGTCACTATATCGATTTTTACTTAAAGAGATCTAAGTCTAATATAATGGAAAAATTCTCACTCTTAAGGAGAACCTAAAAAACTTTGGTGTGAAGATGTTTTAATAAATAAATAGAAGAAGCGATGTTTACATAAAGAGAAAGAATGTCAAATTTAAAAGAAATCTATCCATTTCGTTTTAATCTTGAAGTTTTTCATGAAGTATATTTTCCAACTCATATCAATTAATAATTCAATGCAATAATTTGAAATTGAATTAGAGTTGAGATTCACAAAAAGCTTCAAATTGGAAAATTGAATCACAACAATCTCTCTTACATGTGGATGACAACTAATTTTAGGTGAATATGAAATTGACCCAAATTGAATTTATGAAACAAATAGCAAAAAGATTTTGGACTTTCATTACCCAAACAATGACATTATACTTTCTCATTGCATCAAAAGAAAAAGCACATTATTGGAATTATTTGTGTAAACCACACTTCTCCTCCCAACTAAAAATTCTTTTTTCAAATCATTTAAGAGAAAATTGATCCATATTTTCATTGAAACCACCACCCAATAAATAATCGACCACGTCCTACAACTTATTTTATTTGAGAGCATACCAAATTACATTTCATAGCATATTCACTTCGTGAAAGAACGTTAAAATATTTGTCATCTAGGTCATGCCTTTAATAATAATAATAATTGTCATATTAGCCAAAATTACTATGTATTTTTAACTTTTCAAATTGAATTAAATGTAGCTTTTTCCTCTTTCCACAATTTAAAATCAAAATCTATTTTGAGTACATAATCTTTTATTTCCATTATGTGATAATTGCCAACTTTGGGCAATCTTTAGCCAACTACCCTATCTACCCTTCACTATAATATGTTTTTGATAATTGATAAAAACAAAAGAATTTCTGATATCTAATAATTCATTTTTTTTATCTTTTAAAAAATACAATGTTAAAGTATTTATTATTTATTGTAGTTATAAGTTCATATTCAAACAAAAAAGGAAATCAAAATTTGTGAGGGCCACAAGAAACCAAATTAATTAATGTGTGAGAAGACATGTGGACAATGTGAGTTGTTAGATGACATTAAATTAGAAGGGCCCAACTCTTCATGAAACGGTGCGTCGTGGCCAAATCATTAATGTTAACAACCCCTTTTCGTTACCTACAAATTACCAAATTTTTTGTCCCAATTTGACTTTATAATAAAACAATATTCCTTTAAAGAATTTCTCTATCTAAAAATTAATATGAAAGGCAAAATTGTGATCTTTTTTTTTTTTCTTTTTTTTGTTGGTATTTAAATTAAGATCTTAAATGGGTAGTTAGAGCAAAAAGTGTTTTTCAGGATTGTGGTGTTTTTCTTTGATTTTGAAAGAGGAAGATTCATGGTGTGAAAGGAGTCTGCATGATATTGTAAGCTTTTGTTAGAGGAAATAATAAATATGGTTAATCGTAGCTCTAGATTACGTAGCGTTGAATTAGATAAGGATTGAGTAATTATTTTGAATGTCATAATTAGAGATTTTTACGAATGTGAAAGTCTTTTAGTACCTTGTTCAACTTGACAATACTTTTTGACAAACTATGTGTAAGTTGTCTCTTGTAATGTAGTTCTTGTAAAAAATGAGCATCAAATAGAGTTCAAATAAAGTTTGACATAAAAATTACATACGGTTGTTTGTTGATGTAATATTAATGTGAAATTGGAACTATAAGTGTAGCATAAGTTTAAATCTTATTTAATTAAAATAATAATAAAATCTTTTGTGATTTAATATCATTTTATTTGCTGATCTTTACTTCTTGTTACATTTTCTATTGAAATTTTCATTATTAAAGAAATATCGTTAGATTTTTGGTTTCTTTTATAACAATACATTTTAAACTTTGTATTTTACTTTTTTAGAAAAATTTTAAATTCAAGAGAAATCCATAGAATTTTTTTAATAAAACACCTTTATAATAATAATGTAGTAGATGATGATATTTTACTATATTTATAAATATTTTAATAAATTTGGTGATTAAAAATAGTTATTTAGAAATTATAAAGTCTTCCCAATGCTTCAACAAAGGAAAAAAAGAGAGTAGAAATTCCGACATAGGAGAAGCGTTCACATATATATATAGCTTTCAAATTATTAAATATTAAGTTTCAAGAATCTCCAGCCATGGCGGCAAACTCTACACACTAAAACCATGGCATCCATTTTCACCCATTCCTCAACCCAATTTCCATTCCATGGAGTTCCCTTCTTCTTCTTCTTCTTCTTCTTCTTCTTCTTCTTCCTCTTCTTCTCTGTTTCTCTCTCAGATCCCCGAATATCCCAATCCGGAAGTATCTGTGGAACCCTCAAGCCTCCACCTTCATCCAGATTCATCCCAACCTTCATCGAAGAAATGGAAGCCATATCCGAGCTTCTCACAACTCGCTCTTGGACAACTCACTTCGTCAATTCCACTCCACCGATGTTCGCTCTATCTCAATGCTTCAACGATCTCTCTCACACCGATTGCCTTCTCTGCTACGCTGCCAGCCGTACCTCCCTTCCCCGTTGTCTCCCCGCCATCTCTGCTCGGATCTTCCTTGATGGTTGCTTCCTCCGGTATGATAATTACAGCTTCTATAAAGAATCCACTGATTCGGTTAGGGATTCGGTGAATTGCACCTCGGAATTGGGTGGAATCGATGAATCTGAGAGGTTAGTGTTCGGGGAGAATGTTAGGGTTGTTGTTGAGACTGTGACGACGACGGCCATGGAGAAGGGTGGATTTGGGATGGGGGAAGTTAATGGGATGTTTGGTTTGGCGCAGTGTTGGGGGAGTGTTGAACCTGAGGGATGCAGGGCTTGCTTGGAGAAGGCGAAGAGGAGTATTGGGAGTTGTTTGCCGAGTAAAGAAGGAAGGGCTATGAATGCTGGGTGTTATTTGAGATATTCAACTGTGAAATTCTATAATGATAAGTATGAAGATCGGAATCATGATGGTAAAAATGCTAAAACCCCTGTTTCTTCAATTGTTGATACTGTTGCATTTGATCATTTCTTTCTTTTGTTAAATGATTAGCTTTCGTTTGGTCTTTGATTTTTCTATAACTTGAACTGAACATTTTGGTGAATGTCACCCTACGTATTGTGTTTATGGATCCTGGAGAAACAGAGAGAGAGAGTGTGTGTGTGTGATTCTTCTATTTCTAGCATGATTTTCAACTTTTTTCTTGGAAAAAGTGACTACGGAAGATACCAATTAGTTTTAAATTGCAAAAGATTCTTTGTGTCAGTAGTTTATTTGGCTCTTTTTCTCTTTCCAAGTCTGTATATTTCAAAAAGAAACAGGGGATCTCACAGCTGCTTCTTCACTCTCAAATCCCTTAAATGGAAGCGGAGAAGCTTCTGGTTTTTTAGTGTTTTTCAATTAGTCCACCTTGATTAATGGCCATTAGAGCTTTTTGAGTCGATCCATTTCCAATAATTATTCTTATTCTATATCTCTTTTTTTATGTTTTGGTTCAGGATTTTCTGGACGAAGAGCTGTAGTTACCATTGCCTTAGCTTCAGCTGCCTCCTTGATCATCTTCTTTTCAGCTGTGTTTGCATGTTATACAAGAATTTCAAAGTTCAAGAAAGGTAAGCTTAATGAAATTGTCAAGATTTAAACAAAGGATGGGGAAACTGTTATCTCCAGTGACTTATGCATTCACCATTAGCATATTAACATGTTCAGCTCTGAGCCTTGTGATTGATCTTTGGATTCCTCATTTATTTTCCAGAAAAGAAAAGGCAATCCCTCATTCCAGTTTCGCTTAAGGATTCCGATTTGAACTTCAAGTATGAAACGCTTGAAAAGGCAACTAATTACTTCAACCTATCAAATAAGATAGGCCAAGGTGGAGCTGGTTCTGTATATAAAGGGACTCTTCCAAATGGGCAGATTGTTGCTGTGAAGAGATTGGTTTTCCATACAAGACAATGGGTTGATGAGTTCTTCAATGAGGTAAATTTGATCCGCGGAATCCAACACAAAAGCCTTGTTACTCTTTTGGGTTGCAGCATTGAAGGGCCTGAAAGTCTGCTCGTCTACGAGTATGTTCCGAACGGGAGCCTTGATCATTTCATTTTCGGTAATTTTTTGTACTTGGTAACCATCTTTTGATGCTTTTTTTTTTACTTGTCATGATTTCTCTTATCTTCTATGCACAGATAAGAACAAGGCTCAGATTCTAACCTGGAAGCAGCGTTTCAATATTATAATGGGAACAGCTGAGGGGCTTGCACATCTTCATGAAGGTTGTAAAATAAGAATAATCCATAGAGACATAAAGAGTAGCAATGTTCTACTGGATGAAAATTTCAACCCAAAGATTGCGGATTTTGGCCTCGCTCGGCATTTTGCAGCCGATCAGTCTCATCTTAGCACAGGAATTGCCGGAACACTGTAAGAGACCTCAACTAAATATCTTTTTTTATACTGTATCTCAACTTTATTCAAAACACCTAACCGAACAATGTTTGGTGGAACAGAGGTTACATGGCTCCTGAATATCTTGTTCGAGGACAACTTACAGAAAAAGCAGATGTTTATAGTTTCGGGGTGTTGATACTCGAGATCGTCTGCGGTAGAAGAAACAGTTCCTTCACTGAGAACTCCACCCCACTGCTCCAAACAGTAAGATTCATGACTGTTGTGTCTATAAACTTTGACCAACTCTAGAATCTTACATGAAATTATTTGATCGACTACTACTCATAAAAGGAGAAGTGGTTGATAATATTGTCAACAAAGAATGTTTGGGCATATTTTTTTTATAAAGGAAGAGAGAACAACAATTGTGATACAGAAATGTGACCGAACAGACTTATTTTCCATTTGCAACAGGTTTGGGATCTGTACAAAACAGAGAGATTAACCGAAGCCATTGACACAAGCCTGAACAAGGATTACCCTGCAAAAGAAGCCATGGATGTTCTACAAATAGGACTTTTATGCACACAAGCTCTAGCTTCTTTGAGACCGTCAATGGCGATGATAGTGAAACTGTTAACAAGTGATGTAGAACGGAAGGTTGGCATCCCAGAACAACCTCCATTTCTTAATCCTTGTGGAACTTCAAGAAGATCTTGCAGAATTAGCAGCTTGGTACCTCATGCAATTTCCAAACTTGAAGTTTCTTCTTGCACATCAACAGATTCAGGTTTCTCTTCTAACTTGCCTTCAAGAAGTGGAGATTTTGCTGAACTGAATTCAAATGAACTTTGAATTCTCTTGATAAACTATATAGCAACTCATTTTTCCTCATCCTTGATACTCTAACCATTTCCTTCAAAACTCCAACACTCACAGAGACTAATTCGTTTTGTAACATATCCAAAAAAATACCTCAGTTCGAGCTGAAGAAGCAACCTCACTCGGTTCTTATCGAATCAACCACAATCTTTTTGCATTCGTGAAGATCCCAACAAAACGTCTTCTACTTCTACTGCTCGGCAATCAAAGTATCTGTTTTTTCCCTCAAGTTCGAGCTATGGTTTGATTGAAATGTTCATAGTCGAGCAGTTAAAATATATCTACTCCTCTCTCGAGGTCAAATCTACTCATTTTTACTCCTTTCTTGAGGTAAAAATTCATGCCTCTACATTTTGTTGGCTCACAAAAGAAAAGGAGGGAAAGGAAAAGAAAAGGTTACCCAAATGAGGAACTATGAGTAGCTCTTAAAATTTTCTATTTACTGAAATTCTTTGAAGATCAAATCAAAATTGTACCATTAGTTCATGAAAGAAAGAGATTGGTTTTTTTTCCCCAACAGTTTGGGATCAACTTGACTACACTTGACAATACCAAATCCAATTGTAATCCAAAGTTTCGATATTGGAAAACTAATGCCTTCACATTTTGGTATATCTTCCTTTGACTCATATTATGGGTACAAAAGAATGTAAATACACCTAACAAATAAATCAAGCTAGAACAAGATAGATTGTTATCATGATAGAGATAGATTGTTATCATGATAGAGATAGATAGACGTACTATTGTGTTATATTTGTAAAAGAAAATTTAAAAAAAAATTATCTACAATAATTTTGCTTTTAAAAAAATCCCAATTGATTGGCTATGGAAGGCAATTAATAGACTTAGATATCACTTATCTAAAATTTGTCTCACAATCACAACTTAAAAAATAAATAAATAAAAAACTATATCCCCATTTATTATTTTGGTTAGAAGTTTGAAGTTCATTTCATGCAAACAAAAAAAGTGTCTTAATAATGGGAAAAAACCTTCAATATCATGAAAACAAAGAAAACACAAAACCACATTAATTGACCGAATTTATAACATTCATTCATTGTGAAAAGCAACTAAAGATTTAAATAGATCGATCTACCATAACTAGAATTTTCACCTAAAAAATTTATTTTGATACAATCCAATTTTTGTGAAGCAAAATATTTATTTTTAAAGTAATTCGATTTCTTAGAAAATGGTTTCAATAACATAATTGGTCATCTACTCTTAAATTTAAAAATTTGTCAAAAATAAAAAATTGACAAAGTATTTCTT
Source organism: Cucumis hystrix (assembly GCA_025688845.1). Lineage (NCBI taxonomy): Eukaryota > Viridiplantae > Streptophyta > Magnoliopsida > Cucurbitales > Cucurbitaceae > Cucumis > Cucumis hystrix. The sequence continues at coordinate 21,038,393 of CM046886.1, read as the reverse complement.
TTTAAAAAAATCAAGTATAATAAATTTTATTATGTGTAAACAGTTTTTTTTAATCCCAATAATTTTTCTATCCATATTTTTTAAGTCGAGTTTTAAAATTAGAATAATACTTTATTTATTAACCTCAATTACTTTCATAGTTTTTGTTTCATTGCGACACGTCATTGCTACGAACACTTGTTCAATATTCATTATCATTAACAACGATTCAACGAGGGTGGAAATTTATCAAGACTGTTTTGATTTTAAAAAAAATCGTTTTATTTAAATTTTTAATAAAAGTGATTTAAAATTGTTGAGCAAGAAATTTCGACCAATTAATTCTGTCATGTCATCATAATTGTTGTGATGATTATATTTTGATTGGATTTTGTGTAGTCAAGTTTTCTCATATGCAACCCAATGCAACTTCCCGATGAAAAATCGGGCCGAACAACGGGGCCCGAGCCCGCAAAGAAAATGGGTCAAAGTTCTAACTCAAGCCCAACAGGCAAATAGGTCCAAGCTCAAGCCCAACAAGCAAATGAGCCAAAGTCCAAGCCCAATAGGAAAATGGGCCCAAGCCCCACCTAAAGTCCATGAAATTTCTCTATAAATAGAGACCTTTACCACTCATTTAAGGAGAATTTTTGATTGAAGGAAGAATTGAATACTAAAGCTCTTGAAGAATTGAAGATTCAAACTTCTATAAAGCTCTCAAGACATGCAAGTTCTTATCAACTCCGAGAAGACTGAAGCTCAAATAGACTTGCAACTACAATTTCCTAAAGACCGAAGATCAAGAAATTCTAAGTAACTTGTATTCGAGATAAAGCATCAAATGAGTAAATACTAGAGATTTTATTCACAATATCGAAGATTTTCAATGTGCAGATCTCCATCTCCCTCTTCGATGTTCCGCAGCCGATCAGATCTCCATCTCCATCTCCATTTTCGACTTCGATGTGCCATAGTCGATTGGATCTCCATCTCCATTTTCGACTTCGATCAAGCTTAGTGTGCTCATCTTCAAAAGATAAAACAAAAGAATTATTGAAAAGAAAAAAAAGAAAAAGAAATAAATAAAGAAAAAAAGAAAAAAAAAACATAAAAAAGTATTTAAAAAATGAATGACAAAAAAACGAAAAGGAAAGAAAAATAGAGAAAAAAAAGTAATCGAAAAAGAAAAAAAATAAAAGAAAAAGAAAAGAAAATTAAAACAGAAAGAAAAAAAAAGAAGATAAAAACCGAAGATAAAAAAAATAAGAAAATGAAAAATGAAAAGAAAAGAAAAACAAACTTATCTCATAAAAGATTGTATAGGGCAACTGGCCACAAAAGATGAACAAATAAATTAAAGTAAAACAAAACCATAAAAGATTACTTTAGAGCACTTACGGTTTTGAATCTTTACGAAGCATAGGTGAAATAGTTTCAACTATAAACGGAACCATTGCACTGTGGGAAGCAAGGCTTAGAAGCAATCCCAAAAGTTTAAGCACCATATCCTGGTGTTCGAACATCTTTTCTTGAAAATATATTACAGTAAAAAAGAACTAAAAGCAGCAACTGAAATCCAATTTTTGGATCCAAAGTTCCAATGGCGGCTAGTAACTCTACAGCATCAGTTCTCAATGAATGATGCACCACTGTAATTGAAGTGATTGCACCTACTAGGAAGGACATTTCTTTAACAAATAATTCCAATGTCCAAGCCCAACAAGCAAATGAGCCAAGTCCAAGTCCAACAAACAAATGGGTCAAAGCCCAAGCCCAATAGACAAGTGGGCCCAAGCTCGATAGGCAAATGGGCCCAAGCCCCACCTAAAGTCCATAAAATTTCTCTATAAATAAAGATCTTTGCCATTCATTTAAAGAGGATCTTTGGTTGAAGGAAGAATTGAAGCTCTGAAGAATTGAATATTCAAACTTCTATAAAGCTTTCAAGACGTGCAAGTTCTTATCAACTTCGAGATCATCATCTTCTGAAAGATTGAAAACTTGAAAGATCAAACTTTTCTTGAATTCCAGAAGACTGAAGCTCAAATAGACTTGCAACTACAACATCCTAAAGATCGAAGATCAAGAAATTCTAAGTAACTTGTATTCGAAAAAAAACATTTAAAGAAGTAAATACTAGAGATTGTAATCACAATATTCATCAATATACAAAGTTCAATTTCACGAATTACATTTCTTCGTGTGAACAAAAATAGATTTTTTTTAGTGGTGGTTAAATACTTTTTTTTAAATGACTTATTTTTAAATTAAATATTTAAAAATATATTTCACACACACTTTAAATGTATCTTTTAACAATATATTGAAAAATTTTCTCATTGACATGTTGATTACCATCTATATTTTCACGTTTTCATGGATTCTTTTGTCATCGATTAATATTTTCTTTATATCGTAAAATAATACAAAATATAAAAAATAAACATGTTGTAGTAAGAAAACCTGCAAAACAGAAGCACATTAATAAATAGGCTAGGTCTAAGATGTTTCGCGACTCTGCTCAAATGTGCAAACAAATATCATGTGCTCCATCAATAAAATTAATCCAACGATTGAAAATGGTTCAACAAAATGAATATGTAATTAAATCCAAAATAATTTTTTAGCAAAAATATTATTTTATTTATTCACTCTTGAACGGGCGACAGCGACACACATGTAGAGATGTCAGTAAACCCACTTTTATCTATAGAAAGATTTAAACAAAAGACCTAAATCTACTAGGAATTTTCACAAATATACTAAATTATGATTCATTTTCTTGATTAGGTTTTCGTAAATTTGTAGGACAATTATAACCCTATAATAATTATTAATTATATATAATTTTTGGATTTAAATCAAAATGATTTCCTTATTTATATTATACTAAATTAATTAGTTAAATGATAACTTCCTTTTTTGGCCTAGTAATTAATGTATAAATTTAATAATGATATTAATTAGAAATATGTTATTAATTCAATATAAAATCAAATCTTTTCTAATATGGAAAAAATGAATGATTAAACACAACATTATACAATTTTTGCATCATCCATGAAGATTTTGATAAAAAAAGGTCTGGCGCCGGTGAGTTTTCTTCATAAATCAATTTGTGTCGTTTCTTCCATCAATTTCACCATTATCAATAATGTTCTTCATTTTGGTTCTTCCGAGTTTTGTTGGAAATTTCATTTTAGTTGGCTTCTTCAATTACTTTTGCTTTCTTCAAATTACAATCAATTACTTTCGTTTTCCTTTTTTTTCAAATTTCGTATTTTACCTAGATGATCCTTACATATATATATACCACATCATATATACAATATGACATATATAATTATGTACAGTAAGGAATTCGATTTTTTTTTTTATTTTCATCTAACAGAAATTGTGTTTAAATTATATGTTTATATTACAAATATTACTAAAATAGTAGTAAAATACATGATCACACGTACATAGTTATCCTTTATAAATGTATTTGATTTCTTTAGAAATGTACTTTAATAATCCGTAATATATAATAGTTATGTTATGTGATTTAGTATATATACCTCATATTATATACAATAATACTTTATACATAATTCATATAGATTTTGTGTTAAATTATATGTTTATATAGTAAATATTACTAAAACAGTAATAGACGACATGATCATATATACATAGTTTTCCTTAATAAATGTATTTGATTCCTTTATAAATGTATTTTAATATATCCGCAATCTACCCCATATTATATACAATAATACTTCATACATAATTTCGATAGAATTTGTGTTTAAATTAGTAAATACTACTAAAACAGTAGTAAACTATATATATTTCCTTTATAAATGTATTTTATTCCTTTATAAATGTACTTTAATATATCTGTAATCTATAATAGTTATATTATGTGATTTAGTATATATATACCCCATATTATATACAATAATACTATACAGTGACATATAGTAAATCAACACAGAGTAAGTTTTTGTTACGTATTTAAATGACAATGTAAGTTAAATATACTCATAGTATATTTTCGTTAAGCCCTAAAATGTATCACAATGCAAGAATTTTTTAAATGTGAATCTTAATAAACCGTAGAATGTATCACATTCATAACTACATATTCGTTTGTTTGGTTATTTAATCGAATATCTAAAATATACCTAATATACACTAGTAACCTCCAAATTTCTACCCACATTCTGTCTAAAAAATTATGTCTTTACCGGCCGTCAAAAGTTTTCTTCTTCATCACCGAATATATATAGATGCCAGTTGAGCTTATTTTTTTACCTTATACTACTATAGTTTTTTTAAAAAAAAAATTCTCTAAACGATCTTGAGAAAAATTCTAGTATTATTGTCATATGGTAAGCAATATTTTTTCATTTTGCTTTACGTAAAAAACACCAACTAAATTAATACATAATTTGATGGGACGTTTGCAAAAATAACAAAAGAAAAATTATGATAATAAAGTTCACGTCACTATATTTTTTAAATTACAAAAGTAGCATATTTAAAAGTCGATAATCATCCGATGACCCTCCGATATTATAATTATTTGTTTTTTTCTAAATGTTTTTATCATCTTATACAATTTGTGTAAGAGAAATCAGAATGAGATTGATAAGTATTCCCATGTAAAAAGCAATTTCTCAATTTAGAAATCACTATGTTTTAACTTTAGGGCTGATTTTGTTTGCAACTTTACACCTATTTGAAGAAGTCTTAATTGAATAGATGAGTAGTTTGGGTTAGTATTTATTATTAGTCTCCTAAACTTGAAAAGAAACATTTGTTTGAGAATATAGAAAGATATTTTAGTTCCTGTCATTGTAATGTACGACTCTGATAGTTTCTTTTTCGCAACGTATAAAACTAGAGGATATATAATTTAACATTCAAAATATGTTATATCATCATAATTCAAATGATTAAGGCTTTATAACTTTAACTAGAAAGTCGAATGTTCCAATTCTCACATTCTATAATTTGCATTTGCATTTATATTGACCAATGCCTTTGCAGGAATTCAGAGAATGAAAAATATCATATATTTTCCTCATATTTCTCCTTCAAGTTTTCGTTAAATCAGTAAGCTAGTCATGTATACATTTGTTATCAACTATTTTTAACAAATACATCTATATTAAAAGCATAGCTTAAGGTTAGGGACTAAATAATATATTTAGGCTATAATTAATATAGATTTTAGGCGATGTGCAAGGAAAGCTAGTTTATCCATAAAAGCAATGAATTCATCATCAGAAGATAAGGGTGGCCATTTCCACCAACCTCCAAGAACTCCCACAAGTGTGAAGTCTTGATGTTTCATTTCAACTTTGGCCACACATAGAACCTTGTAGTCTTCAACTTCAACTTTTCTTGCAACCAAACGCTGCACATTCACCAAATAACACTCTTGAGTACAACAGTTGTGGAGATGAAGAGAGTTACCGGTCAGCTAAGCAACTAGAAAAAATTGGTTATAAATAAAGAGAGTTATATTTTAGAAAGTCATCAATCCAGGGTGGGTTGACTGTGGAATAGAGATAACTCTCTCAAAAAGCTATTGATATTGTAAATATATAGTCGTCTTTAGTGATTTCTTGTATTTGCTGTGTTTGGATGTCTAAAATGCACATACCTTCTTCCAGTTAGAGAGATGAGGCTCTTGGGATGAAGAAGAACGCAACTGAAACAATTCAAGACCCATAATCAATATATATGCCTAATATTGCATCACAGATTCTCATGTCAGATACAAGCTAGACGATACAATTTCAACTAACCTTCTCCACAAAAATGTAAACAGATAGAGGGCTGGGTTTTGTGCTAACAAGGAATAGAATCACTTTTCCCACAACAACTATAGGACGATTCAAGTTTATCAACACAGTCCAACAGAGAAGAAAAGGCAACCAGAGTCTTAATGCTAGCTCCCAAAAGATTTTTGCAGATTTTACATAATCTGAAGTATCTGTATCCTCTTGGGAAGCATCGATTAATCTGTCTGCATTATTTTGTTTTGGAAAGAAAAAGTATGAGTATAATTAAATTTTAAATATGTTGGAACGTCAAACAAATCCTTCTGACCAAAATATAAAGCTTAACTTTATTCCTTTTGGCTCATTTAAGGGTCCGAGGCTTTCAACTGAACCAAAGAAACAAGATTTTTGCTCACCTTCCATAGCCAATGAAGCATTGGGCCACGAATTGATTGATCCAAGAACAACTGATGTACCCAAAATGGTTCTCTTACTAAGCTGACTTCCTGTTAGAATTTTCCTTTTCAGTAGTATAATGCAAGAGATGATTAGAAGAAATCTTATTTTTCTTGAAAAAAAACTATATTTTTATAGAGCATAATAATACAACGGCCAAAAAGTGCCCATTTCAAACAGAAGCCAAACAAAAAACATTGATAGTATTAAACCACCAATTTACCCAAAAGCTTAAGCTTGTGGTTGAAGGCAAATTTAATTATATATCACCAACACTCCCCTCACTTGCGGGCTTGAAATATTTGAAAGGCCCAACAAGTGGAATCAATTTTACCTCACTTTTGGGTTTGAAACCATATTAAACCACCAATTCACCCAAAAGCTTAAGCTTGTGGTTGAAGGCAAAATTAATTATATATCATCAACAGATAGACTTGGGAAATTTGATAGCTCAAGCCTCAAGCAACTGCAAGGTTAATCGAACCGCACAAAAACTTACCTAAACAAAAGACAAAAAGAAAATGGGAGGAACAATTTGATTGCACCAACCATGTGATCAATCAACAACGTTACATAAATGGGGAACAAAGAAACAATGCTATGCTAGATCCAAAAATTTTCAGGATGATGGAAATTTGGAGAGACTATCACAAATAAGCAAAATCTAATTATCCAAGTATACTGACAAATCAAACCAAACTTGTAAATGTAAAATTCCAAGTCGAATGCAGCTGCTCCCTTGATGGCTTTTATAAAGCTTTTAGCAAATGCATATTGGTGAACACATCAGATAGTTTTCCCTCAAAGGAAAGACAGAAAATTAAGTGTAAGAATGTTTTTTAGGACAAACTTTTAGAATATGATAAATACAAGTGATGTGTTCACCAATAATAATAAAACGGAGACTCATTAATATTGCTCGATTAGACAATACAAGTGAGTTTAGGACAACCTTTAGAATATGATAAATACATTTATCCCATTAAAAGTACCTTTCAAGCAAATTTCAAAAACCCTACATTACACCTAGCTGAATCAAAACCCAATAACTTAACCAGATAGGTTACGGTAAATTTAATCATGTTAACACTTTAACCCTCCTCACAAGTAGAAATCAATATAGGTTCGAACCTATCTTCTTTTCTGATATCATGTTAAAACACCACTAAACCTAAAAGCATAAGCTGATAGGTTATGGTAAATCTAAGCATATCCTAAAATGATTTGAAGACAAGAATTTTATAAATTGCTTACAGAACGAGTGCTTTCACTCAAAAGCACTTTTTTTCCAAAGCCATCCAAAACTTAACCCTAGTCATGTTCCAAAATCTAAATGGAATAGGTTCATCATACACAGTGCATAAGAACTAACTAGTGATCAGCCAAAACTACAAAATCAATGCTGCAGATAGACTTGATATTGAGCAGATGATTGGGAAAATGAAAAGTTGAAGAAATCAATTTTACCTATTAAAGGAAGATAAATTCCTTTAGCTCCAGAAAATGCAAGTCTGAGATTGGGAAGGCGGTTGCAGAGAAATGATCCGAAATTCGTCGGAAACAATGTGAAAGGCTCAAATTTCGCACAAACTAAAATTGGAAACAGTAGAGCAATCAGACGAAACAATCGAATCAAAACACAATCGAAGGAACTTTGGAAAGTAAAGATAAGATAAAAACATACAGAATCTGGCGGGATTGAGGAAGGATGAGGAAGAAGATGATGATGATGAAGCGAAAACGAAAGCTCTAGGAAGAGGGCGAAGAAACTTCGAGGCTAAGGCCATGCACAAATTTTCGAAGAACTAATTCAATCGATTGGGTTGATCACTTAAATTCTTTCAAGTGCAAAGTGAACAAATATGTTATGGAAAGATTCATAGAGAAAATACCTAAATCTATTAGGAAATTTCAAATTTTCTAAATTAATTTATTTTCTGAATTAGATTTTCGTAAATTTTTATCATATTTATAATTTTATAATAATTATTAATTATATATAATTTTTGAAATTAAATTTAAATAGTTTCCTTATTTATATTATAATAAATTAATTAGGTAAATGACAATTTAATTAAGGTATAAATTTATTATGAAAATTAATTAAAAGTATTTTATTAATTTAATATAAAATGAATTTTTTTAATATGAAATTATTTAATGATTAAAAATAATAATATATCATTATTTGTATCACCCTTGAACATTGTGGCATAAAAATTCTAGCGCCGGTAAAGATTTCCTCTTCTTCATAATTCAATTTCGATCGTTTATTCCATCAATTTCATTGTTATCAATATCGTTCTTCAATTTGATTATTTAGTTTATTTTTAAATTTCATTTTATATACAACTTTTTTGGTTAGTTGTCTTCCTCGATTAATTTCTTTTTCTTCCAATTTCAATCAATTACTTTCGTTTTCCTTTTCTTCAAATTTCGTAATTTACCAAGATTTTGTTTACACATATATACCACTTCATATATACAATATGACATATGTATTCTTTCTTCTTTCATTTCGAAGCATATATTTTTTTTCTTAAAAAATTTGTTCTTTCTTTTTCAGTTTTGTAGCATATACTCTGGTCATGTTCCTCCTATTTTGTTTAGTTTTTTATTGTTCAGTTCATCTTCCTGTCATGTTCGACATATAATTTTTATTAAATGTCTCGTCGTTCGTATATACTATGGTATACCACTTAATAATAAATTTATGTTATGTGATTTTTAACATATATACTACTGTATATATTCAATAATACATACATATATTATTTTTCATGTTCTGTGATTTTTCTTACGGCGTATATATACAAATATATACACAGATTATATATTCATTCAATATTTTTTTTTTTATATTTCTTACATATATGCTACTGAATAATTCATTTATGTTTTGTTATTTGTTACATATATACCACATGATATATTCAATAATACATACACTTTTTTTTTTATGTTCTGTGCTTTTTTCTTAAACATGGATTATGTATCCGATCAATATTTTTTTTAATTATTACATATATATTACTGCATAATACATATATCTTATATGATTTGGCACATATATATACTATTTCATATATTCAATAATACATAAATGATGTTATCTTCGATATACTCAATATACCATAGTGTATTTTGAATACAAAATATAAATTCTTACTAACCTTAAATGAACAATATATACTATAATATACTCGTAATCACTATTGTTTCAAACATAACTTATTATTTATTACATATAAAATGAATATTTGAAATAAAATACATAAACCAGTTTAACAAATTGATAGCATTACATTTCATACATAAAATATACAATGTATTATTTTTTATATACTATTACTTTCGAGTGGGGAGGAAGGAGTTTTCAACAAGTTCCACATTTTAATTAAAACGTATATTACTTGAGGGGGTTCACCACCAGGTGGATTTAGTATAGGTCCAAGGCAACCCCTCAACTAATCTTAACATAATGTGTATAAAGAAAACCAATTAATGTTTAATATTTGTAAGCAATTTAGTGATAAATATGCTTGTCAGCTCTGTTTCCAACCAGAGTTCAAGTCTTATATTTTTTCTCTAAGTTACAACCAGTCAGTGGGTTCACTCAAGGGTCACTGATAGCGAGAGGTGATAGAGATTATTTGGAGGGTTGACCCCAAAGGGTGTTTAATACTCAAGAGTGTTTAAAACTTGACCCTAAATTAGGGGTCTATGCCTTTTTGTTTTGAAAGGATAAGCCTTTTTTGAAAGTCGGTGTGGAAAGTCCTTACCGATGTCTTCTCACCCTCGAGAATATCATTAAAAGAGGAGTTGATACTAACCCCTTTGTTTGTTTTGAAGGAATTTTGCATAATCTTCAAGCTAAGTCGTGTCTTTTGGGTTGCAAATTCTCTAAAAGAAATCATGTGTTGTTAGAGCCTTGCAAACTGCTGGGCCGGAGTTATGAATAAGCTTTAAAGGTTTAGATAGAGAGGTAGTGGTCATCCCTTTGTGGGATTAGAAAATATTATCAAGTCTCTACCGACCTCTCCCTTTGGACAAACCCAGTCTGTTGAACAAGATTTCAGGGCATGCTGAGAGTTCTTTAGGATTGGCATTCGTGAGTCTGACCTGTGCTAGAGGGGGAGTCAGGTGAGTCATGAGTCCTGAGCCCTGCCTCTTATATTGGGTGCATGTTGGAAGTTTAACTTGAATGCTTCGGGTGCGACCATGAGGATGCTAGTGGGATTAGTTAGGTGGTTTGCAGGATTAGTTGGGTGGTTTGTGGCTCCTCGATGCAGCTTCGTTGACCCATAAAGATTCTTGAACCCCGCAACATTGTGAAAGGCTTGGAAGCTTTCATTAAATGCTTTTTTTTTTGTTCTCCTCTTCCGCTTTTTGTTGAGTCGGATTGTTTTGAGCTCGTTAACACTTTATCTCATAAGAGTCTTGATCTATCTGAGTTAGTTGATTTTGTTGTGGACATTAAGGTTTTAGCCATGTCGGCTTCTGTTCATGGGTTGGCCCATAGATTAGCTAAGTCGCTTTGTTGCATGGCAATTAGAGGGGTTGTTTTGTGCCCTATTGTTCTTCACTCTCTGGATATGGGGTGGGGCTTCATTTATTATCGTGACTGATTATCCACTACCCTACTTATCATCCCGGTTATTCGCTACCTTTGTTGGTGAGGATTATGCTCTTGATTAGTTTTTCTCAATGAAGTTTCTTTTCAGAAGAAAAATATTATATTCGAGTTGTATTTACAACCTACGAAAAAGTATGAAACTTATTATTTATGGACTGTGATTGAAGGTCTTAGATTGTCATTGTCCTCAAACAATAATAATAAAAAAAAAAACACCAACGAAAATCACAATAATATTTTTTTAAAAAATCTCCAAAACTGAAGACTATTATTTTTCAATAAAAACCAGTAATTCCCATCCATTGAAAGAACTTCATGGTTATGATATTTAATCGACCACGTATCATATATATATATACCCCACCAAACTCAAATAATGGAAAAAGAAACCATTTTTTGTCGATATAAACCTAAGTTGTTCTTTGTTTAGTAAAAAATTGCTGCTTTTCGAAGTATTGGTCATTTTCCTCTTCTATTTTTCACCTTCTTCTTTCATTAAAACCCTAAAAATGCTCGGCAGTTTTCGATTTTGGTTCCCATATATGCCTTTTCGTCTCCCCTAAATGAATAATAAAGAAAAATGGTTGTTTGATGATTTGGTTCTTATTCCTTATATAGGGAAAACCGTGAGAATGACAAAATAATAGATAACAAATTGGAATAGCAAATCCCAAAAATATTTTGATTTATAGCAAAACGGGCTAATGTAGACATTTTTTTTTCTTTTTTCAGCCGATTTTACCCCTGTATAGAGGAAAATTCTTGTTCGACAGATACAATTATTTGTGTAGGTTAAAATGATGGAATATAACCCAGAATCATTGTATTTGCAAATCATTCGGTTTTGTAAAAATTTTAAATAAATATTTATTTTTGGGATGGATGTGATTGAATCAACATCCATAGATTTATGCATGCAATTTATACCAGATTTTCAATTTATTTAGTTGTGGTTCTTAAAATTAAAATTGTATCTTAGCCCTGTAATTATGATCCATTTAACGTATATATGATTATTCTAAGAAAATTTTGATCTTTCCCCATAATCTTGCTACTTGATTTCCCTAAACTTTTCATATTTCTAATAACAATTTATTTAACATATTACTAAATTGAAATTAAAATTGTATCTTACACCTACAATTATGATGCATTTTAAAAAATTTAATCTTCCCCTATAATCTGGCTACTTGATTGATTTCCCTAAAATAATGTCAAACATAATTTCAAAATTTTAGGATTATATTGTTAATATCCTTTATCTATTTTCCATAATTTTTATTGAAAAACATATTTTAAATTTTGATTTGAAACGGCCAAAATACTAAAATTTGCTTTAAAATTTTATAAAAATAGATATTGTTAATAATAATTTGAATTTAAAATTTTATCATCCCTGAAATCGTGTTAAGATTATCCACTTATGTTATTAAAAAATTTATCCTTCTAAAATCGTGCTATTTGCTTCATATTTGGCAAACATAAATTCAACATTTTTGGATTATTTATATTTCAAAATATTAAATTTTTTTGAATATTTTATTTTTGGAAGGAATTAATTGAGAAGAGAGGGTTTGTTTTATTTAAATTGGAAAAGAAAAAAAAGGAAAAGGAAGATATAATGTTGTTGTCGTCGTCGTCCCTTGAAGAAGTTCACTTTTGCGCTAAATGAAAAAGAATCTGTAACGGTCTGATGAAGAAAATGGTCGACAAGAAAAAAAACTCTTTGATTTGCACCGAATGTATGAAGACTTTGAAGGTTTTGAGGAGGACGAAGCTTGAAGCTCCAATTGTTTCTTCTGCAACCGATTGAAGACTTTGAAGATTTGATGGGGACGAAGGGTTTCAGAATTTTTTTTGGTGGAATCTACGAAAGTGGAAGATAAGAAAGTTGAATTCTTTTTGGCTTTGAAGAGTTTCAAGGGTTTCAAGATGTGAAGAGAGTGATGCACAATTTCAAGTATGTGTTATTTAATTACAGTATATTTGAGTTTTAGGTGAACAATTGTATTTAGAACTAAGTTTTTGAATTGGGTAGGAACATTTGAGACATTGTTCCATTTATTTATTTTTAAGATTTTTTAGTTTTGCTATTTTAACAATTTAAAAATAATTTTATTATTTTACCAAAGTAAACCTCCTAATTTGTCATTCAGGTCAACCTGAAGCCATTAAGACTTTTATGTAAGAAATATGCATGACAATTAAAGCTATTAAAGTAAATGGACCTATATTTCAGGCTACATATATAGTAGAAAGCCCTTAAATCAACCGTGATAATGGGCTTTCACTTTAGGCAGCAAACTTAGGATTGAGATAGCAATATAACTTTGCTTTAATAGTTATCTTTTAAAAAATAAAAAAGCAGATATCCGTTTCTCGGTTTTCCAAACATCATTTAAATAGAAAAATGATAAAACAATAGACCAAGAACTATCCTTGACTTAGGTGTCCTTATATACAGTTCTAAAAATAGCAGGATTAACAAATCAGAGATAGGGACGGTCATTGGTTAGTTGACAAAGCAACAAACTGTCGATTTAATAAATATTCAAATCGACCTTAATATCAATGAGTAAAAATGATTAATTTAACACTTTATTTATTTATTTTTATTTACGGACACATTTTTCTTCTCAAATAATCTTATAGACTTTTTTTTAATTACAAAATTATCATATGACTCATATATTTTATAAGTACTGATTGAGATAGTGAAACACCTAATATTCAACTCCTTTAAATGATCAATATATAATAAATTATTTCGTAAGTAGAAGACATGTTCAACAATTGTTCCCTACTTTATCTAATTCTAAATACGACAATCAAATCCACAAAATATATGAAATAAATATGATATCCGAGTAGTTTTTGTTTTTAATATATCCATATATTTTACTTCAACAAATTTTGATTTTTCAAAACAGTATAATAAAAAAATGTTTTCATCCCTAAATTTAAAACAACCATTAAAAAATTTTCTAAAAAAATTAACCAATAGTAATTTATATAACATTTTTCTTAGAAGTTAGATGCAATCCTCATTTTCATAGTTGCTCAAAAGTTTGATATTTACTTATTTTTTAAAAAAATTCTTAGTTATTCTATCGCCCAATCGTTGAACTGTTTTTTAAATCTAGAGTTATTTTTTCAATAAGATATTAATAATTTTTGTTTATGCATTAATTGGGTGAAAATATTTTTTGTACCTCTTTTTTAGTTTGTTTGTAATTTTGAAACTCTTAGGAGTATTTTCATTCAAATGGTAATTCTGTTTTTTCTTTATTAAATTTTTAAATAATTAACCTAAATTACAAAGTCCAAAAAGAGCATTTTTTTTCCATATAATTTACCAAAATCTTGTTTTAAAACTTTTAATTTTTAAATAATTAAAAAAAATTGGATATTTTTTAAATAAAAGGGAGAAGCTTCTTCATTCAAAATCACCGACCAATTTGGTTGATTTGACAAGTTGTCGTTTCAACCGATTAAAATGACTCTTAACTGTCGTTTTGAACCCAATCTGTGCAGATTTGCAGAGATAATTAAGGTTTAGTTTAAATGAATATAATAATGACACGTGGACATTAAGCAATGTACTTTCCTTTAAATTAGGGTAAAATAAGTAATCTTATCGTAATGAAGGCAGCATTGGTTTTGTGGCTTAACCATATTATGACACGTGTTATCATTGTTTCCAAACAGATGCCTGCTGCCTTATTTGTAATTAATTTCATCATGGAAACATATTTAATAAAGAGATAATTCTAATCACTTTACAACATCTAGAAACCCTAGGTTGATTCAAGATTCATATCTCATTACTATCTTTATTTTAATTGTATTGGTTTTAAATGCTTTTTAAAAATTGTAAAAAATAATAATTTCGGTTTTCGTTATAGACATCAGAAGCATTGACGTTTATTATTGATAAAATCTAAAATTATGATATATTTTATCAATATCGTTAGCGTTAGCAATTTTGTTATTTATTATTGATAAAATCTAAAATTACGATGTAATTTATAAATATTGCAACAGTTTTGTTGTTGTCAATAATTTTCCTTTCTATTATTAGTTAAAATATATTTTTTTTATTAAATTTGTTAGTTCAACTAAACACTCATATAAATGAAAGTATTTATTCTTATATCGTTGAAACTTGTTAATCTCTCGAATCGATGTCAAATTTATAAAAACAAATTGCATGTATTAAATATTAGAAAAAATAAGCCTCTAGGTTTTGAAGAATGCATGCATTTCGTCCATGATTTTTAAAAATAGGCCTTTATAGTTTTCAGATTTATGAGAAAATACTTATTTGGTTTTTGAGTTTTCAAAATATACATTTTTAGTCCATAAGTTTTAAAAATAGGTTTAAAAGTATCTGAAATAACATTTTAATTTAATTTTAAATAATTATATAACATTTTAAATTAGAAAAATAACTTATAAAAATCATGTCCTCTCTAAAATTATTCTTTAAAATTTAAATATCAGATAATTGTTTTAAAAAAATCAAACATAAAATACTTTTAAGACTTTATAAACCTATTTTTAAAATTAAATGACTATAAAACTATATTTTAAAAACTCGAGGATCAAATAAATCTATTGATGTAAATCTAAGATCTAAAAATGTCCA
This sequence comes from Cucumis hystrix, assembly GCA_025688845.1. NCBI lineage: Eukaryota > Viridiplantae > Streptophyta > Magnoliopsida > Cucurbitales > Cucurbitaceae > Cucumis > Cucumis hystrix. The sequence goes on along the minus strand of CM046886.1, from coordinate 21,022,897 downwards.
TTTTTAAAAACCAAGCACCAAAAATACGTATTCATCCAAACTTCATACCAAAAAGAAATAGTTTTCTTAAATATTATTAATAAATAGATATGTACTGCCAGCCGGCAATTAAAATGAAAATGTAAAAAATGGGAAAGTTCAAACTTCAGAGGTCGGTGTCGGCACATTTCCGTTGGAAGCACGTGTGACACACACGACGACAAAACCAATCCTCCCACTGACTCCCACGTGTACATAACACAGCATGAAACTAAGCAACTTTCATACACATGAAGCTTTCTAATTGGTCTGTTTGGGTGGTTGAACTATCCGCGAGTAGTTATATCGAAACCACTCCAAACAGTTCTCACCTCCCCCCACTATTTTTCCTAGCCACTCACATCTCTGAAGGTGACGTCATTATAAACATATAATATTATATTCTTTGAGAGAAAACGGTGACGTTTCGGAAGTCCAGGGTCGATTACTTCACGAAGAAGAATGCCACGTGGTAATATGGTCGTTTATTTATTTCTGTTGGAAAAATGGAAAAGTAAGAGGTCGGTGGAGGTGGGGCCGAAAAGAGATCCACGTGGCAGTTGGCTTGAGTGAGAATGGGTCCGACACAGTATATGAAATTTTGTTTGGAATTGTAAAAAGGAGAAAAAGGGAAAAAGAGAAGTATAGTTTTAGAAGGGAGAGTCGTCAAGGCAACAGATGAGCCAACGGTATTTTGAGGCCCACAAAAAGCCCATAAGCTTTGAATAAAAGAATTTTGCCTTTTTTTTTTTTTGTTTTTGCCTTCTCTCTCAAGTGGATTGAGGTTCATGTATTTAGAAATACATATTTTTTGAAAGAAAAAAAGTTTGGTTCTTTTGAATATCTAAAATATTTACTTTCATTTATGTACTTTTTAACCATGGTTTACTTTAATATACGTATTTTTAACTTTTTCAGAAAACAAAACGAACACTTTCTAAAGAAGCAAGTGTACCAAAATGGAAAATTTGAAAAATATGAACAAAAATTGAAAGTATAGAATTAAAATAAATATTTTGAAACTAGGTGGATAAAAAATCAAAATAACGATATATAAACACGTTTGAGTGTTACATTACGTCAGCATCAATTAAACATATTTGATTCGAGAGAGAGGTTGTTGATTAAGTTTGATTCATTTTAAATCTTCCTATAAAATTTTATTGTATTCTCTTTTTTTTTTCCTTACAATATTTCATAATTCATATTTTGACATTTGTCAAAACTATTTGGATGAATGTAATTATAAGCGAAGTCGTGTTTTATTTTATGGATGTAGAACATAAATATGAAACATAGTAATGTAGTGGAGAGACATATTTAAACAAAGAATCACATAATTCCTCAACTATAACTATTTGGGATAATTCCTCAACTATAACTATTTGGGTTAAAGTGGTATATATTTTCGTGCGTATGAATGTGAAGTAGACCATATATGTAAGAAAAAAAACTATGAGCTAACCGTGGTAATACGTTTGAATAAATATACTCGTGTTTTTTTATCACGTTAAATTTAATCGTGTTAAAGTAGTATCTTATGTATAGATGCAACTTATCATAAATATGAAATATCCATATCCAAAAATTGAGATATATCTTAAACAAATAATTACGTCTTTTGTCTTTCAAATTTTCATAAATCTATATTAATTTATCTTTTCTTTTCAATTAGTTACAACTATTTTGGCGGTCAACCGTTATTCTTTTTTCCCCTTTACATCATATCACTAATTTCTTAAATAAAAAAAATGGAAAAGAGAAACTTAAAATTTCCTTATCGTGAGGTGGGACTACATGCAAACTTATTAGAAAAATGAAAAAACACATTTTCTAATGTTTAGAAAATGAAATGAAATTCCATTGAAAAGCAAAAAAATTCCTTCATGGACAAATTCCATCCATGAACTTCAAAAAGAAATTAGTTATTCTTTAAGAAAATGATTGAATATTCATAAAGACGAGAAATTCTTGCCAAGTAGAAGAGGAATAAAGATGAGAGAGAGGGAAAGGGTTTAATTAATTAATTAATTGTTTTTTTTTTTGGTAATTAATGCCCAAATAATTGGAGTTTATTTTGAGGAAAGCCCTAGAAAGCTTTGGAAAAATTTTCACAAAAAAATAAATTAATATTAATTGATGTCTTTGTCCTCTTCATGTATTTCCCATGAATTGATAGATGCTAAATTGGAGCATCCATCAAAATAATAAAGTTTTAGAATATGTTTTGGCTTCCAATTTTTACAAATTTAGAATCTTAGATTTATATGTTAAAGTGATATGTATTTGTTTATGCAAGATTTTGAGAGAAATTTAATTCGTAAAGTTGAACTTGTGTTGAGGATGATTTATGATTCGATATGGTTCGTTCTCACGTATTATTTGATCATTTGATTATCTCTCAATTGAGTGTCTACTCTTGATTTAAGAAAGCGGAGCACGTTGTGTTTTTAAAGACTTGATTTGAGGAAATGGAACACTTGATGTTTTTGAAGTTAGAGTTTTTGAAGAAAGTTTGTATCCTCAAAGGATTTTAGTCTTTGAGGGTGGTCGACTTCAGGGTTAGGGAGTCTTCTGGTTCTTGAGAGAATTCTGTCTAGATCTTCTAGAGTTAAGTTTTTATATGTCCGAGAACTCTATTTATAGAGTTCTCTAGTGGACTTTATGGGCTTGGATTTTGTTGATCCATGAATTAGATTGATGGGTTCAACCACATGGATTTGGGCCATATTTAATATTTGGACTAAATTAAGCTTACTTTTCAACTCATATGAACTTTAGCCCAAATAAATAATTAACATGACCTAGCGGTCATGATGAAAACACATGACATCATCATAATTGACCAATTTATGTCTTCAATTTCAATTTGAGACACAAATTAACTTTTAATTAGTCTCAAATTCAATTATTTGTATTTTTTCGTGATTAATTTGGTAAATGTCGTGACAATTTGTGATTTGTCCAAATTTTCTTATTCAACAGTATTATTATTATTATTGTTATTATTTTTTAATCTTGGAGTTTGGATTTTTTTTATAGCAAAATGAACCAAAATATTAACAAACTAAGGAAAATAAACCAAAATATTAACAAACTAAGCAAAATTTTATATTATATCAATGATAGACTTCCTATATGTGTCCATAAGTTATATTGATAGATACATCTATCATTAATATAATATGAAATTTTGCAATATTTTGTAAACATTTTTAATGGTTGAGCCATTTATAATAATTTTTCTCTTCATACCAAAATAAAACAAAATATTTTCAAATATAAAAAAAACGTAATAGTATATCACTCACAAATTATAACATTTTATTATATTAAAAAATATTTTGACACGTGACTACAATTTTTTTCTCTTAACACATTAATTTACGAGTAATAGATTTCTTTTTTCAAGGTATTAATAAAAGATGACAAACTAAACATAAAATAAAAAGTTACCTATTTAAAAGAAATTATTCAATTCCCCCCTTTTTATTTAAAAGAAAATAATATCCCAACAAGTTGGAGAGATACCCAACAAAACCCTTTTGATGAGAGTCGTCTAGTCCCACCCAACATGGATAATTTAATTAAATCCACCTTTCTTTTTTTCAAACCCTTTTTAATAAAAATTTAAAATTACATTAAAAATCTTTTTAGTTTTTTAATTTTCATTTTTGGAAAACCAATTTTCTTCTTTCTTCTTTTTTTTTTTTTTTTTAATGACAACATAATTAAAAATTCAAAGGCCACCTTCCAAAGAATCTTCCATTTTATCATGTCTCCATATCTATAAAAACCCAACTCTTCCCCTTCCTCTTCCATCACCATTGTTAACCTTCAACTTTTTCTCAAAGATTTTCAAGAGAGAATCAACTAAAAGCCCCTTCTTTTCCTTTTTGATCCTCAAGAATCTACAATTTAGAAACAACACCCCCATATTCTTTTCATTTTTCCCCAACTTGTTGATATATTTTTTTTATTCTTTCTCTATAAATTCCTCTCCATTTCTCTTATTCTTCACAGCAATTTTGAAGAAGAGAGAACAAAAAAAACTAACCCTTTCTTTTAGTTTTTTGGGTTTGTTTCTTCTTTTCTTCTCACAAATGGCTCCTAGTTTGAAAAATGGTGGCTCCAACGTAGTTTCATTTGATGGCTTAAATGACATGTCGTCACCGTTTGCAATCGACGGGTCGGATTTCACTGTGAACGGTCATTCGTTTCTGTCCGATGTTCCTGAGAACATTGTTGCTTCTCCTTCTCCGTACACTTCGATCGACAAGTCCCCGGTTTCGGTTGGTTGCTTTGTTGGATTCGACGCGTCGGAACCTGATAGCCGACATGTTGTTTCGATTGGGAAGCTGAAGGATATTCGGTTTATGAGTATTTTCAGGTTTAAGGTTTGGTGGACTACACACTGGGTTGGTCGAAATGGTGGGGATCTTGAATCGGAGACTCAGATTGTGATACTTGAGAAGTCAGATTCTGGTCGACCGTATGTTCTCCTTCTTCCGATCGTTGAGGGACCGTTCCGAACCTCGATTCAGCCTGGGGATGATGACTTTGTCGATGTTTGTGTCGAGAGTGGTTCGTCGAAAGTTGTTGATGCATCGTTCCGAAGTGTGTTGTATCTTCATGCTGGTGATGATCCGTTTGCACTTGTTAAAGAGGCGATGAAGATCGTGAGGACCCATCTTGGAACTTTTCGCTTGTTGGAGGAGAAGACTCCACCAGGTATACTATCAACACAAGCAGTAGTGTTTGAATGCGTATCTCGTAATATGCCAAAGTGACAAATTTTTAAAGCTTGGAGTAAATTTCACATCTTTGACTACCTGTACCATTTTTTTCAAAAACAAAAGAAAAAGAAAAGGAAAAGCAATTCCATAATTTTAAACCTTTTTTCAATTGAATGAAAATAGGTATCGTGGACAAATTCGGTTGGTGCACGTGGGACGCGTTTTACCTAACGGTTCATCCACAAGGAGTAATAGAAGGCGTGAAGCATCTCGTCGACGGCGGTTGTCCTCCCGGTTTAGTCCTAATCGACGATGGTTGGCAATCCATCGGCCACGATTCCGATCCCATCACCAAAGAAGGAATGAATCAAACCGTCGCCGGTGAGCAAATGCCCTGCCGTCTTTTGAAATTCCAAGAGAATTACAAATTCCGTGACTATGTCAATCCCAAGGCCACCGGCCCCCGAGCCGGCCAGAAGGGGATGAAGGCGTTTATAGATGAACTCAAAGGAGAGTTTAAGACTGTGGAGCATGTTTATGTTTGGCATGCTTTGTGTGGATATTGGGGTGGCCTTCGCCCGCAGGTGCCTGGCTTGCCTGAGGCACGTGTGATTCAGCCGGTGCTGTCACCAGGGTTGCAGATGACGATGGAGGATTTGGCGGTGGATAAGATTGTTCTTCATAAGGTCGGGCTGGTCCCGCCGGAGAAGGCGGAGGAGATGTATGAAGGACTTCATGCTCATTTGGAGAAAGTTGGGATCGACGGTGTTAAGATTGACGTTATCCACGTAAGCATTCAATTTTTTTTAAAAAAATATTTGTTTGATTTTTTTTTTAATCCGAGTGTGACAGTAAAAATTATGTTAACTGAGGTATGTATGTGATTTTCAAAACAAAATTAATTTTGCTGTTAAATTTTTATAGTTTTTGAAATCATTTTAATTATCATTATCCGATAAATTGTAGAACTTATATATGTGAGGCAATGTATTCACTTGTTTGTTAACTAAAAGTATAATTCTATTATTTGTTTGTTTTACTTTTAGGTTTGATTTTTTTTTTGTTATAAAAATTGGTTTTAATAAATTGACCATGTGATAGTTTGTTTATTATTATTATTTTGAGAATAATCGATGTGATAGTTAGAGTATTGTAGAAGTTTTTTAGGCAATACATGTTTTAGTGTGACAAATCGAGTGAGTGGGTATCTTGGGCATCAAAATATGTAATAGATAAAAGATTCTAATTCCTTTTTTTTGTTGGTATAAAATAATAATGTGTTATTATATAGTTTTATTTAATTAAGTCTAACTCGATCATTATAAAAGTTTTTACTTTTAACTTTAAAATGAGAGATTTAATTATTTTATCATATTATAAAAATATCATTTTTGTGTAACACTAAAACTACAGTTTTGGTCTTTTTATGTATATGGTAGCTATTGGAGATGTTGTGTGAAGACTATGGAGGGAGAGTGGATTTGGCAAAGGCATATTACAAAGCAATGACCAAATCAATAAATAAACATTTCAAAGGAAACGGAGTCATCGCAAGTATGGAACATTGTAACGACTTTATGTTCCTTGGCACGGAAGCTATCTCTCTTGGTCGTGTTGGTACGTTATATTTTTCTTTTTTAAGGGTTTAAGGTTTGTTTAATCCCATTTTAATTTGGTTTATTTAGCCCAAATCAAGTAAGAGTATTTTGAAGGTTTAGTCCAAATCAAGCAGAAGTATTTTGACGGTTTTTATCGGTTTTGCATTTAAATTTCAAACTCAATTATTTTATTTTGAAAATGAAAGAGTATATTGATTTTAGAAAAAAGTATGTGGACGATTTTCTCCTTTATTAATAATTTTAATTTTGGTAAGATGGGGTCACATATGACTAACCTTATATGGTCATGCAATAAATTTGGAAGTCAAGCATATGGGATTTACACGTCACCAAAATCCCAACTAATAAATCGTATTTTGTTGACAATGAAGTTTCATTTATTGCCCTCAACCGGCCCACTTGGTGATGACGTGTTAGTCTTTACATCCACTTAACAAATGCCACGTGTTGTTTGATAGGTGATGACTTTTGGTGCACGGACCCCTCTGGTGATCCAAACGGTACGTTTTGGCTCCAAGGATGTCACATGGTTCATTGTGCCTACAACAGCTTGTGGATGGGGAACTTCATCCATCCTGACTGGGATATGTTCCAATCCACCCACCCATGTGCCGCCTTCCATGCTGCCTCTCGAGCCATCTCTGGTGGCCCGATCTATGTCAGTGATTCTGTGGGGAAGCATAACTTTGATCTTTTGAAAAAACTAGTACTTCCTGATGGATCGATCCTTCGAAGTGAGTACTATGCGCTCCCGACTCGCGATTGTTTGTTTGAAGACCCTTTGCATAATGGAAAAACTATGCTTAAAATTTGGAATCTCAACAAGGTAAATATCTTTTTTTAAGAAAAAATTGATTGAAGTATATATTATGTGAGATGTTAAGAAATTGTTAGACTAAGATCACATTGTTCAAGCTTTTTATATGTCAAGAACGATGTTCATTTAACTAGGAAAAGTAAAATTGCATTGGAAATTAATTGTCAGACTAGGAATTCAAGTGTTCGTTTGACAAATGTGAAAATCATAGTTGAAAAAACCCGAAAAGGTCAAATTATTGACAATTTTAAATTTCAAAAAATAGAAAACTAAACCCGAACCCCTTATTAAATAGTTCAAATAAACATTCTAAATATTTAATTTTTTCACACAGTTCACTGGAGTGATTGGTGCATTCAACTGCCAAGGAGGAGGATGGTGTCGTGAGACACGCCGCAACCAATGCTTTTCACAATACTCAAAACGAGTGACATCCAAAACCAACCCAAAAGACATAGAATGGCACAGTGGAGAAAACCCTATCTCTATTGAAGGTGTTAAAACCTTTGCGCTGTACCTCTATCAAGCCAGGAAACTTATCCTCTCCAAGCCCTCTCAAGATCTTGACATAGCTCTTGACCCATTCGAATTCGAGCTCATCACTGTTTCGCCGGTGACCACACTCACCCAAACTTCTCTACACTTTGCCCCAATTGGGTTGGTGAACATGCTTAACACTGGTGGAGCCATCCAATCTGTGGACTATGACGATGACCTAAGCTCAATCGAGATTGGTGTCAAAGGGTGTGGTGAGATGCGAGTATTTGCATCGAAAAAACCAAGAGCTTGTCGTATTGAAGGGGAGGATGTTGGGTTCAAGTATGACCAAGAGAAAATGGTGGTGGTTCAAGTGCCATGGCCAGTTGATTCTTCATCGGGTGGCATTTCGGTTATCGAGTACTTGTTTTAATTTTTATTTATGTAGAGCTCAATTATTGTTGTTGTCGTTGTTGTTATCAATGTATTTCTCTCCAAAAGAAAATTATGTGTAATTTGGAGAGTAATTAAGTGAGTGAAATTTTAAATAAGACTACTTTTAATTATTTACCAACATTGTGTTTTTGTGTATGTATTTCTTTTTCTTATAAGTTTGGACAATCTCCTTCATTCAAGAGATTTGTAATGGTTTCTCCATTGGAGTGCTAAAACTTTTGATGACTAATCCAACGTACATGGTTGGGATTGTTCAATCATAAGTCAAAACATTTTAGGTTACTTAAAATCTCTTAGTCGACATCTCTCGACTCACAAATATTATTTTCAATTTCTTTCAGTGTCTTTTTTATTTTTGCTAGGTACTATCTTATTCTCGTTCTTTGTTCTCCAATGTTTAATATGTCATCTTTTGATATTGTTCACCAGCAACCACAAATCACATGAGCAGTAGTCACAAAATCGATCTGTGTACTGGTTTTTTTTTTTTTCAGCCACAAATCTAAGTTGACTGGATGACCCATTCCCACCTAACTTAAAATATTTGGGTCGGGGTTGGTCACTTGTACAAAATCAAGGGGTTGGTATTTGACCAATCCAAATTTCACATTGATCTAAAAAATACTCTAACCCGACTCAAATTATGTATTTCCCTACTTAGAGAAGTTTTAGGGGTAGGCAGAGGCATGCAACATAAATTTTTCCGATTATTTCTTGCTTGAATATTTAATGATAAATTGACACACAAATACATGTATCATAAATTTAAACGGTAATATTCTCATAGATTCACAGTAAATATTTAATATTATGTTTAGACACAGACAAATCTTAATTGATAAACAATTGTTTTATATCCTTATTTCATGATATAAACTATGTATTTCACTCCCTAATTATTAGTTTATCAATTTATTTAATTATTTAAGAAACTAAATTATTTTTCCTACAAAATTTAAGAACTAAAGTTGATTTTAAATTTAGATCAATACCATCCTTCAAAAAAGAAAAACTTCAAATTTATACTATATTTTTTAAACGAAAAAGTATAGAAATTTTCAAACCTAGTAAAGAACTTACGTTTATGAAATATAGCAAAATTTTAAAATTTTGTTTTTGTCATTAACCATCATTATTTAAATTGTATTAATTGATAATCGGTTAAATTTTTAGAATATTTAAAAAGCTTCCTTTTAACTTTTTGATATATTTAAAAATGCGCCATTAACATTTTTTAATTAATCCAAATATTTTAATATTATATAAAAGTATAAAACAAGTGATTAGGAGGGTAAATGGATTGTAATGGAGAGATTGTTTGGACTAACCCAAATAAGGATTTTTTTTTTAAAAATAATGTGTTTTTAAAAACTATTGACAATTCTAAAGTACCTGTGAAACAATTATCAAAATTAGGGTAGCGAAGTCGTGTATCCGGTACACGACTTCGCTAAAGCTGACTGGAGTCATGTACCGGGTACACGACTCTAGTACATCTGTGCCAATTTGACAGTCAACAGTAGAGTTGACTGACAATTTTGTCGCGCAGCAAAGAAGTCGTGTACTGAGTACACGACTTTGTTCACGTGAAAGTCTGACACTTGTCCTTCATGCAGGAAATCGTGTACGGGGTACACGACTTTCCCTCTATAAAACCCTAATTTCATAGCATTCTGCCTTTCAAACACAAATTTCTATTATGTGAAGTTGTGATATCAATAGTGTCAATTAGTACATCCATGGTTCTAGCACAATTAAATATTTGGTTAGTAAACTCAAGGGATATATATATTAGTGTTTTTATGGAAAAAACATTCAAAATTTAAAAATTTTCAAATATCATAAAGGTTCAACTTTCATTCATTTTAAATAAACATCCAAAACAAATATGTGAAGCATTCGGAAAATATGTGAAGTAATTATATTAACCAAACAAATCCACTTAATTGGCCATACCCATGTTCCTAATCAAGTTTCTTCTCGTGAATTAACATGAATTAAACCCCCAAAGGAAAAAAAAGTCAAATCTTTTTATGATACTTCTTGGTAATATGATGATCATTAATTAAAAAGAAAAACGAATAATCTCTCCTTCTCCTTCGCCTTCTCCCCATTTTCTGAATTTCCACCTTTTTCATTCCAAAATCAAATTCCTCTCTCCTTCCAATCTTTACATAACCTCATAGATGCAGCTTTGTCATCCCTCTCTCTTAGAGTGCCGATACATCCTTCCGTAAAAAAAAAAAAAGAAAAGACTAGGTAAATTACATATTTAAACTTCATTTTTTATTATAGAAGTCGTGTACCGAGTACACGACTTCTTCCACGTGTCCTTTCCACGTGGTAAAAATGGGCAGACGTGGATTCAGAAAAGTCGTGTACCGGGTACACGACTTCTGTTCATTTTAAAATTTACCATATTTTTGACAATAGTTTGCCCATTCACCCTACTTTTGTTATTTTTTCATTTACTACCCTATTTTTGACATTAATTTCAAAAAACACTATATTTTTTAAAATACTCCCCCAAATAAGATCTTCAACCCAACCCTCAAAATTTAGGTTAGGTTGGGTTGGATTTTCGTGTTATTTATTTCTTTTTTATTTTAAGTATATTATTTATTAACTTAAAATGCTAAAATGTGTCTACAACACGTTTTAATATTAAAATTCATAAACTCAAATGTTAAATATCAAAATTCAACATATTTATTACAAAACTTTAAAAAAAAGAACTTCATAATAATATGTATGAATTATACCATTTATAGGTTGTAACATATATTTTAATAATATTAGAAATTCTGGATGGGTTGGGTAAAAAAATGTAACCCGAACCAAATCCAATCTATATCATTAATAATGTTAGAAGTATTTAAATAATAATAATTAAGGTGAGTTATGTACATAAACTAATAATTTATCTATTATTTTATTAAATGATCTCTTTAATTAAGGCCAAATATTCTATGGATTAAATGGATAAAACCTATTCCTATATTGATTAGGATTTAATGGAAACTAGTATATAAAGAAACTTAGGTTGTGCTCTCCAATATACTAAAACAATAAATACTTAGTTTTTCCCTATCCCTATCCCATTGAGAGATTTGAGCAATGGATTCTTTTTGGTTATTTGCCATTACCATTGAATTACTATGTTGGCGTCAAGTTTAGGCCTACTGATCAAGAACTTCTTCATCATCTTCATTGTAAGATTTATGGTCAGCATTATTTTCAAGGAGCTCTTTTAGACTTTGATCTATAGGGTGGAGTCGAGCCATGGGAAATCGAGCAAAGTTTTGGAGGAATTGATGACGAAGATCTTTACTTCTTTACCAAGCTCAAGAGGTCGACAACGAACTCTGAAAATTTGTCTACGCACATTAACGGCAAGATTGGGCTCTTCAATAGTACTTGGAGTGGCGAGAATTCAGCTAGTCTAATTTATGTTTAGGAAGATCATGAACAAATAATTGGTTATAGCAAGCGCTTTAGGTATGTGTTTTGGTTTTTTTTTTTTTGTTAAACTAGTTCTCAATATATGTGGTCATTGTTGCATTTGTTTTAAGTTATTAGGAAATTGTCAAGGTATTTCTCTATTTGGTATTTTGTGATAAATATAGAATTTTGTAAATTATAGGTATGAGAATGAGTCGTTGGAAGAACACCATGGTGAATGGATAGTGCATGAATAAGGAAGAATGGAAGGATTAAAAGAAAATTAGAAATTCAAGGTGAGCTGAAACAACCTAACAAGAAAATAATAAAGGCACCTCACATCTCTGATAACGAAAGACCAAAAGCAAAAACAAATGAAAGATGTGACGAGTTACAAAGAGCAATAACATGTGAGACAATCTACAACTCGGATATCTAGCTTGATATGAATACTCATCAAGATATAGTGTTGTGGACCACGTGCCCAATGTGACCACTAATCAAGATAACAGAAATGAAAACACTAGTTTGGGTACTGAAGAATACGTACCTTGCATGCCCACTGACGAAGAATTGAAGATATTCGAACTTTAGATGAGTTCAACAACGTTGACTTTTCTACTTATATTCAAAGTTTGATTGGACATAGTTATTAAGAATGTATTATTATTAATGAATATCATTTATTTATTTTTTTTGTAATACAATAAATATCATTTTTGTCACTCCAAAGAACACCTTAGTATCTATCTATTTTTATATACTACGAAAATAATTTAAATTCTATATATAAAAAAGAATTATATTGAAGTATTTATGAACGTAACGGTGAATCCAACCAAAGTTAAAAAAAACCAATGGAAATTAATGAAATTTAGATAAAACTATAGAGAGTAGCTCAATTGAAACATCTTCCATAAACTTATTATAAATTTTAAATTTAGATTTAATTTATAAGTATTTCTAATTTATTGGTTTTTTTTTTTTTTTTTTGTAATTCAGTTTTGAATAGATATTTGTTATGTGTGATTGTCTTGTATTTCTAATTTAAATTTCTATATGTAGTTTTGGTTAAATACTTTCCAAAATTTTGAAGTCTATATCTATTTAATCTCTAAATTTTTAAAAGTGTCCAATAAATTTTAAACTTTTGATCCTCTATAAAAGTTATGTCTATAAATCTATCTTTGTTTTGCCAAATTATCACGTTAAAATGTTAAACGTTGCAACAAGGTTTGGCCATTCACAGGATACATATCCTAAAAGCAAAGCAGAGTTTTTTCTTTTCTGGATCCTTTTGACAATACAATACCAAGAAATTCAACAGTAAAAAGCAATCTAAGCCTAAAGAGTTCAAATTTAAGGCATCCTAATCATCTTTATTTTCACCAAGCATTGTCCCCACCTCCTTGGTTGATGCTGCTTTTAAGATTGTTTCAAAATCTAAAACAAAAAATAGAAAAAAGATCATACGAATAACATCAAATCACAATAAGTACATTACCCAGGTTCATGTGAGCATATATAAAATTTTCATACCTTCCTCCATGCCAATAACATCCTCTATATGTTCTCCAATACAACTTATTAGACAAGAAAGCTAAATCGTACAAGAGTAGATCTAGACATTAGAAATCAACTCATGAAAATCTTTCATAATATCACATGCAATCAAATTCAAAATATGGGCACAACATTTAACATGCACAAATTTACCATTCAAAACCAACCCGTTCTTGAAAAAATGAACTAAATAAACAATATCAACGTCAATTGAGCAAACATTTTCTAACGTCAGTGTCAATATTTTTTCAATACACCATTTGTTCAAACATCCTAGTGTGCTTCTTTTCCATTAGTGATCTCTCGATTCTCTCCATCAAAATTTTCATTTGAATGAAAATTGACATCCTTCTTCTGCATTTTCTAATTGACATCAATGAAATGTCTAGTAAGAACTGTATAGTTAGTATCTTGATCCGACGTCTAAGTATCAATTGTGAAAGAAACTCTAGGATCTTGCTCTACAAAAAAAAAATTATAGAGATCCGTTTCTCACTTCGATATATTTCAATATATATTTCACAAAGTTGAGAGGCGGATTATCAATAATGATCATTTTTGCCGATAGTATTCTTGCAGCTTCTGCATCAAAAACTCCACCATTGAGTGTTGAATCTAATGTGACTTTGAGTTCTCACCCTACACCCTCCTCGTCCTCCTCTTCACTTTCTAATATCAAATTCTCTTTATATCCATCTTCTGCCCCACCGCAACAAGGACGATCGATAGGATAGTTGTCGGAATCGGATGTGCTTCCATATTTTCCATTCTATTTCTCTTTGAACCATTGGCATATAAAGCACCACAATATTCACATTCAACATCATAAGGATCATCAACATCAACATTACCTTCTTGCTTCCTATTGTCTTGATCATCTCTCGTAGTAGCATAATCTACATTTCCATCCTCATTCGCAACCTCAACCTCGTCTGCACATGGAGTATTCATGATTTTCCCTACAAGAGTTTGAAAGAACTTATTAAAGTGGATTTAAATCATTAGAAGAGAGTAGGAAATGAAAGGTATAGATAATGTGCATTGTCTCGAATTCTAAGGCTAGCGAGAAGAGTTCGATTGAAAGTTCAAAACGAACAGAACTTTACGTTTCGGTTAATAATTAATATCAGGATGTTAGTTTCACCATCGATTGATTTTTGGTTTGTCTAAAGAAACGAGAGAGCGGACAAACCAAACTCCCCTGAAACTAGGCGTTCAAATTGTAGTTAGTTTAACCAACCTTCAAACTTTTGTTTCTTTCTTTATTCTCTGACTACTTCACATGGTTTGGACAAAGAAATTAATTTTGCAGTTTAAATAAATATTACAGATAAAAAACAGAGAATTTTTCTTTTTCCTTTCTGACAACATGTAATGGGGATAATCGTCGGACCTGATCTTGAAGTCTAGAGTTTTGATTCTTCAAAGTAACGAAAAATAAGATTTCAAAACTGATTTTTATGCATATGGAGGATTTGAAAAAAACTGAAATTAAAAAATCAAAGCAAAAGGATGTTGGCAACTTCTTAGGGCGCAGAATGACGACGGAAACGGCGGCTGACGGTCGAAGGAGCAACCAGTGAAGAGGGAAGAGAGAGGTGTTAGGTTGAGGAACAGTCAAGAAAGTAAAAAGAGAGAGCGACATAAAAATGCAAATTTGGAAATTGCCAATAGCGGAGGACGTCGGCGCTTTTTCTGGGCATCCAGTAGGAGTAGGAGCGACGGAGGAGCCAGTGGAGCAACCGGAGAAGAAGAGGATGCTCAAGAGGTCTAGGGCTTTTTCTGACCAAGAGATTAAAATGGAAGGGCATAAGATCGGATTTACAAGCCATTGTTATTGGAAAAAATACAGTGGGATCAAAATTCCAACGTTGGCGCGATCAAAATCGGTTAATCCAACTGAAACCGAACCGACGACGGCAGAGAGAGAAGTTCATGTGGGACGTCGTAGGCATGACGAAGCCAACGGGTGTTTTTCCCTTCAAAATGCCGTCGTTTTCTTTTATAGCATTTTCGCAATTTTTTAGTGGAACATATATTTTTCACCATTTTTTTTATTACAACATAAATAAAATATTTGTTTAAAAATAATATATAACTTTTTATAACTAAAACCACCACGAAAATGTTTATTTAGTAAATATGCAAAATGAGCTAAAATTTTACAAAAATGAAGTAAAATATTACATATAGAATATTAAATATTTTAAAAAAAAATTTGTCATTTAAAGCTAATTTAAATATTGAGAAATTGTTTTAAATATAAAAGTGTGAAGAATATTTACAAATAGAGTTCTCGATAAGAATAGCAAATTATAGGTTTTATTTTGGCAAAATAGCAAAAATAATTTTAAATTGTTAGAATAGCAAAACATAAAAAGTAGCAAAATAAATAAATAAAAAATCTCTCAAATACCCCCTAGCCAAATTGAAAAATACAAATTGTTTACCCCAGTTACACTATAATTAAAATAACGAATGATACACAAAACATTCCCAAAAAACATAAAATGAGAAAACATGTCATTATTGTGAAGCTCCACGTCATACCTTCATAATTTAAATCTCTGCAGGTAATCATTTCCTTCATTGGAATCCGGCAGGTAATCATCTTCTTCATTCGAAACCCTAAATCTATTTTGAAAACAATTTGAAAGCATATGTTCACTTTTTTAGCAGATTCCTCCATAACCACATCGAGGCAAAGCACGATTAGTCCTTCATCTTCTTCGAATATCGCCATTATTTTGCGTTGCTTCAGAAGCACATCACACTTCGACCGCTTTAGACTTCGACCGCTTCAAGGTTTTTTTTTTGTTTTTTTTATTTACATAAAATCAAAAGTATAACAAGTACGCACCATTTTAGGAGAAAAAAATGGATTGTCTTAATATTTGTTTCTATTTTTAAAGGTTTATTATTTTATAAATCGTAGAAATTCTGAATATGAGGAAGGATGCAGTCGAAATTCTATGAAAGAAAACAGTAAAGGATGCAGTCGAACAATAAAGTTAGAAGCTGCCGTGAAAGGATTCCAAAAAGGTCGAAAGCTGTCGTGAATTCATTTGAATAGCATTGTACATAAATAAAAATGTGATTAAAAATCTATGGAGGGTAATTATATTGCTACAATTAAATAATTTTAGATAAAAGTCAAATTATTCTCACGGTGTTTTTTTTTTTTTGAGATATTTACATTTAAATAATATTTTTTAGTGCTTTGAAATAATAGTAAATAAGAATAATAACTATAGAAAATATAACTCATTAAATGATAGTTCCATAAAAGAATTTTATTCCCACTAATTTAGATGCATTTAATGTATGTATTATTAGTTTAATTAGATTTTTAATTTATTATTATTAATATGGTCAATCCGTTTATATGGTCAATCCGTTTATGGAATAGAATAATTGTTACATGCACAATTATAGGATGATACAATCTTAATACAAGATTGTTATTATATAAAATGCATAATTTTAGGGAAGGAAATAATTTTGAATTCAAATGTTAGAGATCTAAAGTTTTAAAATCAAATGATAAAATAAATATTTATTACAATATATATAATCTGAAAACAATTAATGAAAAATATGAAAAATTGAATTAAATGGTGTGAATTAAATCCGGTACTTTCTTGATTATTTTAATGAAGCGGGAATGATGAGAGTGCTAAGGAGGTGTCTATCTAGTGGAGATGTCCCAGTGCACCTGTTGACATCTTTTTCAAAAAATGGTGTGAATTAAATATCTATTATTATATATATTTTAGTAAAAATAAATTGTTAAGCATTTGATTTGAAGCCCTCTATCTCACTGTTATAAATTGAAGTCATATGTTGGTTAGATGAGATCAATCCGAAAAATAAATGTTTATTTAATATTATTATAAAACTGAATAATATGTAAATACTCTGTAATCGTAATTCTGTTTTATATTCCACGATTTGACTCTGCCCAAATATACTGTAACTAATAAAAATGAGTTTCACGCTAGCAAGGAGTAAAATTGGCAAAATATATACCTTAGGCGGTTTTACTAAAAATCAAATTATTTGTAAGATTTGCTATTTTTGTAAATTATAGTCTATTATTTATTCTTCTCACGGTTATCTCTCACAAATATATAGTGACAATCCATGATTTCCAACGATAATGTGTTTTTAGTTAAAGGTTCATTGTCATATTCAATTAACATAATGGGTCGCATGGAAGAAGCCCACATCGCTCCAATTTTACTCACTAAGAAGCCCACATCGCTAAGAGTTTGGGCCTTTTTCTAATCTTCCAAACGGCCCATATTTCCTGCCCATTTAGCACTAAAGAAAAACAAACAAGGCAGCAAAATGGGGCGAATCCACAAATAACAAATTTCCATGGGAGAAAAATACAATTTCTGAAACTAAAATTCTCATTTTGTAATTTTTCCTAAATTTATTTGGTATGGTACAATCGTCGTCTCTTCTCTCTCTCTCTCTCTTCTTCTCGGTCTAGAATCCCGTTTGCAGTTCACAACTCCGAAGGGGCCATATACGAACTCAGGGTTCGGAAGGAAACCCTCAAGCTCTCTCTTCTATCTCGCCGGACCTCCGTTCAATCGCTTAACGCCGGCGGTTTTTTCCTACAACGATCTTGTTTCTTCCCTTGGCTCTGTTCCTCTTTAATGCCCTTTGTTTTTCTCTCCTTTATTTGCTTCCCCCTAATTTCGTAGCCCAGTTTCCATGTTCTGACTGAATTCAAGCATTTGGAGGTGCTCTCTTGATCAATTCTTCCGAGAATATCCGGTAACTTGTTCGTTTGTTGTTTCTTTACTGCTTTGTGTTTGTTTGTTATATATTTTGTTTATTTCATTATTGTTATTTTTTATTAGTTTCTGTGACTTCGTTTTTGTTTCGGGCTTGGAGAATTTTGAACTTTTGTGCTCCTGTTATAATTAGTTCGCCATTGAAGTGATGGATTATTGGGATTTATTGGACCAATTCGATGCTGGATTATTTGAAGTATTACATTCAGCTATTTACTAGTGTGTTTCTTGTTTCATTAGGGAATGAATGATTAATGAATGCTGCTTAATTGATTCCTTTGTATTTGGTGTGAGGGTTTTTAAGTCTAGGTACTGTTTTCTCGTTGTTTGAGCCTTGATTTATTTCTTTCTTTGTTCTAGTAGGTTATAACTCATTACAGTGATTCCAGTCCTGGATTCAAGACACAACTTTAAGCCATAAGGGATCATTCAAGATTTTTCTGGGAGTCAAATGGAACTTAAAGTTTCATATCCTAAGCCAGGTATTTCTTCTTCTGATTATGTTAGTGACCCGGAGGAGAAGGATATTAGTGACGATGAAGATGACGATCGCAACCATAAGCATCGGAGGCGGGAGACACGCTCTCAGTCTTTGGAAAGAGATACACGTGAGCATGTTTTGAGGCCATATGGAAAGCGTAGTAAACCATTTGAAAATGGACGTAGTTTTAAGGACAACGATTCTCAAGCCAATGAAGCTTGGAAATCCTTCAATGCTCCCACTCTTGAGAAAGACACTCCTGGGAAATTTGATAAAAGACGCTTGGGTGCAGTGCCAGGTCCTCGAGTGGTTGGGGATTTCAATCAAAGGATTAGGGGAAACCAGGCATTTTCGGGCGACCTTAGTTCTGGAAGGGGAAGAGGAAGGGATTCTGGCACTTGGAACCAGTTTGATTCAAGGTTTAGTCCTGTAGATATTGCTTCCCAAATTGTTCACCATGGGTCTTTTCCCCCTAGTCTATTTGCTGGAAGGGGTTTACCAAGTGTTTCTACGGCACAGACAGCACCTTGGAATGCATTTGGGTTAATATCAGGAATTCCAAATAGTGGGCTAGAAACGATGCACCCCATTGGCTTGCAGGGAACACTTAGACCTCCAATCAACCCTCCTCTAAACATAGGCATTCCTCGCCAGAGATGTAGAGATTTTGAGGAACGAGGATTCTGCCTTAGAGGAGACATGTGTCCTATGGAGCATGGTATTAACCGCATTGTAGTTGAAGATGTCCAGGTATGTTTATCACCCAGTTTACTGTTTTGACTGAGCTTGACATTTGTTTAGAATGAATCTGTAATCTGTATGGGTTCCTATAAAAGGGCTATCCAGGTTCTTTGAAGGACGTTTTCTTTAACACCATTTTGATTGTATGCTTGTCGGTTTATTTTTCCTTAAATTATGTAGATCATAACTTATGGAGTTCTGGCTATATCTCTCCATGGTACTGCCAGTTATTGGAAGCATCAACTTTAGTGTTCTTGGATTCCAAGTTTTCTAGAATGATATTGTTATTTTTGGTCAGAACTTCAGACATTAAATTCTTAATCCAAATTTCCCTTGGAATTGCGTGCCTAAACTGTATGGATTTATTAGAAAAATATGTAATGTGAGTTGTTTTCGGGATTGATTGATGGAAACTTGTGTGTGTGTGATGTAATTAGTTTTACTTAGTTTTCTTAAAAGTTAAAGGTTTAGTTTTCTTTTCAGTTTCCTTATTGTCTTAGTTAAAGATTTAGTTTCCTTTTTAGTTTTAGGTTTGTAAACCTATGGAATTAGGCTATAAAAAGCCCTCTTCTCCATTCTTTTCAATTCATTCCATAATAGAAGTAATTTTTAAAAGAAACAAATTTACCAAGATTTGAGTTACATCAGTGTGTGTATGTGTTTTTCTTTTTTTGGCAATTTGTGGGGTGGGGGAATTGAACATTTGACTTTGGGGGAATTGAACATTTGACTTTGAGCTTGATAATACAAGCACTATGTTGGTTGAGCTAGGCTTATTTTGGTGGAAACTTGTGTTTCTGTTTACTCTTTTGTGTGTGTGTATACCACATTCAAGTATATGATTATTTTTTTTGGCATGATTGTTATTTGTATAAATTCTTTTGAAATCAAAGTTGTCATTTCATCATGAAAATAGTACGTGGTTTGGTTGTATAGATTACCACTAGCTGCTCAGTTTTCTTTTCCTTTTTTCCTTTTCTTCTGTGTTCAAGAGGGAGTGGGATTTACCTTTACTCTCCTCATTTCCTTTTTCATTTTGTCCATTATACTGTTCATCTGTTAATCAGTATCATTTTCATTTTAATAATATAACAAACTTGTAAACTTTTTCCCATAAACTTAGTTATTTGTTTCCCCATAAAATTTGAAGTTCCATAAATAATTTCATTTAGTATATATTTTTAAAGGGAAGTGGTTTAGTTCCTTGATAATTTTCCTATTTTCCCATACAAAATCAAGAAATTAGTAATATTTCTTCTCTTTGGGATGACAAAAATTGAAGAGAACGATATATTTTCCTTTCCATTTATATTTTTTATTTGGTTGACTCTGTATAAGTATACAAGCACTAATTCCTTATGCTCTTTTCTGGCCATACTTGGAAAGGAATTTATCTATGCTTTTGATGTATAACAGATAACTGTCTAATCAACTGTATGATCTTGCTTTTGCAGAGTCTTTCTCAATTTAACCTTCCTCTATCGCTTCCAAATGCACACCTAATTGGGAAAACTACTGGATCTCTGCCTGCAGTTAGCACATCTTCCACGACAGTAATGAGTGGCAAAGGATTGCATGGAAAAAATATCAAGCCTAGTGTAGGAGATGATTCGATGCCCTTTCATGGTGTATATTCAGGTTCTGGTAGTGCAGCTGAAGCTGACTTGTATGATCCTGATCAACCTCTATGGAACAACAATTGTCCTGAGAAACCAAATGCACTCTCAGGCATGCATTCATCAAAGATTGATGAAGTTGAGTCCTTTATAGGAGACGATCCTTCTGATAGGAATCAGGTTAGGAAATGTGATGCTGGTGATAATGGATGCACTAGTAGAATTACTGCACCTAGTGGTTCACATGTTACTAGTTCGTCTGTTTGGGGTAGAGTTGGGTCAAGGAATAGACAAGATGTGAAAGGGAAACTTGATCCAGTAAATGCCTCTGGTTGTCTTGACAATGAAGTGAAAGAACAGAATGTTATACTGGCCAGTGTTCAAGGAAATTCTCATCAACAAAAGCACATGGCTCAGGATGACGCCCACACTAAAGCCGGTGATTTATCTCTCAAGGCACAGAGTGATGCCAATACCATGCGTACCATGCGGAAACCATCTCAGAAAGCAACGTGTACTCTGTTTGTAAATGGGATTCCTCTACAGAGCAACAAAACAGAGACACTTCTGTCTCATTTTAACAAATATGGTGAGGTCATTGACATCTATATTCCAGCAAATAGTCAACGCGCTTTTGTTCAGTTCTCAAAAAGGGAAGAGGCAGAAGCTGCTCTAAAATCACCTGATGCTGTTATGGGCAATCGTTTTATCAAGCTTTGGTGGGCTAATCGTGACAGCATTCCTGATGATGGTGTAAGCAGTAATAATGGTATTCATGTTCCTCCACGTCATATTGCAGCCGCTTCACTTCCTTCTCTTGCTGTCAAAGGAAAGAACAGTGTCCCGGTTTCCACTTCAAAAGGCAGTATTTCCCACCCACTGGAATCTTCTTTAGCTGGCCCAGATCATTCTCATGCTTTCAGTAGCCCCAAGGTTTCTTCTCCTTTGCAAAAGAAATTAGAGAATCTGGAACAGTTAAAAGAGGAACTCCGGAAGAAGCAACAAATGCTAGATATGAAGCGGAATGATTTTAGGCGCCAGTTAGATAAACTTGAAAAACAGGTAAACTTTCAGCCCCTATAAGTTCAGTTACCATACGTGCTTGATCAGGAGACTATTTTTATTAAGTTTAAGATATTGCCTCTACTGCTGAGGAATTAGGGGAGAATAAATGATAGTTGAGGAAGAAAATTCATGCCAGGAGAAAAGCATTTAAAACTTTATATCATGTCAGCTCTAATCTCAATGTATAGACACTATTGTAGGGTTAGGCAGGTTGTCCCGTGAGATTAGTTGAGGTGTGCATTAGTTGGCTCGGACACTCACAGATATCAAAAGAAAAAAAAATCTCAATGCAGAGACATCCTGCTGTAAAAGTGCTATACTAGTCTCATGTATTAGATTGCTAGCCAATCTGTCATTTGTTTTATTTTCTTACTTCTTTCTCAATACAGGCCACAGGAAACAGAGTCGAAGCAGTCATTGTGTCCTCTGCAAAGCGACTTAAAGTGGGAATAGAAGCTGACACTAGTAAACTTGTGCCAAAGGCCAGCGATTCTAGTGTTGCTTTGGCATCACCACATACTGAGGTGAATGGGGAGCATCCTGAGCCAACCACATTTATTGTACAACAGGAATCCTCAAAGTTTGAGCCTGTTGATCCAATGACGACCGAAGAACCTTTTGATAATGATGGAGAGAAATTGGGTAGCTGTTCAACTGGATTTAAAATTGTTCCTCCTTTACCAGTCGACTTTGCCAATGTATGTATTACCATTCCTCCTCTATATCAAGTCCATTTGTGATAGTTTCAAGTAAATTTCTGGAGTCTCTTATATGATGCTATAAACTCATTAGATTATATCAACTTTTTTTTTGGGTAGCTTGATAATGAGAGGTGTTTACTATTTATATTTGTTCATAGACGGTATTATTAGTAAATTGGTTTTCCTTTAAGGACGTTCGCCAAGGACACCCAAAGAAAAAAATAGAAGAAGAAGAAGTAAGGAAATGTGCTTATTTATTGGTATTCAATCAAGGACTATGCAGAAATAGTTTGTTTAATAGTTATTTATTGTTTTTTTTTTTTAATAAATGATCTGAGAAAAAAGTGAAAAAAAAAATGTATATAAAGGGTAAACTAAAAAAACCGAAGTCCATAGAAAGAGAACTGAACTAAAGACAGAGCCACCAATCAAGGAAATTAACATCTAGTGGATAACTACCAAAAGTTTTTCTTCACCAAAACCCTATGAGGAAGATATGGCCTCATGAAGGACCAAATATCACTTAAGTGCCTGTCAGTGAAAAAGTCTTGTTTCCGTTAAAAAAAAAAAAAAAAGGAGTTGAAAATGGGTTGAGTTAATTGTAAAACAGAATGGGTTTGACTGGTTTGTGTTTGGGCTTGAAATAAATGAAGAGAGCCAAAGTTGGGTTGGATTACGCTGGTTGGGGCCAAAATGAAGGGAGTTGGGTTGGAACGTGTAGATTGCAGATAAAAAAAATACTGAAACAAGTTGAGATGGGATGGGTATTGGGTAAAAAATGGTCACATATTCTTTATCATCTTCTTCGCCTGGCAACAACAAAATCACCTTGGATCACAACTTCTTCTGCTTTGCTGAGGATTGTACATAGGGTTTTAGGTGCCATCATCCCACCTTGTTTCTTACTCAATTTCATCAATTGTTGGTTGTACAACTTTGAGTTTGAGTTTTCTTTTTCAATTGATTTTTCTTCTTTGTTGCCCACGACGTCCTTCATGCTCGAGTCTTGGATCTTGTCGTGTTTGCTTTATCACTCTCTCACACTCAAGTCTAAAATCGTCTAGACTTTCTACAAATCTTGATTCTTCCAAATTTTCTATTGCATTTGTTTCTTGCATGGGTTCATAGCTTTGGTTGGGTTCTTGAATTTCATGAGACTTGCTCTCAATATTTGCAATTCAAATTGTTTCAAATATTGAATCATTCTTTTCAAGATACCATAAACGTTGATGAGGAATTCTGACTAAACTTTAATAACCCAGCGCAGAGAAAAAAGTTAAAGTCTAAAATAGTAAATTTAATTACATCAGTTGACCACTCCATTTCAAATTTATTTCAGTGCTTCAGGATTGACATAGTGACTACTTCTGTGAGGTTCAAGATAAATGTAATAAGAAGTGACATATGTTCTGGAATAGGCTTCTGCCTTTCTTGTCGGTTTATTTTTTGGTCTTGAATGTTTTTCTAGAACTCCATTCTTGGGCGATTCTTCTTGGTTCTTCTTGAATTTAAAGGGTTCTCCCTAATTAGGTGTGTGCTGTTTGACAATGAGCACTGCTCACAAAGCTTCCTCTTGCGACTTGTTTCACCAAGAGTTTCTTTGTCCGTAGATGGTAGCCAATATTGGCTTGGCCTAGACACTTGCTTTGATACCAAACCTTTCAAGAAAAGGACTTACCTATCCTATAGATTTCTTAACAAAAATTTAACCGAATACTTTCCTGAAGAATCCAATGCCCAAATGCAAGAATCATCACAAGCCTCCACTTTCTTTTTGGCCAAAATTTGAAGGAGCTGACCAAATTCAAGAATTTATGGGTTGTTCAACAATCTTCTGAAGGAGATATCCCATGACAAAGTTTCAGTATCCCAATGGTTGAAAACAGAACCATTGGGCTGTAGAGCAATTCTATATAGGGAGGGAAGCGTAGGCATAATGTAAAATTATTGACCAAGTTTTGCCAAAAAGAAATTCTTTTACCATTACACCAACTATTGAAGACGAACAAGCTTCCACTTGCGACCAAGCTTTAGAGATACTATTAGAGATCCTGATCCTAGGACTTTGAAGGCTCATCCCAAGCCTTCCCAACCGTGTGCCAAGAAAATTGGTCCTTACCATGAATACTTCATACTACCGTACACCATAAGGAATCAGATTCATGCTGAAATCCCCTCCCCATTTTGCCAAGAATGCCAAATTTCCATTTTGCAAGGTTATTGACTTTACTTCCTTTATTTGCTTCACATAAGAAATTCTTCATAATCCTTCCAGTAATTGGAAAAACTTCGGATGGCATTAGGAATGAAGACATACAATAAGTAGAGAGATTTTCTAAAAGAGCTTCTCACAAAGTTAAGTCTTCCTCCGTGAGATAAATTGAAATGCTTCCAACAATCTTACTTAATTTTGTCAATAATTGGCTGCCAGAAAACTAACTTTTTTGGGATACCCACCCAAGGGAAGACCAAATAAAGAAAGGGAAGACATTCGTCCTTACAGTGCAGTCAAATGGAAGTGGACAGCCACTTATCATCATCAATGTTTTAGCCACACAAAGCTGATTTGTTCCAATTCACTTTTTGGCTCGAGCACCCCAAAGAGTTAGATAATTTTAATGAGTGCATTCAAACTATTATCATCATACTTGAAAAAAACTAAGTGTATGATCAGCGAAGTGAAGGATAGAGACATGCATCTTATCCTTTCCTGCTACCTCCCTTTTCATAAATTAAATTAGGTTGATAAGTGCACATAAAACTTCACGAACAAGAAGGAACAAAAATGGAGAAATCAAATCTCCTTACCTTATGCTTCTTAAAGCTTGATTCACCCCCTTGGTCTTCCATTAATAAATATTGAAAAGTTTGGATTACAAATACACCCATCACTTTATGAAATCCATTTAGAGTTGAATCCTTTAAGCATGAGAACTTCATCCAAGAAGTTCCAATCTACTCTATCAAAGGCCTTCTCTAGATCAAGCTTGAAAATCCAACCTTTTTCTTTGACCAATACTCCCCTACAATTTCATTAGCCACAAGAACTGGATTAGATGTTTGACTTCCTCCATTGAATGCACTTTGAGAAGAAGAAATTATTTTAGGTATTTCTTCTTTAGTCTTTCAGCTAAAACCTTTGTAATAATCTTATAAACCGATGTCAAAAGGCTGATCCAATCTCTCTCTCCCCCATTTCTTGGCTTCCCTATTATTCTCATTGTATAGCTCTCTTGTACATTGAGTTTATTAATAATAAAGAAGCTTGTCTCCTTTTCAAAAAAAAACTGATGTCATAAGGCTGATTGATAATGCATTACATGAAAAGAAAAAGGAAAGGTGGTATATTGGTAGCTATTTAGATCCCCATGCAGACGGAACTTCACTTTGGTGGCTCTTTTCTTAGGGATAGGTGGCATAGACGGAGGAAAAGCTGTGGGAGAATTGCATTCCCCTCTCTTCAACGTTTCTAGGTTACACCATTTGTCTTCGTTGAAAAGTCTTTCCATGTCAGATGTTTTGTTGTCTTTCTCCTTTGGATTTTGTCGGCCGTTGTTCAATAAGGAGGTGAGAGAGGTGACTTCTCTTCTTTCTTTGATTGAGGGTTTCCACTTCTCTTCTTTCTTTGATTGAGGGTTTCGATTTTAGATCGGGGAGAAAGGGTTTTCGTGTTTGGAGTCCTAGTTTGGTGGATGGGATTTCTTGCAAGTCTTTCTTTAGGATTTTAGTTCACTCTTCTCCTGTCGTTGAGTCTGTCTTTGATGTCTTATCAAGAATTAAGATTCCTAAGAAAGTCAGGTTCTTTGTTTGGCAAGTTTGGCTAGGCCGCTTGAATTCAATGTATAAGGTTTCAAGAAAGATGCCTTTGTAAATGGGTCCCTTTTGTTGTATCCTTTGTCGGAAGGGGGAGGAGAGCCTGGATCACTTTATATGAGAGTGTCTGTTCACAAGATCTATTTGGATCTTGTTCCTGCAGGAATTTAGTTTCGTTGACTTGCAAGAGGGAGGTTCATCTGATGATCGGAGAAGGGGCGTTTCCTTTGGGGTGTGAGCCGTTTTTTGGAATCTGTGGGGTTTGAGAAACAATAGAATGTTTAGGGGTGTGCTTTAATCTACGTTCCGCACATCAAACACAAGCATTTTTTTTATTGGCAAAACAACTTATATTGAGAAGAAATGAAAAAATACAGGGGCATGATTTATGTTGAGCCACTTAAAGAATCTAGGGAAAATCAGTCTCAACTAGAACTCTACTTTTGCAGCAAAAGGAGCTCTCCATGATGATTGGAAAAAGGTTAGAAAAGGTCTACGTGAAATGTGAGGGACTGTTGTTCTATGAGTCCCCTTTGGGGGCTGGATAAGGGAATGGTATTCTCCAATTCAATTTTGAACTCTAGGGCGAAAAGCCTCTTCAAAGAGAAGTTTTTTCCTTATGGAGGCTGAATAAAGGTTTAAGGAACAAGCGCTTTAGCCATAAATTTTTATTTCTTACATATGATCATTAGTCTCTTTTCATTTCTTCAATGAAAAGTGGTCTTTCCATTTCAAATATATATATATATATATATATACACACACATACATACACATATATAGATTTACCAAAAATATTGAACAGATAATTAGAGATTGATTTTGGGGGTTGAATATCTTCAAAAGGGTAATAATCATGTTAATTGAGATCATGTGAATGCTGATCTTTCATTGTTCATACATCTGCCGGGCTGAACGTACTTGTGTGTTCTGTCAACGAGTGCTGTCAAGGCTACCCCATTTGGGAACTTTGGATGGAGAGAAGAAAGGAAATCTTTGATGGAGCTGACAAATTTTTTTAGAGCTTTCAGATTCTTGATGTTGATAAGAATTTGTTAATTTTTCTTTTTTCTTCCCTTTTTGAGTCCAATTTATGCGCACTTTGGCATTACTCTTTAGTCATTAGTCAAATATCTTCTGAACTAATGTTGTTTTCTTTACTGTCTTTTTGGGTGATCTTCAACCTAATTCTATTTTCATTTTATAATTTGCGTTGTAGGAGGATGTGATAAAGCAACATTTCTCTTCGTTGGGCGATGTTTGGTCTGTGGAGTTTGTTTCTGAAGATGGTGTTCAGATTTCAAATGCATCCAATAACTGCTCAGCTGATGTCACTTTTTTAACCCGTCATTCAGCTGAAAGGGCATTTGAAGACGGCAGATCCTGGCGAGGTCAAGACTTAAAGTTTATATGGCTGTCTAATGACAAAGACCCTCATCGCACTTCTTCGGACACATCTCGAGATGCAGACATGGAGCCTGAAAACGAAGCAGAAACCATTTCTTTAAACGAAACCCCATCTCACAATGAATCCCAAAGTCCAACACGAGATCACAGTGACGAGACTTCGGAAACAGGTAAAGTTTCGGCAGTGATAGAAAGAGAGACATGATTGAAGCATTTTTATGGTTTAGGAGGCGTTTTCTTTTCTTTTTCTTTTCTTTTTCTTTTCTTTTCTTTTTTTTTTTTTTTTTTGGAGCATTTTTCATGCCGAGTTGAAAGTGTAAAATTAATGGATTTTTTTTTTTTTTTTTTTTACTATTTAGTCAAGGAAAACTGGTTTAGAAATGTGAAAAAATTGTTTTTCAATTTTCATCCCCTCCCCCTCTTTACTGAATTCATGTATAAAGAAAAAAGAGTCTCTGATTCCAGACTGCCACCAGGGATAATTGATTAAGATAGTTAATTGAATCAAAATATTATTTTTAGGTTTCTATTAGGTTCAAAGAATAAATTTGTATCAATTCCATTCATTTCTTAGATTTATGTCTTTAACTCTAAATGTTACAATTACTATCCCCTTATTTACCTCCCATGCTTGGTGTATTGAACCCAATTTGTGTTTCATAAGTTTTTCCCCTAATCCTCCCATTTTGTGCCTCAATAAATAAATAAAAATAGTGATGCCTTACCAACCATATGGTTGGGGAAATTAATTGAAAAAAATGTTCATACGTATAAATTTCCCTTTTAGTCCAAAGATCACACAAATCTAAAATTTTTCAGACTATTAACTCATTTTTCTTAGAGCCTTTGATTAATCTGAATATTTCATTGCTATTAATAAATTTAATTGGTATAAACCCGATTCAAAATTTCGCTCTATTTACATCTTTACAATTTTGTCTATACAAGAAATTGATGTTACAATTGAAAGGAAGACGTACATGAAGGGTTAAGGACAAATCACATTCATTTTTGTACAACTAAATTTGACTATAGTTAGCTTCTAATCTAATCTACAAAATATTTGGTGGTCAAATTTCCAAAAATTGCCTCTTTGCTAAGTGATGATGTTCATGTTTGCAAGTCTAAGCTGCTCCCCAAATGGCAAGAAGTCCTTCAAAGAAACGCATGTATTATGCGTCACATTTAATAGTGAAGTAGCTTTATCAATTTCACTTTCATCAATAGATTGGGAGCTATGTGTGCCATCCACATTCGGAGACTGGGTGGCCAGATAGATGCGTTCGGTCGAGGCAAAGAGACGTGAAGCAACGGACTCCGCGATGGAACTCCAGGCAGATGTGGACAAAAGAGAATTAAGGGTAACTGGCAGATTGTTCAACACATTTTGAGGGTCCAGAATGAGTAGAGGCATATATTTGCTAAAGCAACTTGATAGTAAAGCAAGAAATTGGATTGCCTGCAAAAGAAAACATCAAAACGTTTCAACACCACCAAATTCAGTGTACTTTGGGATGTTTTGAGCAACATTTCTGTAAAGAAAGTGATGAATTTGAACACTAGATAAAGTTCTCTCATATTCAGCCCACTCTAATTTTTGAGAAAAGCGTTCTCTAGTTTTTGAGAAAATACAACATTGCTCTAAGCAGTATGATTCTTCGTGTTTCTACTTTCAGCTAACTATTAACAGTTTTATCTACTTTCAGCTAACTATTAACAGTTTTATCATTATATTTCCATACCTAATGGAGTTTGTTGTAGATTATGGTGTTATCTGAGGTAAACTAAGTCGGATGGGACTAGAACAATAGCTTATTTTGTCCATGAATCATGTTGTAATGAAGTTTATTGTCTAAACTTAAATGTGATTGTTTCATTGCGTACCGTGGTAGGATGCACCGATACACAGCTAATTTCCACTGCATCGACTACCCATTGTCTCTTGACATTACCCTCTGCAATTTGAAGAGCTGCAACAACCTCAACTAGTACGTCCCACACGTCTGCAAATTAAAGGTCGGGTAAGTCAATAGGGATATGAAATTTAGAAACAGGCAAGTAAATGGACATGAGAATGCGAGAAACCCTATGTGTTGAGATCGCATGCGTGATTTCTATTTAGAGCATTCTAAACCATGCAATCACCCCTCCATGGGACAGACTTTAATTATAATTTGGTTACTAAAATTTGTTCAAAAAAGAACCTTGTGATTTCAAGTTCAGCATCAGGGTTTTCATTTTTCCTAGTTCGCTCATTGGGAGAGAACCATTCCTTGTTAGCTTGGCTTTGGCTTTCATCTTCTTTAGAACTTCAAATAACTTCTGATCTTTTGGTACTAGATCATCGGATGAAATCTGCACATGACACTTCCAAGTCAGAAACAAAAAACCATTCTGCAAAGGTTTTACCGGCATAGAAAACTAGTCGTCACATAAATTTGAATATTAGTCCCCTCCAATGAACACAAAGAAAAAAATCTTATCAATATGAAGAGGTAGAGTGTACCTCAAAGAAGTTCAGCAACCAGGTCTGCCTTGCCTTGCTAAGGCATCTGATTGCCTCGGACCACTCTTTTGTGGAGTGTATTTCATCTACTTCTTTGTTGGTACTAGAGGACAATGTAGGTAACATGGTAAAAAGAACCACCATGAAGTCTTCAATATGAGCTATGCACTCCAATGAATTAAGATTAGCTTCGTCAAGACATTGGTAAAGCCCCTTCCAGCACGAGATGCATAGTAAATGCTTCTCATAATTGTACAGGAGTTGGTCCGAGTAAAAAGAAGACATGTAAATTTTCATGTCATTGAAAAGTTTTTCAACTCTTGCATTAGAGAACACTTTCATGAGACCTGCGAGATGAGTAAGCAGGCATGACTGCAGATTCAGCCCAAGTGTCCTAAACCTGGAGATGTCGGAGAGCTCATCGAGAAAAATAAGTAGTTGGTCAAATTGGTTTGCGTGGGCCAATGAGAACTTCAAGCATTCTTCCCTTACAATGCCCTTTCTAAGAGCAGAACTTGGTGGCAGCAACTCAGCAACTTGGTCTTCATACCTCATGCAGCGCCGAATTATTGCTCCCCAGTCTAAGGACGGCAATCTGGGAGCTTGAGAAAGACACCGTAGTGTGGTTACTAGAGTCTCAGTATGTGTAGCTGTCCCTGTCTGGACTTTTGATGTATTAGATCTTTCAAATCAAACTTTTTGACAATAAATTGTGCATGTAGCCAACAAACTACTAGAGACAAAAGATTGCATCGGTTCAATAAAGTGTTAACAAGAGTAGTGTGTGCTCTCACTCTCAAAAGAAATTTCATGAGAACAGAGTGGACAAGATTCGCAATACACAGTTCATTGATGCTCTCTTCAAATAATAAGAAGCAACTTTCATTTTATCAAAATATACTCAAAAATGAAATTTGGAGAATAATAAAAGCTTCCTGAATTGTTGAATCAAGGTTAAGATGAACGTGGTTAGGAACAAAATGACAGCAATCTTTTGGGAAATTTGATCAGAGTCCAGAGGGTAAGTTGGTAATTGCGATAGCTTTGAAAATAAATAGATTGGCACTAAACTCGTTATTTAAAAAATAAACATATTTTTCTTATATGAAAAAATTACTCTGCCACAAGCCAATTGGAACTCCTTTTCCCATTTCCTTAGGTAAGGAGAAAATGCATTAACCTCCCCCTTCATGTATTATTTTCTTTATTATGGATTTATTTCTTATATGAAAATAGTAAGAGTAAACTATAAATTCTTTAAAGGGAGAAAAAAGATTCCAGAATTTTAATTGCAGGAGACCAAAGGTGGATTAGGTAAAAAAAAATGTCACCCAAGAAGCCAAGATAGATTAAAGAAAGCTACTTAAATTTTAAATTGCCAGTTTTATTCACCATTTTGATTTAAGCTCCTTGAAGAACGATCATGTGGCATTTTTCCCAAACAGCTTGTTACTTGTTTGGATTTTCCCAATGGAAAAGCTTCAAGAAATGGGCTGTGTAACATTTGACGTTTGATTCACTACGTAACCATGTAGGTCAATTCATTATTAGGGTGAACTTTTTTATGCAACTTGAATACTTAATAAATCTTGTATTTCAGTTTTAAGAAAGATCCTGACAAGTGAAAGAAACAATCCTAGTAGTATTTCAGTCTTATGAGCGACTGCCTTCTTAGATATTTTCTGGCACATTCGCCTTGAGAAAAATGTAAGGAATTTTAGGGATAGAAAGTTAGAAACGCCTCTAGAGGACAATTTTTTTCTTCAATGAGGTTCAACCACCTCCCTGAGTGCGTATCTGTAACTGAGATTTTTGTTACCATCCCTCATTTCTTATTTTGAACAGTGGCTCTTTGTCTGGACTTCCTTTAGCTTGGACTGGTTTTTCTTTTAATTTTCCGTTTGTAAGTGTATGGTTTTTCATAAATTAAAAGAAACGGGAGATGATGCATAAATTAAATTAAAGATAAGGTTTTTCATAAATTAAAAGTATGCATGCAATTCATAGATTCAGACCAAAGCTAAAAGGAAAAATAAAAGAAACATAAACATACCTCTGAAAGGTTCAGCTGCATTAGCCAATTGCATAGCCGCATTCCTACACCATCCGTTGGGAAATTTTGAGGTAGAGATCTTGAATCAGATACATCTGTCTCATTTTTCAGAAGGTTTGGAAATTCCTTTGACCAAATATTATGTCTAAGGAATGATAATGCCCATGCAGCATATTGCTGCAGCTTCTTGTCATCAGAGTTCTGTGCAACAAGATACAGCTCTTGGATGATTGATGTCAACAGAGGCTCACAAACGCGACTTGAAAGAAGTGGGCCCAGAAGATGGGAAGTCTCCTGTCCAGGAAATGCATTTTATAAGGGAACTAATTCCATAGTTAATAAAAGCATAACAGCATAACAGCATAACAGAATGACATGTTACCTTTAAGTCATGTTCAGTTTGAACTGATGATGTTGTAGGATGCACGTCAAACAAACTTCCAACACCCACTCCCATGGCAGTTACTACTCCAAGCATTCCACCAAAATGGATCAAAGGACTGTAAGGATTAGAATAACATCTTTTAAATAACTCCAGCAAGTCTTGGACACGTGCAACTTCAATAGAATGCACCCCCTCATTTAGAATGCCGGCAAGGAGGTTCCCTGCTCCTACGCATGATGCCATCAACAAATTCTGATGGGATGTACAAGATCTTTTAACAGGTAACAATTCAGAAATAATCTCCTTATAGGCACTTATTAAATGGTCCAGTTCATCTCCATCCACCAACTCAAGTCTATGGCAAAACAATGTCATGGTTGGTAGTGCAAGACAGGATCCAACAGAGAGAACTCTAATAGAAATTTCATCAAATGAACCAGAGCGTACAGAATTTCCATGAGGAAACCACGAGGAAATCAAGCTTTGGATCTTCACGACAGCATCATATGCTCCAATTTTGTACAGTGCAACGATGGTATTAGCCAGACCAAGGACTAGTCCAGCAACACCCCAGACATCGTCTTCTGGGTCACCATTCTTATGCAACAGCTGAGAATATACACTGATACCAGAAGAGTATACTGGAACCAACGCAAAAAGATCTTCAAACATATCTTTAGAAGATCCCGTGAGTTGACATATCATCAAAGATAAAGATCTAACTATAGTTCCCAGTAACTCTACTTCCTTTATCTTGGTTGTCTGCTTATCTCCACCCAAGTTTGATTTATCAACAATTCCAACCCCAGATATGAGATCATGGCTAGAATAGCCTAAGCCAACTCCACAAGCTCCTTTAACAAGAGTACTCTTGGTAACACTTAAAACCTAAAAAGGAGATTTCATATTATTCAGAGTCGAAAGAATAGAAAGTCAACAACAATCATAATCGATTAACATTGCAACCCCTTTATTTATATAATACCATGCATAACAAAACAATAATATTTTTTTTCAAAAATAAATAAAACAGAACTTTTCAATGATTGACAAAGCCCTCCTGACGAAAGAGGATATGCATACCTCAAGAAGTCCGGAGACAATCTGAAATTTCAGTTTATGGTCGGTCACATGTAGGCATCTAGAAATTATTCCAAGGGATATGGCAGATGACCATTGGTGAAGCTCATGCTCATGCTGGAACAACCAATTTAACAGAAACTTAGAAGCAGTAGATTTCACAGCATGGGCAGCCTGAGGCAAGACCTGATAACAGAAAGGAAAAAACTACGATATTAGTAATTTTTCAATTTATATCATCAAATATTGGCTTCTTATTGCAAGAAAGGGAAGAAAAAAACCCTCAAATTTTCATATTGTATATCTACCACATCCACAATGAGGCCGCTGTGGTAAAAACTCACAGATCTAAAAATGCACAAAGGCTAATTTTACTCCTGAAGCCCATGCCAAGAAGCTGGCCTCTCGACCTTAACACCCTAGTGATAATATAGCATTTCCATACGAATCTATACTTGAAATTAATAAACTTCAGAAATTTCACTGACATTTTGACAGAAATTCAAAGTTTCTTGACAACCAAATTATGAAAGAGAAAGGTTGTGGAAGCAAAATATTACCATACAAAGTGCACTAATAGCTAGTGCCATATTTTCAGCACATCTTGGCAAAGCTTCTTCAGCAACATGTATTATTCTCTGAATGACAGGAATAACAATATTAATATCAAGATTTCAACATTTTCAGAACTATTGTAAATAACTGACATGAAATTCAAGATACTACAGAGGAGGGCAACAGCAACCGGAACCTTCAAAATTTTGTTAGCCGCTTTAGAAGTTTTCTCTGAGATAACTGCGGTATCTCTAACATCGGATGATAAAACTTCAGACTTTAACCAGCGTTCCATAAATGCTTTCCATGATTCTAGGGCTAAGAGAGCCATGGCAATGTTTCTTGAAAGTTGAAGAGAATCACCAATTTCACGCATCGCATTCTCATAACTGGTGTGTTCATCTTGTGTTCTCTGAATAAAGAGCTATCTTGTTAAGGGAAAGGGAAAAAAATCAAAATATAGGTTACCAGTTACAACTGCCTTACTCTTGTAGGATCATTCCCTTTTCTAGAAGAGAAAGAATGACAAAGCAGTGCAGCAGCAGGCAGTTGCCTGACATTACTTCTGACTCCTGAGAACAAATTTACAACTCAGCAATTCAAATAAACATAGGAGGGAACAGCTCAAAATATGAATGGCTAAACTAATTCACCAAAGTTTCAAATTCAATTGAATACAACACCCATCTTCCTGAGGAAGAAATGGAAAAACATAGGATGCAACCTTACCTTAGCACCCTATACTTCTGCTAATCTTCTAGTGGAAAGGTTGCCTGTTATATTTCCTTTTCATTTTATGAGTTTTTCCAATATGATTTGATAGTTACTGTTTTACAAGGTTACCGTGTTTTAAATATCTTAATGTAACCATTTTTCCATGAATTTGAGTAGGTGTTGGTAATTAAATTGGTTTAAGATAAATATTTTGTTCTCACATCAACATAAACTAGTGACCATGAAATAGTAAATGTTACCTATGGCCTTCAATAGATCGAAACTACTTTTCCTAGTGTGGCTCCTATTTTTATCGAGTAAAGCCACATATTTCCAATAGGTACAAACAATTTCATTTATGCTATGAAGATTAGTTTCTTATAGAAATTTTTAGTTCAATATATTTTTATGTATTAACCTTTTTTAAAATTTTAGTGTGATCCCATTTAAACATTAACTGAAGTGCTTGAGTGGAGTGCACACAAAATGTGCAACATCTATACTTCATGCAGCATAGATTTATTGATGACCGAATATATTCCTTCAAAGTCAAGCAAATATAATGAAACAAAATGTTTCATAAAAGAAAAGAAGAGGGAAATGTTTCATAAACTAATTATTAAATATTTCTACTGGTTGTGCAATATAAAATATTATTAAATGTTTCTCATTTTGAAAGAAAAAGAGAACACATGAAATTCTTGGTCATAACAGCTTCACCATTAATCATACAATACCTGAAGAAAAAACAAGTCGAGGAAAGACATCTAGTAGCTTCTCAATCTTGCTTCCAGCAACTCTCTTCTCCTTTACTAGTCGTCTTCGGTTACTGAAACACATTGGGAATGATTTGTCAATTATTTTCCACAGCAATTGAAGCTGGAATTAGATTATAGTAAATTCATGTCCTGACCTGTGCTCATGAAATATAATTTTAACCAGAAAGTCTTTTATGGCACTGAGGACGTCCACATCTTTCTCAGTAAAAAGAACTGACGTGCTCTTTTCTTTAAAATCTTGAAAATTCCTCTCAAGAAGGGACACCTGGGAAAGCATGAATAACAAAACCAAAAGATTGAAAATAAAAAAAAAAGTAAACCAATAAATCCAATGAGCGTAACCCTACCCAAATCAATACCAGAGAGAATTTGTGAGAATAACGGTGTATTAGTGGTTAGCTAAGGAGTTTGTTTGAATCTTTTACTATAAATAGAAGCAATTAAAGATAGAGATAGCCCTCTTGAAAGGCTGTTGGTAACTTGGTATTTTGTACCTTCTCTTATATTGCAATATATTTTTATCATTGAGCGATCTTGTGTTTCTTTGTGTGTTCTTGGAATTCCTTGTTCATCCCAGAAAGTAATGGGAAGTTTACTATAATCTACTAAGGAAAGCTTGAAAAGAAAAGATATTGGAAGTTTGAAGTTCAAACCAAATACTAAGGATATAGAGAGTGAGAGACTTGATGAAGCCCTCAAAACAACTAAGCTATGCCCAAATAGCCCTTATGTGCATGAACAATTTAAATCTAAACCCAACAATCACTTTCAATGTTCACTGTAATGTGATGAGGGCGCTATGGGAATAGGAACCTAGTATAAGGGTTTTATTTTTGCTTCTTGTGGATGTGACGAGGGCGCTACGGGGGTGTCAACCTAGTTGAGATGCTCGGGTGCACCTGCTGATCCCCCCTCTATTGCTCTTTGTATAACCCTCATGTACATTGAGCTTTGTCTCTCTATTTTTCAATATTAATAATAGTGAGACTCGTATCCTTTTCAAGAAAATATTCAATGTAATGTGTGGTGTATAGCTGAAGATATACCACTACATACGATGTAAGGTGATGTTGGGGGAGCTCAAGCACCTGGGAAAGTTCTCTATACCTATGACCCGAAAGGGAGAAGGCAAGGAAGAAGAAGAAAATCTCGAGTGACAACAAGGAAAAAACCCAAGCTGACAAGGGAGGACTTTTACTTTATTTGAACGTTTTTTTAGAGGCAAGCAAGTCTCTTTTATTAGATAAAAATGAGACTAAAGCTCATAGTACAAAAGAGATACGTTATTTGAACATTTGCTCCTCTAAAATCAACCTAGTTAGGGAATACCTTTCTAGTATTGCAGCAAACTTTGCAGAACAAGCAGAGTCACCAAGGACCCAACTATTTAGCTCGCTGTCAAAGAGCCACATCTGAGTTCCAAATTCCAAGATTGGTTGTTGTCGTCTTAACATTCAAATAAAAAACACCTTTCTTTTGCTAAAAGATCTGGAAAGAAAGACTGCAAAGTGGGTTGATCAATCCAAATATCTTCCAAAATACTTATTTTAGTACCCGCTCAACTATGAATATAATAAGCCAAACAGAGGGAGGCAGATTTTTGGCAAGGTTCACCTATGGTTTGTTCCCTTTTTCGGCTTTAACTCTTTCATTGTCCACTTGTGAGGGTCAACACATCCATAAATACTAGAAATTACCTTTTCCCTAAAGAAATTTTCTTCTTGCGTGAATCTCGAAAGTCACTTCATCAGCACACACGTGTTTTGGTTATTGAGAGAAGCCACACCCACTCCTCTAAACCGGCGTGAGCAAGGATGTCCACTCCAAATAAAGTCTCTTTATCAACTTTTCCATAGACTTAATTACATTTTTTGGGGCTTTGAGGAGAGAAGTAATAGGTAGGTAAGCAATTAAGAATAGACTAAGAAAAAGTGACTCTACCCTTTCTGAAGATCAAAGAACAAAGAAGGAACTCCTCCATCCCTCAAGCTAGGGAATCAATCCTATACCAAGATGCCAGGGAGAAAGGTTAAATGGTTTGGCAATGGTCTTAGGCTAATTGCTTCTTTTTGAACAACCAATCCATTGTTAAAATCACAGTGAGTTGAAATTATTTATGTAATCCCCAAGCCTAATCTTAGGGTCAGCCCTAATCGTCTCAATACAGTTGCTTCGTCTATAAAAGAAGAAAAAGATTGCTAACTAGAAAAATGGTTTCATTTTAAATTTTCTCTCTCTTTTTAAATGAGAAAAACAACTTTCTTTGAGAAAAAATGAAAGAATACAGGGGCAAACAAAAAGAACCAGCCCACAAAATCACCCCAACTAAAAGAAGGGGGA
This sequence comes from Cucumis hystrix, assembly GCA_025688845.1. Lineage (NCBI taxonomy): Eukaryota > Viridiplantae > Streptophyta > Magnoliopsida > Cucurbitales > Cucurbitaceae > Cucumis > Cucumis hystrix. The sequence continues at coordinate 20,984,726 of CM046886.1, read as the reverse complement.
CCAACTGAGAAGAATGTCACTAATGGAATAATTACAAAATGACTTAGAAATTGAAGCCCAAAGGGACACATGAAATCTAATCAAAGACCAAACCTCACTATGTTCCCTTTCCCTACCACGAAACACCCAATCGTTCCTCTCCCCCCAAATGTCCCAGCACACACACCAGCGATTCATGAAAAGTCCCCCCTCTCTTTGAAGGGCAGATGGAGGAGGAACTCCTCGATCGTCGCACGAACACCCTTATGACCAACATGGCTAACTGATCTCCTGCAAATACAAATTCCACAAAGCACACGTATATCGGCAATCCTAAAAAAGGTGATCAAGGTCTTCCTCCACCCTCCAACAAAGCAAGCAGCAAAAAGGCCCAACAAGAGTAGACCTCCTCCTCACAAGCCTATCCACTGTGTTAACCCGACCCAATAGAACTTGTCAAATGAAGAACCTAACTTTCTTGGGAACCTTGGTCCTCCAAACCACATTAAAAACAAACTCAGAGGGGGAGGGATCCAACAACAAACTAAAAAAAGATTTACCCGAGAACCCCAGACTCGGATTGGGGTTCCATCCTTCTCGCCCTAAGACTCCTGAACCAGAGAAAGAAGATAGGCAACCTATGTCGTTTCCCTATTGGTCAAATTGCGACAAACCCGAAAGAGGACACAGAGTTATCAAACATGACCAAAAGGTGCAAAGGCCTTAGCAGAGGACTAACTAAAAGAAGGGGGACCAACTGAAAAAAATGTCATCAATGGAACAAAAGGACTTCGAAATCGAAGCCCAAAGGGACACATGAAATCTAATCAAAGACCAAATTTTACCTCATATTGTGCTAAGGCATCAAAAGCCGAAGCCTTGGCCTTTGACCACTGCAAATCATGACTAGGAGAAGTTGATGTGCCAACAACAAGAAGAATTCCTATGATGTTTTTTGAAGCTTCTTGATAGACCTCAGCATCAATCGCACCCCACTTGAGAAGCTTACAGAGGCTGCCAAAAAGCCAAGTCGTCCTCTTAAATAGATCAACAATACAAGTAGTTAAAAGTTGATATAACTGTTTTTTAACTCAAACGGTTTCAGTGTCAACCAAATTAGAAAGAAATATTTTCCCTCACATTGAATTTTTCATTAAATAGTTTGATTAGATAAAAGTGGTTGGAGGTCTCGGTCCCTATTTCGTTGCAAGCAAAAAGATTATTTATTGTTGTTTTTTTATAGAAATTGCAAGTAGAAGGGTTCATAAGTTTATTTAGTATCAATGAATGTGCTATAAAATAATAATAATCTCACATTGGTAAAAGTTAAAACTATTTTTTTTTCTTTTGATTTTCATAAAATCTAGTGGCAGTTCATTAGGAGCACCAACCTATTTGCAAGAACTGGATTTGCAGAATAGTCCAGTGGATTCTCCGCAATGACATCCCATGCAGTGTAAAAATCTGGAATGTTTATTATAAACTACTTAAGTCTAAACTATTTGATTCTTGAAGTATGAATAATTTAGGCACTGATAGATTAAAAGAAAATAACTTGTAGACAGTAAGTTTACCAATGACATCAGCTTCACATAGATGTGCAAGACCTTGAAATCCAAGAGCTTGATTGATAGGATCAGGGCTTTCTATGCATGCCTGTTAATTGAGAGGATATATTAAATCCATATGTATTAGATGTGAAACAACAACAGGAAGAAAAAAATTCCAAGAAAGCCTTACTGAAACAGACAAGATAAGGTCCACTCCTCTATCTGCATCTTTTCTGCAAACATCTCGAATTGAAGCAGATAAACTGAGACAAATCTCTCCCTCACGGTTAAAGTCAGAAAATCCCTTCGGAAGCAGGACTCTCTAGAGGTGAAGAAGGCAATGGAGCATGATCACACATTTAGGTATCAAGTAAACGTAAAAAAGAGGAAAGATGAGCCAATAACCCCATCCCCAAACCCCCAAGCACTCACACAAATATAAATGCAACTTACTTGCAGACTACCAAATGCACGATCATTGATTTCCCAGGTTTGACATAGCAATCGAGTTGCTGTAGCATACAAGACTCTGGGAATGAAATGAAAAATCAGAGATTAGAAGAAGCTATCTGAATAGTAAGCCACTGAGTACTAAAATACATCCACCCTGTAGTATGGAACTTGTGGCTGCTTTCTTTTTTTAAAAAAGAAAAGATACCACACTTTTCTGCCCCAAGATACAAGAGGGTCAACTAAGCTGGTGGCAGTCACTTGGTAACTGCAGTTTCTATTGCTAGTAGAGAGCTATGCTCTAGGAAACTCAATAGAGAACATAACTTACTTAACTAAATGGTTCTAACACTACTTATAGAGTATTAAGGATTAAATTTATCATAACCCATTAGCTTAAGCTTTTGGGTTCATTAATGATTTAACATGGTCTCAAAGAAACATATTACATATACAAAGGGCAGGGCAAACCTTGTCATTTTCTTCCAATTAATTCTAATTACCACTTGTTGGGCCTCATGCAATTTCTCAAGTCCACAGGTGATAGGGAATATTGAAGTATTAATAAGAGATTAACTTTATTGTAATCTATTAGTTTATGTTTTTAGCTCAGTGGTAATTCAAGAAGTATTTTGGAAACAAGTCAAAGCAAATACATATGTATCTATAAAAGCCTGTTGTTCTGAATTTTTGAGTTATTTGCTAGTGCTCACAATCGATGGTTTGATATCTTTAAGCTAGATTCTCTACTTTTGAGAAAGTTTGCATGGATACTTAACAAACTAAAGAATATGACAATCAGCAACTAAATTAATACATGGTCATGAACAGAAAAATAGCTGCTGGAAGAATTCCGAAAATTGCAATCCGATTGAAAAATGACCCTACTTGTTTAAATAGACTTAACATCTCTAAATAGCCCTTATATTTCATATAACAACAATCACTTGACTAATCTCATAAAAGATTGTATATGAGGCAAAGTGCCATTGGCAAATGGCCAAAAAAGATGAACAAATAAATGAAAGTAAAACAAAACCATAAAAGATTACTTTAAAGCACTTACGGTTTTGAATCTTTACGAAGCATAGGTGAAATAGTTTCAACTATAAACGGAACCATTGCACTGTGGGAAGCAAGGCTTGGAAGCAATCCCAAAAGTTTAAGCTGCATTAACATGAAAGAAGTATATGTAGATGTATAGAAAAAAAAAAAACAAATAGTGGAACAAAAGGCACTATCCGAAATATTAACTATCCATGCCAAATATAAAGGTGTGAATAGTATACTGAAGAAACTTATTTTTGTTGGAGAATAATGTCTAAAGGCTTCTAACGTGTATATATATACATGCATATATTATAAGATAGAAGGATCGTCAACGATGATAGAAAATTTACAATTTTTTATAATAATCAATAATCTACAAAAATATATTAATATTTTACAGTTACAAGTATATGATCCAAAGGTAACTATTACAGTTAATAGTGAATATCAACGACTCAAATGAACCTTCACATTATCAAATGCAATGATGCAAAAAAGATCATGTTCAGACATGCTGAAAACTAGTCAGACCCCAGTGTAAAAAGAAAACTCACCACCATATCTTGGCGTTGAACATCTTTTCTTGAAAATATATTACAGTAAAAAAGAACTAAAAGCAGCAACTGAAATCCAATTTTTGGATCCAAAGTTCCAATTGCGGCTAGTAACTCTACAGCATCAGTTCCCAATGAATGATGCGCCACCATAATGGAAGTGATTGCACCTACTAGGAAGGACATTTCTGCAACAGCATAGGCTAAAAGAACATCAATCATTTACCCCATCAATCCATGGATGCCAAAATATAAAAACTCTTATTAAGACATGGTGAGTAACCCATCAAAAACAAATATTTTATATTACCTTTAACAAATAATTCCTCAAATTGAGTGAGGGGCAAAAGGGGTTTTCGTCTCTCGACAATCCATAATGAGTATTCTCTTAATTTAGATGTCCAACACTTTCTGGGCAAATCATTATCATCTTTGCTATTACTCTGGCCATAAAGAGCAAAATCCAAAAAAAGTCCACTGGACAGTGAAGAACGGCCCTGAGATAAAATTATTTAAATCTTATCAAATGTCAATCACCATTTCAAGCATCTTTCTGTACTTTTCAGCAACAATTACATGTTAGACAAAGAAAAATACTCAAGACGTATGATTACAAGATTGACCTGGAACCATAGCTTTTCCAAAAGCTGAACAACAATAGACCCAGGTGTCCTAATTGATGGAAACTGGAACCCCCGCTCCTCAACTTCGTCCTTTGTTGTCACTAATAACCTCACCAACAACTTTTCTAACATCGAAAGCAATTCAGTTGCTGCTCCTTTAATGGATTTTGAAGGAGATGACATGAGACTGATGGCAGGAAAGACAAATAGAAGTTCTTCACTTGGAACACGTGTTGTTGCCCTGTTGGCATATTCTGAAAAGTCATACACATCATTATATATTCAACAATGTAGCAGTAAAGTGGACAATGTTGAAAGAAATTTTCTTAGAACCAACTCCCAAAAGAATAAAATGTGAACATAAATAATAGGTACATGTAGGAGGTATTCAACTAAACAGCAAACATACCACACTCAGCTTTCCACCGCAGGAGGGATACAAGAATTTTCAATATCAATAATTGCTCATGTTCTAGCTCTGATTTTGTGAGGATTGTAAATAATGGTGGGAAGGCTGAAGATAGCTTTGGTACATATTGCATCCCAAGGTCCTTTTGTACGGACAACAAATATCTTGACAGTTCAAGAATGCGCTCACAGCCATAAACGTGTCTGTCAAGGCATGCATACAGGGAGAGAACTGTATCTAGCAATTCTATGCTGCTTTGTTGAGCCTCCATTTGGAGATGCTGAGTGAGAAAAAAAGAGCAGTTCAAAAGTTAAAACAGTGATTAAAATTTAAAATATTGTAATTGAACTAAGCCAATGTCAAATCTATCAAAAAGTTTAACTAAACCTCCAAACTTCTGTGTAATCAAGAAGAAGCAGAGACAAACAAAATAATCTAATATTTCACTATGGTGAAAAATGGAACTACATACCAATCCATTGTTGACTACAAATCTTAACACCACAGTACAAGCGTCCACCAAAGATTCCACCAAGTGTATGAAATTCCAAAAATCCTACAAATTTATGAAGAAATATGAACCTTATTGGTATACATCGAGTGCGGTAATTTGTATATTGATTAATGTGCTTGTTGTGTGAAACTCTTAAAATGATAAATATCAAGTTTAAATATTATAATCCAAAACATTCTCAAGACAGTATTGGAAATTATCTTCCTCCTGCCAACTTACGTCTGGAGTTCTGCGTGGGAAATACTTGAGGCTTTGAATTAACAAAGCAAGTATAGGCATTGCCTCATGTGGATACGAGCAACAAACGGACATAATTGATGACATCAAATTCCGTGCAAATAATGAAAATGATGAGTCTGAGAACTGTGTTTTTAATATTGAATAGTTCACAAATGGGCTTAAGAATTTGCACACAGCTTCCATTCCCAATGACTTGTTTTGTACCATAAACAGTGGAATTTGGTGCAAGAGCTGGGCTTGAACATCAACTCGACAAGATAACACCTGCCACGCACCCCAAAATGTCACTGCTTTAAACTTTACATTAACCAGAGAAAATTGAACTGCTCGATTTGTTCAACACAGATAAGCCACAGCCATATCATCAAATTGGGCATGGGGATAGAACCAGAGAATCGACTTTCAAATCTAATAACCATGTACTATCTTAAAAACCATAAAATTAAGCATTGGTTTCACCTAACCCAGGATAGCACTGATGCAACCAAACATCAAATGGGTCTGATGACTGTTTTATTATGACTAGTAATGACTCACGTATGATGCACGTGTCTATGAATTTTATAGTTTATTATTTTGTTCTTTTATATTGTCTAAATGTTGAGTATGAATGTAGAAAATTCATTTATATTTGTTAATGATAAATCATGGTGATTAAGTATACTAAAATAGGTTCTACAAATATATATATGATACAGTGAAATCTCTTTCTAAGAACAAAAAAAATTGTATAGCAATAGATGCCGAGATTCAAAATGTAACATCGATTGCACCTAAATAGTGATGTTCTATTCGCATAACATGGACTTGGTCAACTTTGAAGTTAACTTTTTCTTATTGCCCCTTCTAATCTAGTATAGACTATTAGTATAGTGTAGATATAGATATAGACTAAAACAAGATCAATACAAGAGATGATCCCTGTATATAAGAGGACGTAACCCCAGTTAACCAAAATAAACCAATAAACTCTAACGATTAAAGTAACAATTCAAATAAAAACCACAAAACCACTAATTACACGCATAATGTGTTACCCCTAATTATAGACTTAATACCACATCGTCGTTAGCGTCCCACAATTAATATCGATTCCACACGACAAACGTCAAGCAATCTCTTCACAGAACAACTCCTCGTACCTTAACAAACGGATGAGTTTCCGCGGAGCCAAATTGCCATGACCCATTGTGTTTACGGAATCCAAACTGAACTAGGAAACCCAGTCCCTTGACGAACACGTCAACGAACCGCGATTCGGATCCTTCGAGAGCGGCTTGGAGTTCGATGAGGGCACGAGAGACGTCAATGTGAGATTCCTTGACTAAGCGGCAAAGCTCTCGTACTGATTGGTCGACGACGGCGGGAGAGGAGTGAAGGAGGCATTGGGAGATGGCTTCTCTTCCCGGGGCGGAATCGGAGTCGAGATGCTTCGGAGCAGATCGGAGCTTGGAGAAGATTGAAGCGACGGCAAAACGTTGAAGGGACGGTTGAGGAAGCCGGAGTTTCTCTAGTAGTGGAGCATACGAGTCCATAACTCAGTAAACAGTGAAGAAATTGAGAGAAGGGATCCTTTGTGGGTTTCGGAGGGCAAGTCAGATTATTTGGCGGTCAAATTGAGGGGCGGTTAATTGTTTATCGATAATTTAGAAAAATTAAAAGGCTTTCACCTATTTATACAATGAGTTGGGCTACACTACACCCTCTTGTTATCATTTCATCTCATAGACTTTTTAGCTGGAAATGTGATTGAGAAGTGGGAACTCGTCTTTGTTTGATAAGTTGTCTATTTTATGAAAATAACTTATTTCGGTTGGGGTGTTAAAAAAACTAACTCGAATTATCCAATTCAAATTATAAAGTTGGGTTAGAAAGGCTAAGAAAAAAAAAGTTGGAGTCCGTCCAACCCAATTATATATAATATGTAAACCTAAAATCTAAAATGAACCTCGTGATATTTTAGATCGATTGAAATTTGAATGTATAATAAAGTATATATGTCGCCTTAAACAACAATGGACTAAACCTCAATATTTTAGGTTAAATTGGGTTGGTATATAATTTGATGAATTTTTAAAAATAGTAGATTTTACAAAATATTTACAACTTATAGCAAATTCTATCACTTATAGTTATTGATATGTAATAGTGATAGAATCCAAAATTTTGCTATAGCTTAAATATTTTAATTTATTTTTCTATTTTTAAAAATGCTCCATTTAATTTTCCTCTCACTCGATTCAGGTAAAAGATAATATATTTGATTGTAGTATTTAATTAAAATTAATTTTATAATATAATTAATTTGATACTCTATTAAATATATTAATTATTTAGTTTTAATTATAAATTAGGCACCTTCCGATTATTTACAATTATAATTATAATAGATTCTTAATTATTTTATATTGATATATTGAATGATATTTGTTCTTTGATTGATCAATTTTATTGGTGTTATATAAGATTGTCAAACTTAATTTCATAAATTAAAAAAAATCATAAAATTACAATGCAAACATCTTGTTCCCACGCATTTATAGAACTTTGAACCAAATGGCCTTAGACCATTTATCAAATGACTTTATATTTTTATTTTGGATAATTATATGTGTTTTAAATTAAAATAATGGTTTTGAAAAATAATTTCCTTGATTTTTTGTAATATTATAATTATTTTAAATAGATCAACTACTTTTAACACCTTTTAAACTTGTTTCTAAAAGCTCGATGACTAAAAACGTACATTTGAAAACTCATAGACTAAATAAGTTCATACATTTTTTAAATGACATGACCAAACACACATATTTCTTGATACCTTGAGACTAACAAGATAATCTTTTTTAAAATTAAAATTAAAATTAAAGATACTACCAATTTTCAAAATCTACAATGAATCAAGACAAGAGGCCAATATAGGATTTAGATATATTTCTTCTCACGGATCTAAAAAAAAAAGAAAGATGATAAAGGGATGAGAGGGGGATGGTGAGCTGTTGGTTGAAAGATTTGTGAGTGTGAGTGATAAATGAGTAACAATGTAGCAAGTGAACACACTTGTGGAAAGTTAAAAAGGCGTACACAACAAAACTAAATATATATATACATATGACCTATCAAGTGATTATTTATAATTAACGACGTAAGCTCTCACAAACATATAAATAGTTTGCTTGTGTCACAGTGAACTATTGTCTACCCCATTAGGAACAAAGGGATGAACATCCCTAACACAATAGTCATCTATACACTGCAGTGACAATCTCTACCATGATAAAAGTTTCATGTTGTATTTTCTACGTCTTTCTCGTAGTTATTTATATATTGTATGAGAAAAGTGAGAATCACAATACTCATTGCACCAAAACCAAACATCACGTCATTAACTCAATACATTGTAAGATGAACAAGTCTATTTTACCTTTTTCATTCTTCTAAAGCACTAGTTGAGGCATGCAACTAATCACATAAAGGTCTAGAAAATTGGTCATCCTTAAGAAAATAAAAAAGAAAATATAACATCTAAGCTCAAACAAACATAAAATTATACATACATATATATATATATATATATATATATATATATATA